>KK112355.1:233767-246714 GCA_000611955.2 Stegodyphus mimosarum
GTTCTGATATGTCTTCTTAACTAGAATATAAGATTTATTTTGTATGGCTAATTTTTGTTCACTTGTTGTTTCTTATATCTTTCTTGAGGTTCTGATATTTCGTCTTCTTAACTAGAATATAAGATTTATTTTGTATGGCTAATTTTTATTCACTTGTTGTTTCTTATATCATATCTTTCTTGAGGTTCTGATATTTCGTCTTCTTAACTAGAATATAAGATTTATTTTGTATGGCTAATTTTTATTCACTTGTTGTTTCTTATATCATATCTTTCTTGAGGTTCTGATATTTCGTCTTCTTAACTAGAATATATAAATGTAGTGAGTTCTAATAACCAGCAAGAACCTAAATTTAAGAAGAGAGAGAGATGATAACATCAACATGTCTCTCTGAAACACCTGCTTTTAGCGGTGATCCAAAGAGATCGCTACGACTTCGAAAGAAATTTAGTTGTGGTAGAACAGTGGATTCAGGTTATTAGGCTTTAAATTGAACTTATACTTTGAATCGCTCGCAAGTAGTAGTTAGTTTTATTAATTTTCAATTTCTATAGGTTTGGTTTGTCTCATTTGATTATAGTAAAGCACGCGAGGGATATCTGTGGAGGATTTTCTAAGGAAAACTGGCTCATGTATACGTTACAGATGGTAAAAACACAAAAACGCACATGCAGCTAGGTCGTTCGCTGAGATTCGAGTCCCGAACCAAACTACTAGTGTTGAGTTGCTTTACCGCTCTGCCGCTGGTGAGCCACTTCAGTTGTTGTAAATTCAAGCTAAAATTAATTATGTTTTAAATTTTTGTACACTATTGTATTCAGTTTTTTTTATACTGAAATGTACAGGCAGTATGATAATTCATTTTATTTGGTTTGATTATGGAAACCTACAGGAATGGATGCTTTCGAGGAAACATTTCGAACGGAAAGTGGCACGTATCCATGTTACACATAAGAGAAACCATGGAAACGGCCGAGCAGCCAGCTACTTCGTCTGGAATCGAACTCATATAATTCGTCTAGCAGTCTAAGAACAGCTAGATTAAATCAAATACAGTTTATAGTTTTTTTATTGTATACTCACACTTCTGAAATGGTGTTGAAATTAATTTTTAAAAATTTAAACTGATATGCATTATTACAGAAAGATAATCTTCCTTAATATCAAATAATGCTTTGAAATAAATGAATAAATGTTTTTAAAGTTTTCTAATATATAAAACAGCTTATTTCGTTTTCCGAAAAACATCGGAAGAAATGAGCTAAAAATCATGCATTATTCTCAACAAGGTTCATGGTAAACTCAACTAAAAAAGAAGCAGCAACGCACAAATATTACAGATTCCCATACAGACAAGACACGCGCAAGATTCAGCATTTCGAGAATGCTCAACTCGATTTTCTAGGAAGATATACAGTCGCACATATGGCAGAATGAATTCATTTACTGCATCACAGTTTGCCTGTATCAAGGCCGTATTCTGACGGTTCTGACGTATTTGAAAGGGCGGAAAACTAGAATTTCAGATCAGATCTTAAGTCAGAGGGAAGTGTTACGTTACATTTTACTTAAAGCGTGATTATTTCTCACGTTTTGAGAAAGCCAAAAACGGTTTAACGGTTTTGACACAAGTCAGAAATCTCAGAAAAAGCTCCTCTAGTACAATTCCAAAATAAAAATTCAATCTAATCAATCTCCTTACACAAATATAAGTCTCTGCCAGGATTTAGAAAATAATAACTGTTTGTTGCTATGTTGACTTTATTTAATGCTATCCAAAATGATAAATTTTAATATTTACTGTTATAGTTTCATACAGATTCGTCCATGCATCTCCACTTAAAAATGATAACAGATTGTTTAACTTAAAAGTATACTATGATAACATTACGATTCAGTTTAACCCTTGACATACAATGACGTCCGGGAGACGTCATTGATTTCATGTTCCACTGTAGACTTTGACGTCTTCGAGACGTCAAGAACTGTCTTCGGCGAACGCCGCGCAGTATACCATTATTGTTATATAGCAATCTAAATTTGAAAATAAAACGTTCTATTTCTAAGCTTGCACATGAATTTCCAAATTAAATGGTATTCTTCGAACGCGCATTTTGTTTGTATGTCAAGGGGTTAAGCGTACTATACTCCGGTTTAATTTGTGACACTAAAATCAAAACGAATGTAACAAATTAACCGCTAACAAAGCTTAATTCACCATGGATATTGAGCAAGGTTATTAAAAAAATATACCGGGCTATTGTTGATCGTTATGATCAAGTCTGAGAGCACAACATGGTGTCAGGACATTGGCTGGTGGCCTGAAAGTTACGATTATTAATACTGATGTCAGTCTCAAAACTGTTGATTGTTTGTTTACATCACATCTTAATCAGTGAAATAGAAGATCAGGAAGTGAGAATAAAAAATTATTACGGCAAAAAATATTGCGCAAACGTCCATAATGATCTAGCAGTTAAATCCGTCGAACAGCAAGTATATATTTTTTCTCTAAAAAACTACTTCTTTGGATATAACAGTAGCTACAGCTATCTGCTTAAAGAGAAAGAGGCTTTGTGGAAGGCTTCTATGCAGTCAGACATTCGACGGGATTCTAATTTTAGTCGAATTGTTAGTTTTTTATGGTTTTATTCCCTCAAATTATCCATGACAGTAAAAAGGGTGATTGCATTTACCTGTCAGCTGCAATATTAAACGATCTTAACAATAATCAAAGGCATGCATTCTCGATCAGATAGACTCCTGAAGAGATTTATCATAATTAAATATCTAACCTAAAATTCTAAAAAGTAAACTTTATTCAAATAATCAAAAACAGCGATTCCTACCCCCCCCCTCAGAAAGCTGAAAGAAAAACATCGAGCTGAAAAAAAAATCTGTAACCTAAAATACGTTTCAGTGATCTTTCTGGCTATTTAAAGATTAGAGTATGCGTTTTAGTTTCGTTTTGCGTTTAAACCTCTACCAGAAAATTTATTACCTCCAGAATCTAAGATCAGATTTTTAAGTAAATTAACTCTGCCAGCGATTTGCGTACCAGGAACTTCGGCTTTCGATATTAATTCGGTTCTGCAAGCTTCTCGAATATTACTGTTTAAACTATGAGAGATTTGTTTGCTACATTCAGTCGAAACTATTTGCTCCAGAAGTAAACAAACAATATGAATATTATAAATGTGTTTCGGTTCAGAAAACAGCAAATGTGGAACACATCAAAAACAAACAAGAAAGAACAAGATCGTACTACAAATTAAAAGAGTACAGTAAAGGTGTAAGAAGGCAGACATTTGTTATTAAATTACTTAGTTTTGGCGACAAAGGCATTTTCTGGTACTATTAATACATACCAGGTACCATATTTTATCTATAAACTGTTGAACACTTGCATGTTTTTATTAAATAGCAAACATAAATCAAAGCAGTACTTGTTTAGATGACGACAAAAATTTTACCTCGCAGAAACCTGGGGTTCCGTGATTGAGATTTCTTTTCTAGGCATAGAATGTTTCGAATACTATACACACAATTTTCCATACGATCTCGTCACACAAAAGACGTCATGCACTGAAACTTCAGATTTGGCAAAGAAAACAATTTTCTGAAAAATGCGAATACTGTTAAATGCGCACGGGTTCGTGATGGACTGACTGAAGGCACAGAACCGATGACAACTTGATAAAATTTATTTTCACAAAAGAAACACTTTACAGTTCTGGAACGTTTCACAAAAGTTCGTGTACAGTTCTTCTCAGTATCACAGAGCACTGTCAGTAGTTACATTTCAAAACCACTATGAATGTTAAACACAACACAATACAAAGCTCATTTAGAAGGCGAAGCTCTCACGGATATTTCAATACTTCGGTCTCGACTCAGAACTGAACAAACTAAACAAGAACTAAACAACTCTGACTTGATGCTTTCTCCGGTTTTATATAGTTCTTCCCCGACTGCCGAGAAATTTCCAGTACCTTCAGTTTCTCGAAATTGCTGGAAGCCATTTAGTGTTATATATAGAGCCGGACACAGTTGCAGTTATAAATGGGGTCAGATTATAAAGTTACCAAAGATCACCGAGGTGACAAAATTTATTCGCCCAAATCATTGCTAGCTTGGCGCTATATTGCCAATTTGGAGAGATAGCCATTTACCTCAATGTAAAATTGATCAGCCCCTGTAATCTTATTTTTCCACGGAGCTCCGGTCTTTTGAGTCATTTCATGCTACATTATACAAGAGATACTACGATTTTACGTATAAGTTCACTAAAATTACTTACATGTATACAAAATTCATAACAAAATTGGCCAGCCCCTGTAATCTTATTTTTCCACGAAGCTCCGGTCTTTTGAGCCATTTCATGCTACAACTAAAATTATTTACATGTATATAAAATTCATAACAAAATTGAACAGCCCCTGTAATCTTATTTTTCCATGGAGCTCCGGTCATCTGAGTCATTTCATGCTACATTATACAAGAGATACTACGATTTTAAGTATAAGTTCATAAAAATTATTTATAGGTACACAAAATTCATAACAATCCCTTACATTCATAGCTAGATTACAAGATTTAACCACAAAATCTACGTTAGAGAGTTGTACAGCACAGCAGGTTTTTTTTTTTTTTTTTTCAGTGGCCAGCCTTAAAATTAATTATCACATTGATGAACCAATCAAAAGCTTTGTGATTAAATTTACTTATTATATAAAGAAAGTTTCATTTATCTTTCTTCATATTATCATCTGCTCGTAAATTATAGTAGTTCAAGAACGTTTTCAGACGAGTAAGTTGAAAAAAACTTCGTTGAGATTTGAATTAAAGACGCAAAATCAGTGGCCAGCCTTAAAATTAATTATCACATTGATGAACCAATCAAAAGCTTTGTGATTAAATTTACTTATTATATAAAGAAAGTTTCATTTATCTTTCTTCATATTATCATCTGCTCGTAAATTATAGCTTTTCAAGAACGTTTTCAGACGAGTAAGTTGAAAAAAACTTCGTTGAGATTTGAATTAAAGACGCAAAATTTCCATTTTAGGGCCCTAGAAGTATGACGTGGCACACTGTCCTATAACAGAATGATCCTCAATACAGATCACTAAGACGTTCAGCCTTACACCGGGAGCTTAAGACAAAATTTTAAATTTAACTTCGGAAAACCGGTCGATGTTGATACTTTAAAATTGCCTTCTGTTGCCAAAAAAATTCAATTTTATACAACGTAATTTTTCTTCAGTGCGAAATCAAAGCACATTACTGGTAAATGGAAGTTTGGTTTCGTTTATGTGATTATGGCAAACCATCGACGACTATCTGTCTAAGGTAAGGGATACCTTCATGGAGGACTTTCCAGGGCAAACTGACTCGTATACGCGTCACACATGGGGAAAACCACGAAAACGCCTATGCAGCCAGCCCATTCATGACAGAACCTATCAGTGTTCAGCGACTTTACCGCTCGGCCGCTGTTGTGCCTGTAAATGGCAGTAAAATGGGGACCCACAGAGGTAATTTCAATATATTGCCGACTTCCAACATTTCATTGCATTTCCAATATACGTCAGTTCTGATGTGAGAAATCTTTACCAACTGTGAGTCTGGGATGAAAAATCAGAAGCGAATGTTTACATAAAAACATGACTAATAACATAAAATTCATTCTCAGATTGATGATATAAGTACAGACAGCAGATGGTAGAAAATATTGTTACGAAATCTCCAGCAGCGGTAAGATAGCTTCCCGGAAAGGCGGGTTTAGGGCTGCCAGAAAGTGGGAAGGAAAGGAAAAGTTGTCACATTTGGCGCGAAATTGCCCATTTGGCGACAAAATCGGAGATATGCCATAGACGGAGCGAGAACATTCTAGAACGAATTGTTACCGGTTTGGGCCAGAATATTCTCGAACGCAAGCCAAAAGCTATATAAACCCTGCTGGTACGCGGAGAGTGAGTTACGAGTCAGTCAACCAATGCTAGTCTAGCGAGTTGATCGTCAGTCTAGTGTGTCTCGTCAGAGTCTTAGTTGATCGCGAGTCTATCGAGTTTTATCGTCAGTCTACTGTCGAGTTGGTGCATCGCGAGTTGTAGCGTGGAGAGTCTCGAGAGTAAGTTGAGTTCCGTGAACGACCAAAACGAGTCGGGAGTAATACTCTGGTGCTTTGCCGCGAAGCTGTCTTCAACATTATAGCCTGATAGCCTGAGTTGCAATTGTTTCAGCGTGTTTGTCGTAGTTTTTCGGTGACTGTAAAAGTGTTTTTTGGAACTGTTCTGAGTAATACTGGCTAACAAATTGTGTTTTCATTCTCCATCAAGTGTTGTTAATCACTCCAAATCCACGAACCCGTACATAAAGAAAAACGTAACAATATTCTATACAATCATAGATAAATATTTAAAAAATAAATATTTCGACATTACAATTGGATTTAGAGTGCACTGATTAGTTTTACAGCGCCTGCATTATAGCCACAACCTCAAACCTACCAGAGAGAAGCATTCTGATCATCCCTTACAGTCAAAAAGGATTCCTGTTATTTTAAGAAGTTAAAAATATCTTATTTCCTTAATGTAATTGAAAATTTATATTTTGCTCCCTACTTTACGGATTCCAAAACAAAAGCAGAACTTCTCCTCATAAATTCCAAAGTTGAAATAAGATCAAATTAAACTAAAAGAATAAACATCTCCTAACGGTAAACTAAAAAAAAATCCTTTCAAATGAGAGTTTCTGATTTCATTCATTGCATTAATTAAGAAAAATACAAATGCTGGAGAATCAAAGTAAACCTCGCCACACAATCGAGAGCTTTCGAAATGAAATATTTTTCTGCAGATAATAGAGTCGATTTTTCTCGTCGCTATAATGAGATAAGAGACTCCATTTCTGTCAATGGAGTCTTTAAATCACTCTTCAGATAGCGATTTTTCGCTTTAATCCATTAATTTCGTTTGCGCTTTTATACCTAGGCTGGCTTTCAAAAGCTCAAGGCGTAATGTGATTATATAAGAGTTAAGAAAGCGGTCTTTAGAAATATATTATATATTTTTTTCTCCTTAAAAATGCTTCAAGGTAAATATACGAAAAATTTCCAAAAACTGAACGTTAAGAATTTACGAAATAGGTTGCATTAAATATACTTCATACTTTGCCTTCCTATTGATATTTCTCCGTGACTGCCTTCAGTATCGTAAAATAAGATGCTGCCATTATCACAGAATATTCCGGAAAGGTAATTACGATCTTTTACTTCTATGGAAACAGCCTCGATAGTGGTAAATTCTATGAAAACAATCTGAACAGTGGTGAATTCTATGGAAACAATCTCGACACTGGTGAGACTTAACCTTCTCTATTGAGCACTTAACCTCTCCACACTTTTGCTACACTTAACCTCTGCTGTAAACAATCTCTGCTATTGAAAATATTGATGAAAAACAATCTTTTGCACGATATAAAAGGAGAAACAATTTTGGAGCACTAAATTCATTATAAGTGGAACGAATCCTAATTGGTTTTTCAAATCCAAGTCGTTTAAGATTTCTGAATATCTGGATCGTTTCAGTAAAAATAAGAAAATGAAAAGGAGAGACTTTTATTTAACCGCAAAAGTTTTTAATTAAAGTAAAATTTCATGATACGTTTAATGAAAAAAATTATAAATATACACACATATTTATTAAAGAAAATACAAATGAAATTTAGCTAAAGAAATTCATAATTAAAAGGTTCATTTATTTCCAATATAATTTAGCAAAATATACATGTGTAACAGTTAAAAGGTTTATGCTTTTCAAGACTTTTAAATCAAAACAAATATCGATGAATATTCCAAGAGTTAATAGAAAAAAATAATGGTAAATTCACAGCAAAAAAACTATACCTTTTAGGGTCGCGACGGGCTCATCAGTGGAAATTGCTACTATGGCATAATTTTAATAATGAATGTTTTTGTGAATGCTCATTAAAAATAACCCTTCTAGAATTTGTTTGATAAATAATCAATAAAACTTATATTTTTAAAGCTAAAAAGAATTTTTCGATTTCCATTCAAATGATGAAAAAAAGTATGAAGTTAAGATTCGTAAGTTGGTTGGTTTGATTTATTTAATTACGACAAAGTGCTCGAGCGTTAAATTCCCGAGGGATGCTTCGTAAAGGACTTTCTAAGGTAAACTGGCTCTTATGCACATTGCACATAAGAAAAATCACAAAAACGTCCTGAAGTCAGCCCATTCGCCAGGATTTTAACTCCGGACCGAACTATCGGTGTTCAGCGACTTTACCACTTGTGGGCAAGGATCCGTACGATTCAAATATTAGAATGCCAATCCCTAATATTTAATATGTTTCAAAATGTTAAAAATAAAGTTTCATAAGTTAAATGCAAAACTTGAAGACGTATAGAATGAATTCACTATCTTAAGATAAGAACATGATAACTTAAGTCGTTTTCGATGTCTATTACAGACTCCTCAAGAACTTTACAGATCTGATTTAGGAAGCAGCTGCAAAACGAAATGCTAATTTTTGCGGTTATTGATTTCGTCTGCAATAAAACAGTAGTATCTGTTGGATTAGATTGAATTATTTAATTATGACCGATCACACTAGGGTATCTGTCTAAATTTAAGGATGCTACGGACAGAACTTTCTAAAGGAAACTAGTTTTGGCTCTTACTCACTTTATAAATAAAGAAAACCATGAAAATGCCCAAGTAGTAGTTCTTTGCCAGAAACTGGACCGAGCTACCAGTTCAGTGGTCATGCGGTGGTACTCATTCGGCCGGCCGCTGGTGGGAGGCAGAGTGGTTTGTTAAATTTACAGCATGTTTCTTTCGTTTTGGTAAAAATATTTATCAAAAGCATCTCCATGAATTCTGTTCAGAAAGATCTAGATTCAAAATTTTTAATTATGAAATCATACTGAATGTTTGATTGATAGGAATTCTTTTCCATGAAAACTGTATAAAATTTTCGATTTTTTTCACAATCTTCCACATTTACAGTGTCGAGACTATTTTCATACAATTCGGCACCTTATTTTAATATATTCTTTCTTTATTTGCTCATAATGTTGATTGATTATTATATTTGATATTATTACGAAGTATTTAGAATCTATGAAAATTTTAAATTTTATAAATCTAACTTCATGTAGTTCTATCTGCCTATAACTTTAGTATTAGACATTTTAGCAATTATTAATATTTTGTCTGTCGTTAAGTATTAAATAATAATTTAAAACCAGTTTTGGTATTGAAAATATTGAAACATGATTCTTTTTAATGTAGAAGATTCATTTCTGTTCTTTAGGATCGTATTTTATAGACAGGTTATCTATTTCTCCGATCAACGGATTTCTAACTCTCACATTTCTTTTCTCGTAACACATTCACGCTGGAAAGCTCAGTGATAGAGAGAATGAACAAAATACAGCACAAAAGGTTTAAAAATAGCTAGCGATTTTTCTTTTGAAACGGCTGCCTGACAAACTGGACAAGATGCTGGACAGAGCAAGATGCTTAGTTCAACGCAAAATTGCAGTTTATTGAAGAGGCAACATATTTCTTATGATGCCGATAACGAGAGCCAGCTTGGCGTTCTCCAAAAGGTTTAGACCAGGAGTTATCCAATCGGGGGAGCTTCCCGACGGGGTAATTTTATATTTTAGAGGAGAGGAAATGCAATCAAACTTTCATTTAGCTGTTAATCATTCAGGTTTTGTTTATGAATATAAAAAATCTGATGTGTACATCGCATGACTTCCTTGTACGGAATATCAAATTATAGGCATTTTTTCCTGCATTTCTTTTAAACTTGTTTCCTCGAATTTCATCAGACATATATTTCTCATTCAATTAATTCAGTTCTCACTTCGCGACAAGACAAAAATACATGAAACCTCGGATATTGTTCGGAGAACAGCCTTGGTTGCGCCAACTTGGCTTCCTTAAGGGTATGGGCGACATTTCGTCATGCCAACGGAAGTAAATACTACAGAATAAATACTAATTACATTACTACAATAATAAATACTACAGATAATACGTAATACTGCAGATAATCCCTAAGATAAGGGAAAAGTATTACGCCTGTCTACCTAGAGGAAGTACGTTATCGAATGACTACCATTGCCTGCCATAGCACAATAAGCTGTTTCTCCCTTTAATTACTATACTACAATAATAAATACTACAGATAATCCCTTAGCAAGGGAAAAGTATTACGGCTGTCTCCCTAGAGGAAGTGCGTCATCGAATGACAACCATTGCCTGCCATACCACAATAAGCTGTTTCTCCCTTTTTGGCGTCAATATCCGAACAATATCCGAAACCTCAAAATATCATTATTAAAAATTGAAAACTATGAAACATAAATACAGTTAAAACAATTCAAAGTTTAATTTTTACAATTAAAATTAGAGTTTATACGCAAAACCAAATAATTCGGCCAGCGGGCAAAAAGCAGACTTTTCGGTGCACAAAACTCAAAGTTTACTTTAGGTCTCACTCGGCAAAAAGACACTGAAGGCGTAGAAACGGACTTAATTTGTTGTGGACGCTGAGTCAATATATGGGATAATTTAATAACTTTAATGATAATTCCAGAATGGATTAAGCATGATTTAATTCGCAATAATAAAAGAAGGCGTCTGCTAGGGTAAAAAAATTAGGCTTAGCCGCAGCAAAAAATGCACAATTTACCAACATATAAGAATAAAAAACTGAGCTCAATGAGCCGAATAACAGAGTAGGTATATATATTTATGTGCTTTTGATGCGGCCGATTGCCACCAAATATGGACGTGCACAACTACATGTATAACAGTCCTATGTACAAAATTTTAACGTTCAGAGGCTACTCGTTTTTGAGTTATGCTATAGATACATACGTATGTACGTACACATACAGACGCCACGAAATCTCTTCTGAATCCATTTTAAATTAGTTTTATAATTCGGTTTTGGGAAAAAGTCGTTTATTCTGTCCTTAGGCACAGATGTCACGCAAAAATATCATTAAATTGCATTCGATAGAGGTCAAAATGGATATTTCCGTTGAAATATGATACCCGAAATTTTTCGTGATTACAAATACTTCCTTTTTACTTCGTACAAGGAAAGTAAAAATACCTTTATTCAACTTTTGGCATTTCTCAGTATTTTCTGTACCCTTTTACTGTTTAATTTATTAAAACATGTTAAAAATAATCTAAATCGAAGTAAATTAATACGTATTTTTCGAGTTTGGGAAAGGAGGGGGATGATTTTTGAGTAATGGTGAAAGGGGTGCATAGAGCAAAAAGTTTGAAAACGACTGGTTTAGGGCCTTCAAGTAATCAAATCTACGGATGCGAAATGCAATAGGCAACATTTTCTAGAAACGAGTTCTTCTCAGAGATAAACAAAGGCATGTTTCTCACCATAAAATTTTAAATTCCGGTCGATATTGCATTTTGTACACTTCAACCGTTCAGAAGGAAGGAACGAACAAAGTATCTAATTATGTACTGTATAAGCTACCTAGAAAGCAAAATTCCTTAAAACTTATAAGCGAAAAAAAGTGTTCAAGAAGACTGTTGTCAGATGTCACAGAAAGTTTTATTTAAGGTGTCAAAAAAAAAAACTCATATGGACAGGTTTTAAAAGTGCCTTTCACTAGTTCATCTTAGCAGTTTGGTTACGCTTGTATTCCGATCTTTAATGAAACTGTCATTTGATTATTAAAGTTCCTGTTATTAAGTTATAACATGCTGAAAGGAGGAATAAAAAAATTTAAGAACGTCTAGTAGACCCACATATCGCATTTTGCATATATGCTGACTTCGATCACGCATACTCATGTTTATAATCTCAATTGCAGGGAGAAAACATAGTAGGTATAACGAATTTCACAACAGAATTATTTAAAACTAGCCCTACTAATGTTAATTGTTTATACACGTGAATGCATTACTTGCTTCCATACGACAAAGCCTTATTATTTTATCCCTCTTATGTATTTTAAAAATCTTATATTTTTATCATCAGGAGGGGAGACAAAAATTTCTGCTACAGTTTCGTAAGCTGTATGCAGGATTTAACCCGTTGTCGTAAAGACAGCTGTTCAATCGTTATGGATTTTCTGCTTTTTAATCCTCCATTCAGCTTTCGAGTTTTATTTTTATTTTATTTGTGCTCTCCTGGAGCTGCTTTCTTGTCCAAAAGCTCTTACGTACTTGATTCGGGAAGAACTCTATGGCTTCTTTATGTACATTCGGTGATTATTTAAAATAACTTTTTCGATTACTGGATCCGTTTGTAAATTGACTATTGATATAAACTTTTCAAAATACAGTTTCGTCTCTAAATATCTTGCTTAGCTTGATAGTAGAGGCATCCGCAGGATGCAAAATAAGTAAAATAACAGAAGTAATTAAATAAGTATCTGTATCTGCATTGGCTTATTTAACTCCAAGCTTTATTCGTAACTGTCATCAACCATTTTAAAATTAATGCATCTCAGGTACAATTGCGATTGATGATATTTCTGTATATAAATACGCTAATTGTAAATAACTAATCAATTTTGCTTTCTAGGACTATACGTATAGTAATTTCTATGTAAGTAAGAGGTTGATATTTGTAACAAATTTAGCTGCATTTTCTTTTCAAGTTTCAAACTACGCATAAAAAAACTTTGCTGTTAAAAACTGTTTTTAATATCATACTTTTAAAAATAGTTTTCAAAAAACTATTTTTGGAAGCCCTGGTTTCTAATTATAGGATTTGTGCTGACAATTTCAACGTCTTTTTCTTAAAATAAGAAGATGGAATTTGAACAATTACTCCCCCCCTCCCGAAAAAAAAAGAATTTTCTTTCGCGATGTAAACCATTGCAGCCTGGCTATTAATGGAAAAAAATGCGAAGACAATCA
>KK112355.1:246785-258959 GCA_000611955.2 Stegodyphus mimosarum
TTTAGTTTCTGTTAAGTTTTATTTAAAAAAAAAGTGCCGTTTCACATGACTCGTGGTTGAAATCGTGTTTTATGGTGAAGGATTTTGTAATCATTATCTAAAAGACAGGGATATCATGATGAAATAGGCTCTGTAACAGTTGTAGTTCTCTTAGCTTTCCCCCAATTCCCTAAAAATCTACCACTGAAGCAGTCCTTCTCTTCTGCAGACAGCCCTAGTATACTTTATCGTAACTGCTTTACTCAGTCTATAATTTGCACTGTCTAGTATGCATTCGAACTACTTTAACCTGATTTCATAGCTCCCCTTGCATTCAATGAAAATCAGCATATAATTTCAGTAAGTAAAATATATGTAAGGATAAAAAGGTCTTAAGGCAGTTTCATTTCATCTCATGAGTTTCTCTTAAGTAAAATCAGGTATCTGAACAATAAATTCCAATGGATGCATGTTCTTTAAAACACCATTCACAGTACTTGAGTTTAAAAACAGTTACGCATTCCCTGTTATGTTTTCCTAAGTAAACAAAGCCATACCTTTATTTCCTTTCCGCATTACATCATCAATAACCTAGAGTTAGTGCATGCATAGTATCGTAGGAAGCGGATGTAACTTCGTTAAGACTGCGGAAGGAAAAAATAGCGCCACGTGACCAAAAAAAAAAAAACATGTTGTTCCTGGAAAAATTCTCAAGGTCACTTCTTTTGACGGCCATAGTTATCTTCCTCAGTAAGCAAAGAGTTGGTAAATTTGGTAAATTAAACTATTAGTAAGGAGGAGCAAGATGCACTTCCTCTTCCGCTATCTTCAGACATCCGCAATTTTGAGAATACGACGAAGACACCTGCTTCTTAGAATATAAGTAGAACTTTTAGAATGTTCTAAGATACTTTGGAAGACGATGCGAAATTTTAAAAATGTTTATCCCTTCCCTTCTCCTCAAATAAAGTCCAGATACAAACCGAACTTGAGTAACATCTTCCTCGTCAAATGCGTAATGCATTATTGACTCAAAAGTCAAATGCGTAATGCATTATTGACTCGAAATGATGGAATATGTGGAACTTAAACAACATAAAATTTCACATATATTAATATATAAGTAAAAATGCATGTATTTACAGTCATAATTTGGAGTTCATTAGTGTCATTACCAAAACAATTATTAAAATGGAAAGGTCACAGGCGTAGAGTAAAATACAATATTTTTAAATTTAAAATTTCTTTACTGTAATCTTTTAGCAAGTTAAAAATTAATGAAGAATCACTTAAAATCTCCTATCAGACAAGGACTAATACTTTTCATGAATTTTATTGAATATAATATTGCTAAAAACATTCACTGTGACAATTTAAAAACGAATTTGTCGAAATGGAAGCTATAAAATTGCATATAAAGCAATTACAGATATTCATTTGTATATATTCATGAATGATTTCATTCAGTTTTTAATACAATTACTAGCGGGTTGCAGCCAAAGCAAAATTAAAGTTCGATGTACTCCTGAAAAGCAAACTTATAAAAATATTTCAGTATGCATGAAATCAGTTCATTCTTTCCAAGCAGCAACCAATTCGTAAATAATTTTTTGTTGCCAAACCAGGAAACAAAAACTTTTGACACTTTAGGGTTATATTCATGACGTCATGATTTCAATTTAATGTAATAAATTAAACAACTTTTTCTCAATATCAATAAAGAAATTGACGAGACAATAACATATCGTATCAATTATCTTAACCTGAAACAAAACGTTGCCAAAAGCAGCTATTTATTTAAAATGTTGACATTAACAAAAACTTTTCGACATACAACTTTTCGACATATGATGTCACATGCAATCGCGTACTTTCTTTAACGTCAGAATATGACCTTATATAATAATATATTTAAAATTTTCCGATACTATTTACATTTCATATTTTGTAAAACTAACATACTTTTTATTAACAAACTCTACGATTTGAAAGCGAGCACTGACAACACTTTTCCAAACACGTAAAGCAGACTTTTATCTCTAGCACGCGAGACTGTTGCCACTCGAAAAGATGAGTGCGAAAATTAGCGTTCTCGGAGTTTTTAATTAATATCTCGGCTGATTAAAGTCGTATGAAGGTGGGAATGGTCGAAATGGTTTCCCACGGAATTTTTGTAATCCGGTGGTGTCTCTCTCGAAACTCAACTCCCCCCCCGTTCTGGAGGAGATAATGCCACAAACAGACAGATGGACACAGATTTTAATAGTATAAGATTATATTTTTTTTTCATTAACAGGCCTAAGAATCAAACCTTATACACATGTATAGAAGCCATAAATGCACATGTAAAGAAGGCATAAAGCCGGTAATCAGGGAGTATATTCACAGGAGGGCTACCTGACTACGACAGAAATTTCTTTGACAGAAAGTGGTTCATATTCACGTTACACATGGAGAAAATAGCAAGCATATTATGAGATGACGGTTTTACTGTGAGCCAATAGCCGCAGTAATTTAAATTAGATCTACTCCATTTCATATCTAACTTATTCCCTAACAGAATAAGAATTATTTATTATAATGAAATTTCGAGATTTAGGTTGGAATACTGAATGGATTATTCAGATCCATTCAGTATTCCAACCATAGCACAGAGACAGCTATCTTCTGAAGGGGATGAATGCTTTCGTGAAAGGCTTTTTAAAGGAAAACCGACTTGTATTTACGTTACTGATGGAAAAACCATGAAAAATCCTGCACAGCCAGTGGAAAAAAATGTTGAAAAGATTTTAATGCTTGGTCATTAGTGGGCTTTGGCTGGAACGTGATGTTCATTGGTAACATCAATCGTTTGCCAAAACATCAATTACAAGTGAAACGTCTAATAAATTTTCTGGAATCATTTGAATAATAATAATAATAATAATAATAATAATAATAATAATAATAATGTTTGTTTAATATTGAAAACTTTTAAATAAGCAAAATTTGACATCGGCATATAATGAAAAATAAATTTAAGTACAGCTTTTAAAAATACTCCTATATTTATTACAACAAAAAATAAACCTTAGTCAATAAAAAGCGCACAATTCAAATTCTTAAATCTTAAGGTTCTCTCACATTGTTATTGCAGAAAGAGTTCAAATTTCTGTTAAGAATTTAAAATTCAAGAGTTGTGGCTGATTAGTTCAAAATTTAGACAGATTAATTTAGCCGAGCAAGATTTTTATATATCATAGAATGAATTGCTTGAAAAATTCAGAATCTGTCAGCAGGTTATCCATGTTGGAACAACTGGCACGATTCGAAAAATACTCAGGTGGCTTTATGAGAAAGCACAACGCACTGACGCTTAAGAATTCACTAGATGGTATACTGAAGTACTGTGGCGCCTAAAGACGACATGATATTGATAATCTATACACATTGAAAATGCAACAATCGCGTTCTGTTCTTAATGAATACATCTAATGAGTATCAATAAAACTAGTTTTTCCAAAGTTAACTCGCCTTTTAGGCTGGATTTCAAGACATTCGAATGATGAAAAAAGCGCAAAGATTCGAATTCTGAAGTATCTAAACTTTACTCAAGATTCGTGGAATGCGAAAGTTTGAATATCCAAGCCTTAATAGTCTGCCGTCCTTAATGTTTTTAAATACATGAAAGCACTCGTCCAAAAAAGCATAATAATAATTTCAACAGTTAATATTCCATAATAATTAAAAAATGTTAAATACGAAGTTTTCATCACCAGTGTAAAATTTTCTGATAAAATAAAGGAGAATATTAAAATTTCAGCGATGCAACGCGAAATATTGCTGCATTTAAATACTTTAAATTTCTTATTCACATTGTAGAGACATTAGAATATTTTGTAGTAGGAAATGGGAACAATGAGTAATGCCTTTGCCGGGACTCGAATCACGGACCTCGCGAATACGCGCCAAGCATGCTGACCACTACACCACAAAGGCATGCTAAGACGGTGGGAGAAATACCTTATAACATCAACAGCTAAATTTTTAGTATTATATACTTTTAAATAATAAAAATAAAAAAGATTTCCTTGTATGTGTGTGTATGCATTTATATATGTGTGTGCGCGTACAGCTTTACTTCCATAATTTCAGTTTTTTGTAGAAAACGTTTCCCCAGTTTTTAACAAATTTGCAATCTACACTTACTTCAAAGTCATTTAAAAATACAGGTTATTCCACTCAATGGGGGAAAATGCTATGCGTTATTTTTTTCACTACAGAACAACACACGCCAAACTATTATCTCAAGAGCAATATATGCACCAACTTGATACTTCCAACAAGAAATCGCTATCTTTATTAGCTCATTTCAGCTGACGTAAAAATTTCTAAACATAAAAAAATATATTTCTTAGGTAAATTATCTTACTCAAACTCAACAAAGAAGGAAATACAGTGATACATTTTAAAAACTTTTTGTTAACACTATTTACTTCAAAAACACAAAACTTATTGCAAAAGTGAAAACGACACCTTTAATTTAATTTAATTTAATTTAAATTAAATGACACCTTTAATTTAATAACACCTTACTCGATTGGCAATGTCAACGCACATTTCTTTCTAAAAGAAATTATTTAGCGGCTGTTGTCCTATAACGGCGAAGATCCAAATTAATTGCTGAATCCCTACAGATAAAACAAAAAACAAAAATTATTTTTGGTTACCACACGTTTTTCTTAACAGATTTTGCCATTAAAGAAGTTCCTTTCTCCAACATATTTAAACCTAGAAAATGCTCGCTTAAAATTTCGTTTCGCAAAATTTTGGAATACTCCTAAAATATAATCCAGTTCTTTATTGACATTAATGTTGCTTATTAGTTAATTAATATACGTATAATTATACAAATGGGGTACTACTGTGAAGTTTTCGTAAATATAGCGAACTGAGCAAATAAGCAAAATGTGTACGGGAAAAATTATTAAGCATTTATAACGCAACGAAATTTACTGAGCACTCAGCAACGGCCTGCATAACTGAAACTTGTTTAGAATACCTATATTAACCTCGATTAAAAGTCAAAAGTTGAGGAAGTGTTGGCTTAATCGGAACACGACGGTCAAAGGTGAACCCTGAACCATAAGAAGAAGGTCACCTGGTTTGACAACTCTCGTCTTCTTGCTTCCCGATGTGAATGACTGAATATATGTATGATATCATTTACTTGATGCTGGTCAAAATCCACCGTGAGACAAAAAGCGAGCCTAGAAATAGTAATTCATATTCTAAGGGGAAACCAATCATATTTAGTCCGCATGATGTTTATATAGACTTTAATATATTGTTACGAATTTCACATTTATTTGGCTATTTATTTAGAATTGTAATTAAAATTCCTTTTTATTTCCCCGCGCAACGCAGACGATTTTTGAAGAGAAAGCTACGGCGAAAAAAAAAAATAAAAGAGTGCGGGCATTTAATGCTTAATAAATAAATATCTCGTAGTTACTGTTGCCATCCAGAAAAATCTAGAAATATCGAAATTGTTCTACTGATAATTAAAGAGCTTATAAAAGCCGAATTGAAACACCTCATCTCAGTTGTTGCTGTTGTTGCTGTTGTAGTTGTAGCTGTAAAAAGCGAACTGTATATAATTGTTTACTTAATGCTGTTATTGATTGTAGCGATTTCGCTGTGAGATAGAATTATTTTATCTGTTTTGAACTGAGTTTTTGCTAAACGTTTGAGATATTGCGCGAATATCTGTGAAGAAATATTTCAGCATTTTAATTTATTTCTTGTGGAAAGAATAAATTTTTGTTAACTTTTTACGACTTGTGCATTGAATATATAACGAACCCGTACGCACGCAACAATATATTTCCTACATATACATTAACGCACAGCAGATACATCGTACTGTGGAAACCGTTATTCTTTGCTTCAGAGGTTTTCTTTCAGAAAGATAATGCTCCATGCTTTACTGTCCATATTTTTAAGAATGGTACAAGAAACATTAAGAGGATTTGACATAGTACATTATTTCCTACAAATTCTATAGTAAAAATACAACAGAATATTTCTGAATTGGAATAGCAACTATAATCTGATAGGATTAAGCTATGAAATTTAAGTAGTAAATTAAAAGACTATTAGCATAACACTGTAGCAACTATTCTTTGCAATAAGGGGCTATTTTGAAGAGAGATAGTAGAGTAGCTGCATACAAAACGCTAATTTTTATTTAACAATTAAAAATGTACTTCAGTTGCCCAAAGCTGAGCCTGAGCATGTTTCTTAAATTATGATAGATAATTTTATAAAAATATTTTCCGCATTGGGTTTTGCAAACATAAAATTTTACGTTTCGTATTGATATTTTTAATTAGTAAAATATTCTCTACGCTTTTCTAAGTTAAATGCGTCCTGTACTGCACAGTTTAAAATTCATTGATATAGTGTTAATTAATAATTTAAGGACTTAAAAGCTTCCATATAATTCCCAGCAGGTGTTGTTTTCTAATTTGATCAAATTCTGATCGAAATTTTTTACGAACAGATGCTGAAAAGTGAGTCTAAGTCCTTAAATTCCTTCTATATTATCTTCGAAAATTTTACAAATAAAGAAAATGGAACCTTATCTATATTTAACTTGTTAATAAGAATGCCTAATGAGCATCTTATTAACTGAGCAGGGCTATACTAACTAGCCTGCGGTAGTGTATGCTAATTATTTACTAAGTCACATAATGAGTTAGATTTTGTATTTACAAAACTATTCTACTCCATTCTGCAAACAGTTTACACAGACCCTCTATCTTATTTTAAAAAGCTTTGTGATTATATGTCTAGCCTAATTACTTTTTTAAATAAATGCTGCCGTTTTCGAACACCCAGTTTAATCAACGTAGTTCACTTAGTACTAAAACTGTTAGTACATAATATAAAATTAAAACAAATAAAAAATAAACTCTTATGCTATCGTTTAGAAGCTACAAAAAACCACTTGAAACTGCAGTTACACATATAAGAGATGAATACAGATGTTGTGAAAGGATGATTACCATACCCTTTTCGGAAGAAAGAGGAAATGACTAAGTTCGACACCTTCCATTAATTCTCTTTCCACTACTACCACCTAGGACTCTAAAGTTAATTTTGTATTTTATATTTAGCAAGAGAATCATTAATATTCTGAACAGAATTCTTCAGATGGAAACAGGGCAATACTCACTAATAACAGAATTCTGGTTTTCCTTCAGTGTGTTATTTCAATTCAAATCAATAAAAAATTGCCCCATAATCATTAACTTCCTCTCACAGTTTCATTTAATGATTTACAAACTGTATTCTCAAGTGCTTTTGAATAATTTATAAATTTTTTCTATGACTTTTTTTTTACTTTCTTTATAAATCAAAGCAGTTTAATTTGTCTGTATCAGTGATTAATAATAAAGCGAGGAGAAATCTGCAACAGTTTTGAAAGAATTACATATTATTAACATTTTTTTGGAATAATAACGTTCTGTTATAATTGATGCAAACTAAATTTTTCAACGATTTCGCTTACATTTCACCAATTCCTGAGTTTTCTCAAATCTACTAGCGGTCGGCTAGGTAAGGCCTTAAAGCAATACTAATTCGTCCTGGAATCGCAATTGCAACACAAAAATCATTTACTTAATAATTTATAAAAATCTGATGTGTACACCACATGACTTCCTTGTACGGAATATTAATTTATATGCATTTTTTGCTGCATTTCATTTAAACTTATTTCCTCGAATTTCATTAGAAATATTTCTCATTCAATTAATTCAGTTCTCACTTCGCGACAAGCCAAAAATACCTAAAAACTCAAAATATCTATATTAAAAATTGAAAGATGCAGAAAAAAGTAAAATCCCAAATACATTTAAAACAATTTAAAAAACAATTTTTACAATTAAAATTAGAATTTCTGCGCAAAAACAAGCAATTCAGCCAGCGGGTAAGAAGGTGGATTTTTTGGTGCATAAAATTGTTTACTTTTCTTCGTACTCTGCAAAAAGACGCTGAAGGCGTAGAAACTGGCTTAATTTGTTGTAGACGTTCTGCTGAGTCCATTATATTGGATAATTTAATAAGTTAAATGATAATTCAAAAATGGATTAAGCATAATTTAATTCACAATAATAAAAGGAGACGTTAGCTTCTAGATTGGCAACAAATCCAGTATTCTGCTAAGTTTCAAATGTAAGCAAATATGGCTGCTAGGCTAAAAATAATTAAGCTTAGCCGCACTGAAACAGCTTTTAAATTGTTGATAATTGTACAACTATTGCATTCAAGTTACCTAAAGGCATAAAAACCTTAACCGGTAGATAAGAACAACATAATTCAATCATTTTTAAAGCAATAAATGCATAAATTTACCAACACATAAGAATAAAAAGTGAGCTCACGGAGCCGAGTAACAGAGTGGGTATATATGTGTGTGTATACACACACACACATATATATATTTTTGTGTTATGCAAGGTACATACATACATACATATATACATACATATGTACAAACGCCACAAAAAAAATCTCTTCTGAATCCAATTTTAAATCAGTTTTATAATTCGTTTGGGGAAAAACATCGTTAAATTGCATTGGATAACGGTCAAAATGGATATTTTCGTTGAAGCAGCCGAAATTTTTCGTGATTGCAATACTTCCTTTACTTTGTACAAGGAATTGAAAAATGGATATGTACTTCGTGCCTTATAATGAAAAGTACTCAAACTATTACAGAAAGTATGAAATACATAGCACAAAATTTTAAAATGCAATACAAATTTTTAAAACGAATGTCTTATAATAATAAATACTTAGCTCGAAATTTACAACAATCAAACACATCTACGCATTTTGCAATATTCCTACTCTCTACCAAAAAAATTATAAAAATTGAAGAATGTAGTGATGATGGTGGGGGGGGGAAGGAATATTCTAAACATCGGCATGTTTATTTAATTCAAAACCAGCATGAAAAAACTGAAGCATCGTTATGCGGTTAAGGATTTTAAAGGAGTTCGCAAACTGTCTTGGAAGGAAGAATTATTCCATCTCGGATAGTGATAGACTTAAACTGCGTTTGAAGTTGCATAACATACAGCACGAAACGGATGAAAGACATAAAATTTAGGCATCGTGTAAACGCAATGAAGTCAACAGAAAAGTTAATTTAAGCTTAATAAATATAATAATAGTAATTTATATACTAAAAACCAATTAATAATACATTTATTACATACATAAACCTTAAATTCTTGTGCACCATTTAGGTGTACTAAAATTTAAAAAAAGAAATTCAGGTTCAAGATTTGTGTTTTATTTAGAATGCTATGACAATTTGTCACGTGGTGAGAAGGGAATAAAACAGGAGAATCAGAATAGAATAGACAGGAGAACCAGAATAGAATAGACAGGAGAACCAGAATAGAATAGACAGGAGAACCAGAATTTTATAGAAATAAATATATTTTCAAATGCCTAAAAAATTAATATTCTCGCTCAAATAAAGTTATTTCATGAAAAAAATTAAACACATGCCGAAGGAAACTATTGGAGAAAATTTTTAAGTAATGAATGTCATATTTCTCTGAGCATCTTTAAATATAGGCTCAATCACCAAATACAGCACATCTATTCAAAGCGAATCATTCATGTTCAACAAGCTTGAAAGATGCCACATCAAGAATTAATCTAAATACATATGATTTATAATAAAAACCTCTACACAGAACTGATTACAAACTTATCCGTTCAAAGAACTGCCATTTTTACGAATTCTAAAAGCCTTTAACGAATATAGTTTTTAGAAAGCAAGAGAAATAAAACTCCAAGGGAAAAAAATACGCTTAAAAAAAGAAAAAGTAGAAAAGAAATAAAAGAGAAATGAAAAACGAGGCGATAATAAGAAAACTTTAACTTCTTGGAAGAAATATCTATGTTCGATCGGTGAAAAGCCACTAATGCAATCGAATAAAAATAAGATTTGTGCACATGGAGGAAAGGAAAAAGCGAAGAAAGAATTTGCGAGCGAAACTAAAACGCAAACAAGGTCTTTCACGGTAATATATATATATATATATATATATATATATATAAAGGAAAAATTGGAACTTCGTCGTGTCTTTTAGAAGGGATGCGAGAGTGGCTGAACTTTTATATTTCCCGTGCATAGCTGAGCAGTTACTTTCGCTCCCAGACTGAATGATGCAATGGTACTAAAAGTTCAATCAAAGCGAATGGAGTCTGACAAGAAAAGAATTTTAAGATTTGTAAATTGAAAAAAAAGAAAAGAAAGGTTTTGAGAACATTGGAGGGAAAGTGGTCCGAAAAAATCTTTACTTTGGACTTTAAGACTACTAACAAAAAAAAAAAAAAAAAAAGAAAGAAAGAAAGAAAAGAAAAATTTAACCAAATTCCCAAGCTACTCCTCATTAGGGCTATTGCTGCTAACTAACGCAAAGGCAACTGATCCACATTTCAGTAGCACAACCAAACCAATGGAAGAGGTCTGCTACACCAAATCCAATCATGGCCGAAATAGCAAAACTAACAAGAAGAAACATCCTACATTTACAAAAGCATACTTCTACGATATTGAGATAACACTGCTCATATTTCCTCCCGATAACGACCTATACTGAAGTCCTAACTAACTTTGCCTTAGTGTAAATGAAGCCAGCCATTGTACTGCAATGAATTTATTGAATATACTGTTGCGGGTATACGAGTTCGCTACAGATTGAATGCACACAAGTCCAACGATAGGTTGATAGAATTTATTTTATCAAAAGAAACACTTCAGAGATCTGGAACTTTCTAAAAAGATAGTCGTATAACTCTTCAAAATATCACACAGTGCAATCAGTAGTTACACTTCAAACTACTACTTACGCTCAGCTAACAGCTAGCAAGAACAACTACTGAGAGCAGATGTTATTACCGGCTTATATAGTTTTCACCCGGTCGCCGAGATATTTCTAGTACTTTCAGCTTCTCGAAATTACTGGAAGGCAATATGGGGGTGTCTATAGTGATCAATTATATTTATTCAACTACAATACCTACTACGTCAATACAATGACCAGACCAAAATGTCGCCAAGTTTGGCGACTTCTTTCGATTTTACCCCAAATTGGGCGACAAAAATTAGTCGCCAAAACCGTTGCCAGGTTGGCGATATCTCGCCAAATTATCGAGTTAAACATTTATTCAATGTTAAATGGACCTGCCCCTGTATTCTTACTTTTCTAGCATAGCTTGGCTCTTTAAATTTTTTTTTCGCGTTAAATTACACAGAAAAATACAACAGTTTCATGTATAATTGCTAAAATAGCTAATAGCACTAAAATCATCTATCTATGAACAAAATTTCTAACACTACGAATAAGAAAAAATAATGAGTGTAAGAAAGCAATGTTGATAGGCGTAGACTTAAACGCAGACGCAGAATTAAACGTTCCAGTGCAGTTCTAACACTCAGTTTTATTTGGCGTGTCGTCCTTTCTCACAATGTAAAACGTTACCTATTTTTAGAGAAAAAGATAATTCCTTTTTTCTTGAAAGAAATATGCAAGTAAATTTAAATGTAATTATGGCCAGCTAGTTTCGAGCATTTTCTTTAAGAAAAAAAAAAACTCTTCGCAAGAAACAAGATAGCATTATTTCAGATACCAATAAGTCATTATAATGCTTATTTATGTAAAAAGGCAGAATCTAATTACCCTTTTGCACAAAAAACGAAGTTTGACACAGTGACACAGTTCGTCTTTTTGAAAAGTTCAATACAGTGCAAAAATTTTAAACTATCGTTAAAGATGCAACTTAACCTTCTTGGAAGTTAAATTAAGCAGAAGAGTTAGTATGATCCATATTTCGTCCTTTCTTCAGTTAACTTTATTCGACATTTAATTCTCTTGCGCATGCTTTGAATACAAATATAGAAGATTTCTTTCAACTGAATAATGTGTCAATCTATATCTAGTTAGTTTAAAACTTTCATCTTTTCTTTCTCCGAATTTTAGATTAAAAAAAAACGAATTGTAATGACTTGGCAGAAGAAATACAGATACAAAAATGCAGATGCTTCGACAGACAATTAAGAATCTACATCGAAATTTTTTATTGAATTCACAGCTTTCGTAGTTTCCAACACTGTTGCTACTACTA
>KK112355.1:259013-272607 GCA_000611955.2 Stegodyphus mimosarum
AAAAGCCACTGCAGTTAAACTAGTTACTTCTTAAACTGCAATTACCAAAATTTACATTAAAAAATATTTATTTTATTTACAATTAAAAGCTGGAAAGCAAAAATGCATTCAAAGGCAAAAAAACGCAGAGCTTAATAGAATAAGAAATAGTAAAACCAAATTCTCGCATATAAAGAGAAAGATATTGCTATGAAATATTTGTTCAAGGATTTCTTGGCTTTGTGAGCTGTCGAAAGATTTTATCCACAAATACAAAAGGTTTTTAAGCGATATCAAAACACAGGAATATTCTGGATGATTTTGCCTTTGAAGATAACGCTGCAATAGATAAAAATATTTGATTCACATAGAATTCCTTGGAAAACTATTTAAATTGAAGTTCACCAAATTCTCACTTGATGTTAGTGCTTCTCCTGGAAGATATGCAGATAGGATAATTATATGTCGAAATGAAACATGCTGCAAAATTTCTTGCAACAAGAAAAAAAAGAAACACGATCAAACAAAATTTAATAGGATAAACTGCTATTTTGGACATCATCTAAAGCAACTTAGGATGATGGCCTTATAAAAAAACTATTGATTTATGCTTATGCTTCTTATGAAAAACTATTTTATTTATTCTTATATTTTAGTATATTAAGTGAAATTAAGAAAAAGTGTGTAAGTATGAAATTGGTAAAAAAATTTCATTTACTTGATATTTAATCTATTTAGTTTAGTCTGGCCGATTATGAGAAAGCACGTTACAGCTATCTGCCTAAGAGAATGGATGCCTTCGTAAAGGCCTTTTTAAGGGAAAATGGGTCATATCCAAATTACAAATGAGGAAAAAACGAAAAAGCTCAAGCAGCCAGTTCTTTCCTCGGAATGCCAAACCAATAATCTATTTGGGAAATATCTATTCATATAAGTTAAAATTTCTTTAGTTATATAATGCTCCAACGAATTTTGTACACATCTAGAAGGAAACCTCTTTGAGACAGTTACCGATCGAAGAAGAACACATTCTGGCAAAACAGAAGGACGATCACGTAAGGGAAATACTTGCTGTAAACCTTGTGTGCAGGCGATCCATTGAAATTATTGAATTGATAAACTTACTCAGACAGGCTGTTTAAAATTGTTTTAAGAATTAAACTAAAAACATGCATACGAAGTGAATTTTATAATATGTTTTTTTTAATCTTTTTAATTTTTGGATACTCTTATTTCATAAACTATTCCAGATGTTAGACCGTAGCCTTAAGTTTTTAGATTAATATCATTATTTTACATAATTGTAGAGTTGGCCGTGTTTGTTGGCTCCTAAAATGACCTCCTGACTAATTCTGCTGGATTTAGTTCTTCATCTTTCTAGAAATGCACTTCAAAGTTAACCGGAGAACCAGACATTAAGCATTTCATTTTAATATACGTACGCTTGTTATCTAAGAGCACACTAATGATTTATAATTTTGGTTATCTACGTTTACTGCAGGACAGCTAATAGCATCTATTGCTTCTAAATATCAGTTATCAGTTGTTTTCGAAAATGGTAATTCCCTACATGCTCCATAGGTTCATGGGTGAAAGAATGTCTACGGAATTAATCACTTTCATTTTGTTTGAGGACAACTTATGAAGCATATACTGAATCGGCCGTTGTATTCTATAACAAATTACACAGAATCTCCAGATCTCAAGCCTTTCGTTGGCACTCACAATTACAGATCATTAAGAGACATGTGCTTACTTTTATATAAAGACTATAAGATATTTCTTCCGCCTTCTTAGTAAGCCTTCGCGGTGTAATGGAAAGGACACTCGGCGCGTATTCGAGAGGTCCGAGGTTCGAGTCAAGGCCAGGGCATTACTCATTTTCTTTGCTTCCAAATAACCTAATGTCTCTACAGTGGCGCCCGAACTAAAAAAAGGTGGTGGATGATGATTCTCCACCACCAAGATTTGGCGATTGGGTCCTCTACTCACCAGTCGCCTTGTAAATGGGGAAGTATGTAAGGTATTTCTCCCGCCTTCTTGGCATGCCTTCTTTGTGTAACAGCCAACATACTCGGCGAGTATTCGAGAGGTCCGAGGTTCGAGTCCTGGCGAGGGCAATGCTTATTTTTCATGTCTCCTGCTTCGAAATAGCCTAATGTCTCTACAAGACAAATGACGAAAATCCGAGAGCCTATCTTTGATCTGTGGCCACAAGCAAATAAATGCACCATTGAAACACAAAAGACAATTTGATTATCGACAAAATAACCCCAATGGTTAACATCTGAATAAAGATTTATAATTTACAACAGCGCAAGATGGAAGTTATTAAAATGGCATTCGGATCCCAACACGCACAAACGATATTGTAAAAACGTGGAGTAAAAGATTGTTTTTGACAAATGATAGTTTAATTTTTCTAATTTCTGAGAAGATTTGCGTATCACATTCCAACCGAAATTCGAAGATATAATCCATATTAGAATTTTTTTTAACAGATTTCTTGGAATTCTTGAAAACGAAGTATTATTAATTATGCAAGCATTTTATCATACGAACTCCACATTTACCAAATGCTGACATGTAATTAGCATAGTCTGAGCCATTACATTTAACGATTAATTGATGCTATACTGTGTCCTAGAAAATTACAGGGGCCTTCAAAAATTTAAATACTAGTTTTGATGTTTCAAGGATATGGATGAATAACATTCTTCACCACATTTACTTGTAATTCCTGAGTAAAATGAAATTAACTAAGCGAGCATTTTGTCATATCCACATATTTACCAAATATATAGATATGAAATAGAAAATCAAAACTGTCGAAAGAGAATTTGATGCAAGAGTTAAAATCCATATTAACAATGAAATAAATAATTATTTCTCATCCTAATATATACTCATTCCTTGCACATTACTCAATTACGTACACTGAGATATTATTATTTTTTAATTTAAACATGGATTCCTCGACAAATTAGGGCCCAGAACGTTGCCCAAAATAGAAGTCATCGACAGGTAAACTCATTTACATTTAGCTTACAAATTTATTTTGATCGCCGAGAAATAATACAGAATGTACAACTAATAATTGCAAATGAATCAGAAACTGAAATAACACATTTTATAAGTTAACTGCGCCCACCTAATCCCGGAGAAGCATGGATGTTTGTAAATGTATAGCGTCGGTGCGGCATGGCGACACTCTAAATATGCGGCGAGCCGAATGTTCTCTGATGTGGCTTGGTGGAAGGGGACGGGTCCGAGGGTGGTTGATGGAGAGTACACACACCGGGTGCTTTCCATCACCCACCCTCGGATGCTCTCAATCAAAATTGGGTGCGGAAATGAGCCAAATCGCCCTGTCACCTGTTAGGTGCTCAAGGTTGTTGCCAAACGCAGGCGTAATCTTGCGCTTCTTGCCACGAAAAATTTCGTGGGCTTGGGCTGACTTCCTCAGACAAATGAGCATAAGCAGCAACAACAATATAAGTTAACTTTTAAAGTAAGCTTTTGTTCTACTTGAATACAGCGAACGCAAAAATAGATATTACCTTTAAAATAATTCACAATGGCAAAAAAAGATAGAAAGAGTAGTTACGCATATAATATACGGACTTGGATTACAAATTAAAAGGACTTAACTAATGAAATGTCGAGACGCTAAGAATATAGCATTTACTTTCAGCTATTTCACTCATTATGGAACGTTATAGTGCATAATATTGTCAATTTGTAAAGTATTATTAAATGTTCCTTGCTCCATTTTTATATAAAATACTAAGAAAAGCCTATTCCTTATTAAAAAAAAAATCCAAATGCACATACGTACGTATTTAGCGTTTATATTCTAGCTGCCCACTGTAAACAGTATTCTTATATTTCCTGACTTATAGTGGGATACAAGTAAACTGATTTTTTTAATTAAAACAAGTTATTAATAAAGCAGACTAAATAGCTGATAGTAAGAAGAAATTACATTTTCAGTGTAAAGATATGAAATAATCATTTTCAGCCACTGCTCGGAAATCAAAATTCATGTCCACTGATAATATAATTGATCGAGTCTGACATAATTATTAATGTAATTAATTTACATAATTGGCATAATATGACGTATAAATTCTAAACTCCGTTTCGTGTGGAGGCCGCCTGTGCGCTTCTTGCATGTGGAAATGAAAACAGAAAATCTCTTCAACTGTATAACGTAAGTAGTAGTAACGATTTTACATAAGATAGTCAGAACTACTTACGTCTTATTACTTCATTCAGTAATTTACTTGAAAATGAAGCTTCATTTACAGCAGCTAATCCTAACTCCCGTGATGGCAAAGTTAGACCTAGACCTTTGTCTCCATGTTGACAGAAATTGGCACAGAAAACAAACATGAAGAAGCTTTGGAAAAACCCCAGCCTCCGATCTGAAGATCAATAGCACAATTTGGATAAATGGAATACCGAGGTGCTCGAAAAGGGATAAAAATAGTCAAACGGAGTTGCAAAAGGGTCGGTTTCAAACAAGCTTTAGGGTTATTACATTCGCAAGATCCGATCCACCCAAAGGTAATTGGGCAGCGCAGGCAGAGCTGCTCTAATTACGTTAAGGCTCGTCGAACAAATTGGGTGCGGCGGTATGCAGTTGTTCGGTGAGAAAAGTGGCACGTCGTTGGACACACTGCAAATAATTTCTACTCGTTGTTCGCAGATGTATTTGCATACTCATAGACAAAGGGAATTAAAAGAGTTAAGGGGACGGTTTCTCTGTCTAAGACTGCCTCAATGATGGATTTGTAAGTATTAATAAATTTTCCTTCAATTTAAGCTTCAAACTACACGAACATTAAGCATTAAAATTAAGAAATTGTTACCATCTTAACTAATACTTGGTTACGCAGTTGCTAAGACAGGGATTGAGAGAGGATGCTAACTGTATTGTACCTGACAGAAAAAATAAATGAAATCCATTTATTGTCACTAAAGAAAAAATAACAGGTACTATAAAATATGACCTAAAGATTTAGTTGGTACATATTTGTTCTGATAAAAATGCCAACAAAACAAACATAATAATGATAATAAAAGAAAATTGGTCAACGCTTTAAATTATGACAATTTCGAAATATTTATGGTAAGAGATAACGTGTGTTATACTAATGAATATAACAAATGAGCTCTGAATTGCAAAATCAAAAATATGAAACATAACTTTGTAAAGACATAAGGTTATTTCGAAGCAGGAATACTGAAAAATGAGCAACGCCTTCGCCGGGAATCGAATCACGGACCTCTCGGTTACGCGCCGAGTGTGCTGACCACTACACCACGAAGGCATGCAAAGAAGGCGGGAGAAATATCTTATATACTCCCCCTTTTAAAGAGTGACTGGGGTTTTGGGGACATAGTTGCCAAATCTCGGTGGTAAGAATCATCATCCACAACCTTTTAGTTCGGGCGCCAGTGTCATTACGTTATTTTGAAGCAAGAGAGGAAAAAAATGAGCAACGCCTTCGCCGGGAATCGAACCACGGACCTCTCGGTTACGCGCCGAATGTGCTGACCGATACACCACGAAGGCATGCAAAAAAGGCGGGAGAAATACCTTATAACTTGAATAGGTGTAAGCACTACAGGTTTTGAAGTAAACAAATAATCGACTTAATGGGCAAACGTAAAATTTGCAAAATTCTATTCACTGGGGTACTAGATGTGTTCTACCAAACTGGATTTAAAATTTTGAAACTCAAAATAGCAAACAGATATAATTATTTTCATTTTTCTTCGAAATTTTCTGTATGATATTTCCAGTTCTGTAGACGATATAAGAACAGAATAGATTTGGATTGGATTATATAAGCATGGAGTGGAAAGGAGATTTATACATTAAACAAATAAAAATCATACCATTAATTTCAAGACAGTAATCTGAATATATACAGTCTTTTGTAAATTTTCTTTTCATTTAACATTTCCAGAGAACATATGAAATCAAAGAAATATTAGGGAAACCGTTAATGATGAATTATTTTTCTTTTTCGCTACAGACTTCGATTTCATTTACTAAATATTTTATTATGGACTAGAATTATATAGCATTTAGTGTCTTCGAATGTTCCGATGTTCGAATGGCGCTGAAATAGCATTTAGTGTCTTCGATTGTAAATAACGTTAATATTGTATAAGTGTAATAAGTGTATTTTCGATTCTAAGTAACTTTAATAAATTCCGCTACTATTTTGTTCATGTTGCTGTTATTCATTAACGATAATAATACATGAAAGGATCAGAGAACGAACAAGTATAAAAATAAATTATAGGATAACATGATGATATATGTAAAGCAAATGTTCTAGTGACCGATTCCATCGCAGACGAATCCAAAAGTGTTGCCAACGCAGGGCAATGAAAAGGTTAAGTTAATTCGAGAGGCATGGAAGTAGACAGTGTCTTCTAACAAATGGAAAAAATGTTGCAAAAGGAAACGGATACCTTATTTTACGATTAGTCATTTACAATTTTATAAATTATAACTTAACGTAACCTAATATGTAGATTATTTCAATAAGCCAGCCATCTAATTTCTACGATATGCGAGTATGCCTTTTTTAAAATTACAAATAAAAAATACAGAAGAATGGGGGGTTATAAAAAACATACATATGTTATCTCTGAACATTATCATAAACTAGATAAGCTAGACAAAGCGTGTTTCAGCAATTACGCTACCCGACTTTCAGTTACTTAATTATATAATATAAAATGTCTTAAAATAATTAAATGAACGTCATGCGAAGTTTAGTTTTTATGCAGATGCATTTCAATAACAATGCACATTATTCAGGGGGAATATCTTTAAAAAGAGTTTTAATCATGAAATATAAAACCATTCAGGTTTAAGTAAACAAACAACCAAAGCCCATGCCAATGACCAGGCGAAATCCTGCACTCCTCACCACGATAAGTTTCATGAACTTGTTCTAATGTGACTGTCAAATAAGTAAGTCTAAACAACAACAGGAGTAAAACCTCATACACCAGCCAATTTAACACTAGAAATAATAATTCGAGATTGTTTTATCACTCGAGATTGTATCACTGTTTTATCTCTCAGTTTGGAGAACAAACTTATAAAAAGCTGCTTGGCAAAAGAGAATTCCTTACTTCAATGGCAACTAATTGAATTTAAAATTCTGTAAATTTCCGATTGGGGTCCATTAATTTAAATGCAAACGCAATTAAATCTTTCTTTTTCCATGTAATTAACATCTCACAATCTGCGAAACGTAGCGAAATAAATGGATACAGGAGGCGTACAGTAAAGATATTTTGTGATAGAAAATACACAGTTAAATCAGTTTAAAAAGTTTCTTTAAGCATCCAACTTGAAATACTTATTTCAAGTGATCCCCCTTATAACCTCAAAATTAATGCTTGAATTTCTTCTTTACGAAATCTCAGCCCAAACGCACTTAGAAAAATCACTACTCTTTTATCTTCCCCCCCCCCTTCCAATTCTGAAAATTTTCTCTTCTACTAGGTTCCACATGATAAAAGTTAACAAAGGATTCTTATTGCAGGTTTATTTGATTATAACAAAGCATGCGAGGGTTACTTGCCCAACAGAAAAGATGCCTTCGTGGAAGTCTTTCTAACTGAAACTGGCTAATATCCATGTTATAATAGGATATCCCACGAAAATGCCCATGGCAGCCAGGCAGTTCGTTTAGAATCAAACCTAGATCGAACTATTAATGCTCAGTGACTTCACAGCATCAGCGACCACCGCTGGTGGGCTTCCTATCACACCTTCAGCTTTTAATGAAATTATTAGAGAAATCTATCGAGAAAAAAAAATAAAGCTATTTCACATGTTTTAAGAAATATCCATTCGAAGCAAAGAGTCGAAACTAAGAACTAACTATTCGAGAAAAAAGTGATACAGGATCATATACTGCTGGCCACCGTAAATGCAACACCCCGAAGGAAGCATGCAAATAACATGAAATTTACAACATGCATTAGCGGAAGTGAGATATGCAAATGATTAGAATTTCAGCGCAGACGCACATCACGCGCGCCTGTGGCGCCACTTCAAAGCGCTATTTAAGGTTTGGAGTTTTCGACGATTTAAAGTTCGGCAATTGTGTTTTTCTTGTGGTTTTTTCAAAAAAAATGATTGATTATGCCTCGTAGTAAACAGCGATCATCGTTTGATCAAGTATCCGAGTTCGACAGAGGAAGGATAGTGGCCTATCGAGAGTTGGATTATCTTTCAGGTAAATCAGTAGTCGTGTTGGACGAAACCGAACAACTTTAATGCGGATATGTGACCGTGCAGTTGAGTACGACGGACCGATGTGTTCGATCGCATCCACCTCAGTGCACCATTTCACGTGATGACAGGAACATTGTGCGCATGGCAGTGACGGATCGCTCAGTCACATCACGAACCATACCACAGCACATTCAGTCTGTAACGCATCATCCAGTGTCTACGCGTACCATTCGACGCCGTTTACAGCAGAATTTTCTCTTCGCAAGACTACCATTGCTTCGTCTACCCTTGACGCAGAACCACAGACGTCTCCGCTGCCAATGGTGCTATAAAAGAAGGATGTGGACGGCAGAATGGAATGAAATTGTCTTTACTGACGAGTCACGCTTCTGCCTGCAACACCACGATGATCACATTCGAGTCTGGAGACACCGTGGCGAGAGGATGCTGAACAGCTGCGTTATGCACCGCCCCACTGGTCCTGCACCGGGTATTTTGGTATGGGGCGGTGTTGGATATCCCTCTCGCACTCCTCTAATACGCATTGCTGGTACTTTAAACAGCCAGCGCTACATCTCCGAGGTGTTGGAGCCAGTTGTCCTTCCTTACCTTCAGGGCTTAGCCACAGCCATATTTCAACAGGATAATGCGCGACTACACGTGGCACGCATTATCCAAGGGTTTTTCGTCAATCGCCAGTTTGAATTGCTGACCTGGCCGGCTCGCTCTCCGGATCTTTCGCTGATAGAAAACATGTGGTCCATGGTTGCTGAACGATTGACCCAGATTACATCCCAGGCTGCCACACCAGATCAACTTTGGCAACGTGTGGAAGCTGCTTGATATGCTGTACCTCAAGAACACATCCAAAGTCTCTTTGAATCAATGCCGAGGCGTATGGCAGCGGTGATCTCCAACAATGGCGTCTACTCTGGCTACTGATTTGGAAGGAACCACACTTCACAGAAGTCTATAAATTTAATCATTTGATACTTGGTCAACATGTTATCTACTAAATAAATTTTGTTGTGATATCTCTTGTCTTTCTTGGTATTGCAATTTGGGAGGCCAGCAGTGTACATTGAAACTTCAAGACAGCACTCATTTTTCAATGTTTCTCTGAAGAACTTGGTATACATGATTTAAAAAAACTGAGCTCTGGGAGAAGCAAAATTTATCATTCATTTAAATAATATTAAAATTTTGGAGAAGATATATATTTTATTGAATTTATCTTTCACGATTACATACGGGCATTTATTTAAAAAAATCTAAAGCTTTCAGATGTTATATTATACCCAAAGGGACGTTTTTTCATATACAAGTTTCGACAGCATTTGGGCTAAAAATATTCGAAAACAGCCTACCTTTAGAATTTCCGTTAGATAATCACGCGCGCTGAATAAAAAAATAAAATCGCCCCCCCCGTACTGTGTTGCCATTGCCGGCTTTGAAATCATTGAGCTTGTTAATCGAAAATTCATTAAGGTTTTACAAAATGTGAAATACTTTATTATATATTATTTACCTTTATTTATTACCTTTATTTATATTATTTACCTTTATTTATATTATTTATCTTTATTTATTAAATATCGTGTTCTTCGCGCTTAAACCACATAAAATTCAAATCAACAGAAATATCACAAAATATTTAAAAACATCATATCTCTAGAATTTCCGATACAGAGTCTCGTGCGCTGGAGATAAAAATGTTTTTGTCCGTACAGTGTTGACATTACACGCTTTGAAATTGTTGAGTTTGCTAATCAAACATTCTTTAAAATTTTACAAAATTTGAAACAGATAATTAAACAAATTCAAAATTCGGTCTTTTAAGTGCCCAAGTTCGGTTGGAGGACTACGCTATTGAAAATTTGATGATTCTAGACACCGTTGTTTTTTCACAATGCGAGAAACATTCATGCAGATTCTTCATTATTTAGTTTTTTTAAATATAATGATATGGGAAGCGATAATATTTGGTTGCCACAGTTTGAAAAGTGAATCAACGCAAAATGCCGTTTTGAGACTAATAGCCCTTCGGGTCTAACACCCTTTGGGCTAAAAAAAATTAGCTGCAATCGAATGCGGCAGAATGGAGAAACAAATAGCTCTTGAAATCCCTCTAAATGACCCGAATAAAGCTGACAAAATCTAGTATTATCAGTGACTGCCCACTTTTTGATGCGGATTTTTTGCATGCTCTTGTATGCATTTTCAGGATTTGTGGAAAACGACAATAGTATCACTGAATACTGCCCTTGGCGAAACTTGTGCTTTGCATGAAGAGAGTTCTGATTAACTTGCACGAACTTATTCAAAAAGTTAAGTCGTATATTTTACAGAAGAATGTATTCCAATTGCCATTTTAAATTGCTTACGATTGCCATCTGGCTTTGATGCTGCTAACAAGATAATTTGAAATAAATATCGCTAATATCTTGAAAAATTACTTCAAAACGTACTCTTCAATACTGACACTGCAGATAATAACATTGCAGTGCATGGTAAACTTAAAAATGGTTCATATATACATAATTTAAATGCTTTTTTCAGAAGCACCGTTTTAAAAATTTTATAGTAGCTATGAAAACAATGCTGCTAAACAAAGCATAATGCCTTCATCAGCAGCTCTCTTCAGAAATCCAAACTAAGCCTCCACAGTGTCATTACGGAAAACAATGTACTGTATCATGGCCCAAGATTTGCAGATCGCTGCAACGATTTCCTCCCATGCGTTTCACTATAATAGTACGTTCGCATTACGCTCTGAAGATAATAATGGTCATAAATCACACTCTAAAGGCTTCAGGGTTTCGGATAAGTTACAGCCAATCACAAAACTCAGCCAGACCAAGAATTCAGCCCAAGCAATTTCTCTTTGGTAATTTAAAGCTTTCTCCAAAGAATGACGCCTGCATCACGATAGTTAGTTCTATCTTGATGATTTACGTAACAATCAAACGTAAGAAAATTAGTTATTTCCATAAAAATGATATTGAAAAAAAAACAATATTTACATATATCAATCTATGTATAGCTCAGTTATTTATGAATCGTGCTTATAACTTAAAATTTAGGCTTAACAAAGTGAACGCTTTGAATGCATATCAAGAAAGTACAATATACCTTCGATTGCAGTAGTCGGCATGCTTCGTTTTCCTTGGTTAGAAATGCCTCTTGTGCATATATATATATATATATATATAGAGAGAGAGAGAGAGAGAGACAGATAGAAATAGATATTCAGATATATATACGTATATAAACAGGCAGATAGATATAGGTTCTTAACATGGTTTAATAAAATGGAATTCGGAACTATTTCTCAGAAAACTTTTCTATACTGATCAGATTTCTATACCGATACACTTTCTGACAATAATGGATCCTCTGTAAAGTTTTATATTGATTATTAATATGTACACCGCAACAAAAAAAAAGGCAGTTCTATATCTTCCGTTCTGCTCGGCCGATTGACAAAATTCAAATTGCATTTTCCATGTCTCGAAAGCACGACTTAGGATATATATTAGATTTATATATAACTTTGTTCTAATATAGGTATTTTGATCGGACCTTTTCCTGAAATAAGATACCATTTTTTTTTCGATATTTCGATTTTACGACTCAAATTATGCCTAAATATTAAATTTTGTAGAATATTGTGCGAAATTTACGGAGATACTCAAAAATTTAACTTGGGGCTTTTTTTTCAGTTTGAGCCGAGAATAATTCCCTTGGCGAATTTTTTAATATATGGCAACTTATTTTCCTTTCCCTTCCATTGTGAGGGAACGGAAGAAAAGTCACATCGTTCCTACCTTTTTACACTGTGGACGAGCGGAAAAAACGCTCCTAATCGTTCCACATAATTTTAACAAAGTGCGTAAATCCCATTTCCGCTATTATCGCTTTCAACAAATATGCCAAATTTAAAAATGCGACAATATATAAATTCAATACATAGTTTCGGAAATTTTGAATTAAAAAACTCTAATTTTTTTGGTTGGTATGCTTAGAAACACATCTACTTTAAGATGTTGGTAAAAATTTATAATTTTTTTAAATATAAATTTTAAAAATAAATCATAAAAATTGGGCGAATTTTATTTGGAATGAACCTAAATTTCGAAATGTGAAAGGACGAATCAGACAAGTTTAATAAAAAAGGAGAGATTGATAAATATGTACCAAATTCAACTAACACCGAGGAGCTAAAATTTTAAGAGTTAATGTTTTAAAAAACGCTTGTGCGATTTTTACAAAACTTGGCAGTTTGGCATAATGTGAATCGCAAAAGTGAAATACGGAAAAAAAAATGGCATGTTATTTCCAAACAATATTTTATGTCAAAATATCTCTATTTGAACAATGCTATATATAAATCTATAAAGCGCGAAGCCGCGCTTTCGAGGCATGAAAAACGCAATTTGAATTTTGTAATCGGCCCAGTAGAAAGGGAGATACAGAAGAAGTGTCCTTCCCCCCCTACCGCGCAGTGTACGTGCAGCTATAAGCACAAACTATGTTTTTACACGATCGATCTCAAAGCCTTAACTTTCGAAACATCTAATTCTAGCCGATGGACCAATGGTGTGTTCAGAACAATACAAAATGCTATGCTTGTAAGAGTTCAATTGTGTGTATAAGGAGTTGAGTAACAACTCAAAAACAATTAAATTTGAAATTTTACAGTCACTTTTAATTTGCTGATAGATAAACAGGCCATTAACTCAAAAGGTGAACAATACAATCTTATCACAACTATCCGCAATGACTCGAAAAGTGTTGAAAACACGTGCCCATCAAAAAGTGACAATAAGATAACTCTGAAGAAAAAATGAATTCCTTTGTCACCAGATGTTACCTTTAACATGCATCCTTTTACAAATGGAGAAATACGTTGTTGGCATTCTGCTTAAATAAACTACATCTCTCAAATTACTCCACACAGCGTAGATCTTTTAGTTCTATCCGCTGTACAAAAAACTTTAGAAACTCAGAAGCGAAAAGATAATCAACAGGGAAACATTTAAGGCTTCCTAGTCCAAGCACTATAAAATAAGAACCTGACGAAACTCTTTCCAACAAGTGGGAATTCCAAATAGCACTTTTTTTGTTCAAATACCTTTTGTTTTTCAAAGAATGGCTATTGAAGACACGTCCTATAGTTGTATATAACTTCCTAACTTATTTCTTTAGCAGGTAAACCGAGTAGGACTTAATCTAAAAAAATTACAACAGGAACCGAAAATAAATTTGCTGTACACAAACATTTTGACGCGGGTAGTCTTCAATGGCTTCAATCACAGGTCTTTTGAAGAGGCATAC
>KK112355.1:277581-293221 GCA_000611955.2 Stegodyphus mimosarum
AAGTTACGCTTTTCCAAAGTTCTTGTGTATATTGCACTCGCTAGAGTGTCGATATTTCGACGTGTAGATGAGGCGTTTTAATTTCTTGAATATCTCAGTTTTCTTCCGCAGGCTTGTCCACCAGGAAAGAGAAGCATGCATTAAAAAACTAGTATCATTTTCAAGTCTTATTTATTGCTAAAATAAAATGTTATGACGAGACCAAAAGAGTTTTCTGCTGAAAATGTAGTTCCGTTTCGTAAAATGAAGTACTCATTCTTTTTTAGAGTTCCGGTGCACTCTGGCAGGAATCTTGATTTTAAGCACATAGGAAGGTTACTATACTATAAAGTTTTCTCTTGTGTGACGTCACTGAGTTCTAGTCTGCTCAAAAGTAACCATCTCGTTTGTGTCTTTTTCTCCCTCTTGTGACGTCAGCGCTGAGAAAAGCCAAATCTCGATTGTCTACTGATTTTATTTGGTTAACTTGATTACGAAAAAGCAAACGAGGGTTATTTGCCTAAGAGGAAGGATACTCTAATGGAGGACTTTCTGTAGGAAAACGCTCATATCCACGTTATACATCGGGAAAACACGAGAACGCCCAAGCTGCCAGTCTTTTTTCCTGGAATCGAAACCTAAGTCGAACTGCTAGTGTTCAGCGAATTTACCGCATTTACCTCCCACTGGAAGTGAGAAGTACTTAAGCTTGTCTCCAGCGTAATTCATGTACTAATTCCAGACATCTGGGAGCTATTCGAAAAATCACTAAATGGTTCTTTGAGTTAATATAAAACTCCATAATAATATTACTAAGATCAGTAACAATAAAAGTTCTACTTATAGACTTTGATTACTTGATTACGGTATGCGAGGGCGAGCGCCTTAATAAAATGCTTTTTTGGAAAATTTTTAGAGAGGAATTGTATCATACAAGACCACATGAGGAAAAATAATGCCAGTCTTTAAATTCACCAAGCTCCGAGCCTGACATGAACCACCAGCATTCAGCTCTCTCACTTATTTAACCACCAGTTGGTAACGAGTTCTTAGAATGCTAAAATTTTAAACCGAATCGCAAATAATTACCCTAAAAATCAACTCATTCAAACGTTGGCACCCAAGATGTCACATTATGAAAGAAGTACACATTATACCGATTACCCATTCTTTAAACAAAAATCGTGGATTCAGAAATGGGATTTATTCTTAACTGAACCATACAAGGTATCTCTTTATATCAGCTCTGAAATGAATTTACATAGCATTAAGCATTGAAATTCAGAGTTCTCGTTCGATTGCTAAAAGCATTCAAAATCGCCAAACGAGATGTACAGTCACAGTTTAAATTAATCTTCTAAAAAGAGTTGGAAAACCCCTTTCAAGTGTTGCGCATTTTGCTTAATTCCTAGTCATTAACTCGAATGATATTTATACTTTTTATAATGAAATTCGATTGCAAATCAAATTTTAGTCTGAAAAATCACTCGCAGACCTCTGACTCTCATAGATCTTCAAAGATCTGTGGGTCACAGCTACGTAATTTTCAGTTAATGTCGTACTCAGCTATGGGGTCGTTATAAGCTAATGAAGCATGTACTGTCGCTGTCTATTAGATAAATACTTACATGGAGACATTAATTTGTTACAACATGGGCTCTCACTTAAAATGATTAAACCACTGATAACCAACCAATACTTTGCGATCAAACACGGAACTCCATATCTTAGCGCATATTCATTCATTGCATGAAACTACTTTCGCTCTACATGGCACGTGATTCTTATACTAAATAGTATTTGTTTACGAAATGAATCAATATTTAAATGCTCAATAACATAAAATCTAAAACACAAAACACCTGTTGTCTAAATATGACGACGGTCCCTTTGGTCATCGCCAGTGGACCTTCAGGTAATCAGCACACTCTAAGACAACCCTCACTCTCCACACCCAGCAGAAGCATTTTAGTCCAGGAAAAGTGTCTTCTTCTGAGTCCTAAATCCACATGAGGATAAAATGTTCAGCGAGGCTGAGATGGTAGGGCTGAGAAGCTGAAAGAGGTGGAGAGCAATGGAGGACATTGGAGAAGCCAAGCATGTTACTTTAAGAGAGGAAGGAGGGAGGCAGATGAGCTTTGTCGAACACTGGGGGAGATAACTTTCACTAATTTAGTGGAAAAGAGGGACTGCAGACAAGAAAAGAATTTTGTTCAAGCGGATTAAATGCTCTTTTTTCCATTTTGTTTACAATCTCTCTCTTTTTTTTCTTTAAAGAATCAAATCCTCAAGTAATTTGTTCTTTTCCGAGTGAATGACCGGAAATGAAAAATTTCTGGCTCTTATTCAGGAACAGGTAGAACGCTGAATAAATTTATTAAATCATCAAAATACTATCATCTGGAAATATCAGATGATCAGTAACAGACGCTGCTAATATAAAATACACTGAAATGTATTTAGTAGGAATTAGGATAGAAAGGCATTCATTGACGGCCTGACGCAAGATTACATTATACATAATCATCTACATTGTAAAATCGTGTTATCTCTTTGTAAATAGTGCCATGGAATTTTTAATTTGAAAACTACGATTTTTATTTCTTTGAACGAAGTAAAGGAAGTATTGTAATCGCGAAAAATTCCAGGTATCACATTTCAACGAAAATATCCATTTTCACCGCTCTCGACTCCATCTGAATGAAAGTTTTTGCACAACATCTGTACGTACGGACAGAATAAAGGTCTCTTTTTTTTCACAAACCGGATTAAAAAATGCATTTAAAATGGATTCAGAAGAGTTTTTGTTTTTTCGTGACGTCTGTGCGTACGGATAGCATAAAGGTCCCTTTTTTACCCAAAAATGGATTAAGAAATGCATTTAAAATAGATTCAGAAGAGATGTTTCTTTCGTGACGTCTGTACGTACGTACGTACGTATATATCTGGCATAACTCAAAAATAAGTAGCCTCCGAAAGATGAAATTTTGTATATGGCACTGATATAACGTGTAGTTCTGCCCCTCCCTTTTTGGTTGTAATCGGTCGCATGGCAAGTATATAAATACAATCTGTTAAATTCAAATTCAAGCATGGATTTATATACTTTCGGTATGTATATATATCCACTCTGTTGCACGGCTCAATGAACTCAGTTTTTTTATTCTTATATGTTGGTAAATTATCCCTTTTTGCTTTCAAAGTGATTGAATATGTTGTTGTTATGTGCCGTTTAAGGTTTTTATGCCTTTAGTTAATCTGCATGCAATTACTTGTAGAATCATCAAAAATTTAAAAGTTGTTTAAGCGCAACTAAGCCTAACGGCGTAGCCATATTTGTTGAGAATTGGCACAAGCAGAAGAGTTAATTAAGTCAGATTTCAGTGTCTTCTTGTCTGGTTTTCAGTGTCTTCTAGCCTGCTGGCCGAATTGCTTGTTTTTGTGTAGAAACCGTAGTTGTAAAAGTTGTATTTTTTAACCATTTAAACTCTATTTGGCGTTTTATGTTTTTCTTTACTTTTCAAATTAAGATGTTTCGAGATTTATGTATTTTTGCGCGAAGAGAGAAAATACATTTCTCTTCGCGGAATATGAGAAATATATTTCTAATGAAATTCGAGGAGATAGTTTAAATGAAATGCAACAAAAATGTGTATAATTCAATAGGCCGTACAAGGAAGTCATGTGGTGTCCACATCAGAATTTTTAATCATGTAAAATAACACATGGTTTTATTTTTTTTAAATGTTTTCTAATTTGCAGTACACTCAATAGGCTCATTTTTTTTCTAACTCAATGAGAGACATATGGGCCATATGAATGATGGATTATGATACACAGTTAATGCTTTTTTATGCTATATATTAAATGAACACAAACAAAAGCTTTACTCAAATAAATCGAAAATTGTTAACACACATATAACAGGAACTAACTGGCATACGTACCAAACACTTAACGCTCACTTAGCATGAATATCAACTAAGAAAGCGAGTATGAGTATCAACTAAGAGTAATCACTCGTCTGAGTGATAACTCGGAAAGACACAAGATGTTAAAATAATCTCTATCCTTTAAATTATACAATTCAAATGAAATAGATCTGGATCTGGTAGTTCGAACAGGTCTGGATCTGATTGTTCGAACTACTAAAATTATGATTGCATCCAAATTTAATGTTTATCAAAAGGAAAGATATATTGGAAATCACTTCCTCATTTGAAAATAAATATCTGTTGAAGTTTTATGTGTTGGTTGAAACACAGATAAGGTAACGGATGCGAATATATGCAGGGTTCAGGAAAGTAATGAATTATTACTGTAAGTCTTAAAATTTTTCGAATGTCACGAGTTTTGAACTTGAATGATAGATTAGTTCCAACGAAATTCACTTAAAATTCCGCTCATCAATTAAAAAAAAAAACTGATGTGGTCAGCACATAATCTCTCTCCAATTTCATGTTTTAAACAGCAAACAAGCTTTATGTATCACTTTCGGTTGATCGTTCTTTAACAATACCTAATTTATTGATCCAATACGTAGAAAAGTCCGTAATACGAAGTTTTGGAACATACATATTTAATTAAGTATAACTGCAGCATGTGTAAAAAATGGCTTTTCTAAATTTATATCAACATAATCATTTTTGTCTCTTTATTTATTTTTATTAAAAATTCTATTTTATTGGGCTATTACTTATTTATTATTTTAATTTTTAATTAAACTGATTTCAATTAAAGGGAATTGTTTATAATATACAGGGGCTGTTCGCACATTTTTAGACGATTTTGGTAAGCGGTAATAAAAAAATCGTTTCTGCAAAAGAAGTAATCGCAATTGTACTATGTTTTCAAAAGTCAAAATTATCGTCCTTGGCTGGAAAGTTTTGTTTTTATTCAAAATGGCGAATTTAACAAAGCAGTGGTTCGAAGGCTACATTTACGCTCTTTCCGAAGAGAAATATGCATACTCCGTTATCCAAAAACGATGTGAGAGTCATGGTTTTGTGATTTCTAAAGCGTCGATAGGTAATATCATCAACAAGAAAGGGAAAAAAAACGTCAAATTGGAGCCTCAAGTGGGACAAATATTCCAAAGAAGTATCCAAGGAAAAAACGGACATCTTCGACTATTACAAAGGTACGTTGTTTAACGTTAAAAGAAAATCCCCCTAGTCAAAGGACAGTTGCAAAATCATTAAAATGCTCGGTGTCCACTGTAAACAAAATGATAAACGTTGATTTAAATCTTAAGAAAGCGAAAAAATGCAATGTGCATCGTCTTCTTTCAAAAAGCATATCGCTCGACGCAGGACACGCTGCAGAATTCTATATGAGAAACACTTATCCAAAGAAAAATGGAAAACAATTGTCACAATAGATGAAGCATGGGTGTATTTAAATGATTGTAACAAAAAAAGAGCCATTTATTATCATAAAAGGGGAGAAAAAAATTTAAGTACATGGTTCAAAGGATCGAAAGAAAGTTTTTCTAAGAGATTCATGATTGTTGTTGGTTTTTCTTATAATGGCAAGTTAAAAATAAAGAGAGTGCAAAAAAATGTCAAGATTGACTCCAAATACTATCAGGAACATATTTTATCGCCAATTTTTCTGAATGAAATACCATCGCTTTACCCATAGTGCCATCCATCTGTGAGACTCCATCAGGACAAAGCTAGCAGTCACACATCAAATTCCACTGTAAATTTCCTAAAAGAAATGGAACGAAAAACTGGTATCAAGGTCATACCCTTCACTGATATCCCTACTAAATCTCTCATGTGTCAACTATGGATTTTTATGCTTTCGGACTTTTTAAAACTGCATTATCCAAACGTTGTCCCAAAGCCCTAACAGGACTCTGGAAAGCTATTCGGGAGGAATGGGATAGAATACCTCTTCTGACACTTCAAAAGGCATTATTATCCTGGAAATTGCGGAGTCGAAAGATAGTTCAGAATAAGGGATGTCAAATAGAACATTTAAAACACAAGAATGTTATGTAATTTAGTTTTGTGAATACAATATACATCGTCTAAAAATGTGCGAACAGCCTCTGTATTTAAAATAAACACTTAATTTTACGAATTAATTTCCTTTTCTTCTACTTTATTTCCCCAGTAACAGCAAATCTAAATTACATCTGTGATCTCTAAACATCCGGATCTCATCTGGGAATTTTAGAATTACAGTGAATAGTCACTGGCGTGCGTTCCGGAAACAGTCAGTAAAGCAAAAGGTGTTTTCGAATTTGGTATTTGCTTTTGTGCCTCGTACCAAACACAATATCAACAATGCAAGAGAATAACAAGTTTATTTTTCGTAACATGCCTGCATTAGTTCTGAAGTTCTGCAAATGAACCGCTTTTAAAGACATTTAAAGTCATTTCCAGCTATTTGAAAAAACAACTTTATTGTTTCGAAAGAGAATTGTTTTGCTCAATGCGTATGTATTTTGAAACTTTTGATTTTATTTTGTAATCACCTTTATAGAAATTCTTTAATTTTAAGGAATTGAAAAGGAACTATTTGTTTGACTGCGCAGTTTATATTTTGAAACTTAAGTTCCAGAATAATCATCTGTATCTCTCACAAACATCTAAAAAATAAACATCATTAACGTAGTCAGGAAATGGCTCAGTTATCATTTCCAAATACACCACACATAGAAAGTTGTCCAAAACAACAAAGCAAAGAAATTGCTGAAAAAGCAGTCAGCTATACAAAACTTCCAGATCATTAACATTTAATCGCTATAAACATTCATTTAACGCAAGAGATACTTTACAAAAAAATGCAACTTGAAATTCTCTAATGAATTTCTAGAAAACACGAATGCAGCTATTTTAATAAACAGAACTTTCTAACAGATACTTCTCTCAAAGAAATGCACATATGTATTCCAGGGATATGTAAAGACATAGAATCAGCAGTTTCCAGCATGCGGATTACTATCTAGCAATGCTCCAGCACTAAGGCTGGCTTAGGCATTTTGATGTACTACGCGACCAGTACAGATGGCGCCCCGTATAAATTTAATCTATTAATCATTTGAGGCAAAATACTTTTATTTAATTTTCACTTGTCAAAAGAGCTTAATGCGGAAACTTCGAATCGACGTCCTAGGCCAGTCATGGAGAATCTTATGAGTTTGGCGTGTCAAACTTCCAAAAGATCCTAGCTTAACTCTGGTGCCGTGTCACCTATACAATCACCTTTGTCATCGGTCTGTCAAGAACGCATGCGAGGTAAGGGCAGCACACGTACACAATGACAAAATGGCCGTTACAAGACAAATATTTTTGTGTTATGCAAATTTTGCTTCCGTCGACGGCTCTAGAAATGTGTGTTACCCAAAATACGTTCACGTGTCGCTTATAACACTCGTACCATAGGTTCGCCATCAGTGGCCTAAACAGCTGCCTATGTCAGCTATCCATAATGCCCTGAGACAATTTTAATAAGTTCTGAAATTGTCTTTTTCTCGTAGCATGGATATGGGAGGTATGTAATTATATGCAGAGTTTTTCCTAATTACTTTCTGGATATAAATACATAAAACAGAAATTCAACTCTAACAATTACTAAATTTATGTAATTATGTATATATATTTTATTATTACGTCACATGGTTTCAGTTATCTTCGTTTTCTCAGTTTTCTTTTCAAAGCAAATATATAAATATTCATTGCAGAGCTAAAAATATGGACGATACAGTACAAAATCATCAGCTATTATACCAGACAAAATCGATGGAAATATGAAAGTTTCTATAATTAGATGATAAAACAAGTGAAAGGTTTAATTCGGGTCTCAGCACAGTAACTGACGTATGCAACCAGCTATAAGCGCGAATTTTAATTGCAGGCTGTACCAATGACCCATTTGTTCAAGGGCCAGAACGAAAAAAAAAAAGAAAAAAACCCCGAGAAATGAACGAAAGACAAACTGCAACATTTCCGAGGTACAGTGAAAATAGCAGCCATTCATTAAGCTGCATTCCACAGCTGTTCGGCTCTGCGACATGACCCAAGAAAAGAGGCCTGTCTGAATAGGACGTAGAAGCTGACACCGCGAGACGGCAGCTGATTATTCCCGAATGCATAACTGAGACCATTCTGTCTGCCCGAGTAGAAAATCCCCAGTCTCAAAGTGACGTAACATCGCATTTTTTTACGTCACAAGTTTTGTGGAACATCATCAACTGCAACAACGAGATGCTGACAGTAGAAAACATTTTTATCCACATAAAAATCAGTTTGAAACATTACTCAAATTTATGCTCACAACAAAACAAAATGGCTACGGCTGAATTTAAACTTTGCCAAACATACAACTAATTATTTCGAAATTCCGAAAAACACTTCCTTTTTTTCCTATCAAAATATTTAGACATATACGTAGTTCCCGCGCCCATCTTTTGAAAGATATGTTATTTCTTGGTCGTTATTACTATAGTTTTTATAACTGTGCATAAAACGTGCGTATGCTTTTTGCATGCGCAACGTACACTATTACACATTTCATTAATTTAATATGTGAGAAAAATCTCAAAAAAAAAATATTTTGGAAAGATAATGACGAAATTTCGTATGAAATACTTTCAAAACTCTAGACCATTTTTTGAAGAGTTAAATTCGTTAAATAGTAGTTATAATAATTATTTTTACAAAAGGAGGAACGAAATATTTTTGGAAATTATGACATAGCCCATGTACGGCACAGCTCTTAATAGCAAAGCCTTAAATGTACGGCAATATGTACGTATATTATTTTATGTACTACAAAGCCTTAAATGACATAGTCATGTGAAAAACTTAAGAACAAAGTAAAAGAGTTACAGATTTCATTGCGGTAAACAAAGAAGATTTCATCTAACCATGAAAAGTGAAACCGGCACGAACTAACAGTGTTGTTCACTCGACCTAAGTTAAGAATTTCTGAAAATGAGACCAGAATTCTTCTAGAGAAACGTCTAATATTTAGTGTTTCCAATCTGAGGTGCTACATTACTTTACGCTCCGCAATCAGAGCATTTAATCATCCACACGGCTTAACAAATGATTCTTTTCTGTGAGACGTAAAATCTTCACCACCTTAACTGAAAACATTTCTCATAGTGTTGCTCTTTAAGGTACCCTAAGATACTATTTAAGTTAGCTATATTTGATTAACAAAAAGAGAATTAAAGGTAAAAAACGCACTTTTTAATATTTTATATCTTTGTCTATTTTTTTAATAATGCACCTAATAAATAAAAGTTATAATAATCTATTTTTTTAATAATGCACCTCATAAATAAAAGTTATAATAGTTAAAAAGTTATAAAAGTCTTTTTTTAATAACGCACCTAATAAATAAAAGTTATAATAGTCTATTTTTTTAATAATGCACCTATTAAATAAAAGTTATAATAGTTAAAGTTATTTGCTATAAAAATTATAAACAGGACGTGTTATAATTTATTTGCATCATTATTCTCAATTAATAAAATTAATTTGTAACGCGATAGCAACAGGTAACTCGGCTACAGAAATATCGATTGCACATGACGTAACAACTCTATTACTCGTCTCTCATAAAACACATCTAAGAGGTGTAGTATATTGGGTAGTTAGCGACTAATTAATCTTTACTATCACCGATTATTGCTAGGTTCAGCCAAGCTAACAAATACACTGTTCTCAGCGAAACTAAACTTTTATCTTCAAAAATATGGATTTGTTATAAAACAATTACTCAGATAAAATTACTCTTTTTAATCGAACTCTTCTTCCATGTTTTCAGTAAACGGATTTCATGCCGTTTTCGTATTCTCGTAACACATAAAGAAAACCACAAAAACTTCCATACATTCAGCAGTTTCGTTCGTATTCGTGCTTGACCCAACAGCATAGCTTAAACTAATAACTGTATAGTTTATAGTATAGCTTATAGTAACTCTATATCTTAATCTAGTAAGTGTATAAGCTCATAGTTTAAAATTATATCAGGTGTTGAACTGCAATCTGCACACTATGATTACACAGCAGTTTCTTTTTAATCTTACCTTTTTTTATTTCTTTCCTTTTTAGCCCAGAAGGGCTGTTAATTTCGCTTTGCATTTTGCCTCGCCCACTATAAAACGGCGTTTTACTTTTCAAATTGTTGCCACAAAATATTATAGCCCTGCATTATATTTAAAGAAATTAAATAATGAGGAATCTGCATGATTGTATATATGTTTCTCGCATAGTGAAAAACAACGGTACCTAGAGATATCAAATTTTGAATAACGTAGTCCTTCACTCGAATATGGGCATCCGGAAGCCCAAATTTGGAATCTGGAGTTTGCTTTATTATCCATTTCATATTTTGTAAAATTTTCACGATTTTTTGATTAACAAACTCAACGATTTCAGAGCGAGCAATGGCAACAGTGTATAAAAAATTATCTTCAGCGCGCGAGACTGTATTGGAAATTCCAAAGATATGTTCTTTTTAAATATTTTTGTGATATTGCTGAATTGAACTGAATATTATAATTTCAAATTTTTGTTTAATTAAGCGCAAAGAACATGATATTTAATAAATAAAAGTAACACACAAAACGTTAAAAAACGCCCTTTTGAGCGTAATATAAAATCTGAAAGTTACTGGATTTTTTAAATACTTTATTATTTTAAACGTTTTTGAAATTAAATAGTAAAGTCTTCGAGTTATTACACTGTAATCTCAGGTATTTCAGACCAAAATTTTTTGTTTTATATATTTACTTATTTTTAAATTATAATTTTGCTAGGCACTCACAAATCGTTGTTGATAAGTTTTATCCAACAGATGTTAAAAACTCAATCATATTTGTCTATTTTTTTAAGAAATATTTACTTCTAAAAATCTAGCCATTCAACGATCTGCAAACTCGCGATCATTAAAAATTTTAATTAAATAAATTCATTAAAAATCTTTTCAATGAATGGAGACATGACAAAGTTTATTCCAATGTTTAAATGCCTCTAATTATTAAAATGAGGACATTCTTACAAGGAGAATACATGATAAAGTTCAATCACAAGAAAAACGTTCTTTGATAACCTAAAAATGCAATATAAGACTAAAAAATGAAAGAGAAAAAATCACAATTCATTGATACAATAATAAATTACGATTTCGTTTAAGGTCCGAAGAAACACGATTACAATTTTCTTTGCGTTGTGAGTATAGCCATGATACTAGCTTACACATTATTAGAGAAAAGAAACGGTTTCCAGTCATGCCAACATTTGCATCACAGTATGTACGAATAGAACAAATAAAAACTATATCCGATTCAAATCTCTTCTTTAAATACTGACATTAGAATTTTTTTTAAATTGCGATCATCATGTTTCAACTCAAATCTTAAGTATAATATTTATAGCTTAAAACTAACTTTTTATATAATAAATAATTTTTGATAAAATCCAAAAAAAATTTTTTAATTAAGTTCAAAGCACAAATTTCAAGTTCAGAGAACAAAACTCAAGTTAGCAGGATCATGTACATGGAACAAATTTATTCAATTTTATTGAGAAACTGAAACCAGAATTCATTTTACAGTTTCCTTAAAAATTTATTTTTTGACCAATGGTAATAGTATGCATCAGTTGCTAAGAAGACTGAGCTAGCAGGTACAGAATAACACACTTATCTAGGATAGACAGCTCTGAGTAATAAATTGCCAAGGAAGATTAATTCAAGTAACAGTGTATGAACAGCGACATAATGTAAACAACAACCTTTACTCTCAAAGGACAAATAAATCAAATCTCGTAAAACTGAAAAATAATCAATTCCAATGCACAAACAATCAGTCAACTAAATGAGTAAACGAAAACTAAAGATTTAATTAAAACACATAATTAAAAAAATAAAAACACGCATGTTCTGCAGTGAAATAGTTTATGAAGTACTGAAAAACATTGATGGAAGCTGTCCGTTACATTTGTTCCAAATGGCCGCTGGGTTTAGAAGCGTAGGACTAGTTTCTACGATTTTTAATAGTTCTTTGTTTTTATTTTATTGATTAAGTGTTCTATTTGTTTATTTTTTACATGTTATTTTGTTACTTTAAAGAATGAATGTTTAGGGAAATTTGGAGGAAAATAAAATGAAACTAATAGCAATGCCTTATTTATTTATTTATTAACATTATTTCCGATAAAAAACAAACATAATTCAATAGTTCAGCACTGATGTTTTTCGTAAAATTAAATATGAATAACCTGAAGTACTTGGATAATTGGTTGGTACCATGTTAAGATTAAGGTGCTGTTTCATAAAACTGAACGCTTTCTCATTTCGCAATTCGTCATCAAAATATTTCATATATTTGCCCAGTTTTGTGACTACACGTGGCTTAACCATAATTTCAATTTTCAAAATTTTTTTGTGTTTCTAATAGTCTCCTTTAGCTATCAAATAAACCATAAGTAAAAACTAGACCTTTTGAGTTTATCGACATACAAGCATTTTATTAAAACATGCTTTGAGTCTTTAAACATTTTTGCTCCTTGTTGTTGTTACCAATCTCACTAGGTTGAGTCAGCAATGGTCAGCCCAAGCCCACGACATTCACCGTGACAATGAGTCGAATGCGCATGTCGTCGGCAAGTGCATTGAGCACCATACGAGGGACAGCCCGACTTCAGTCCAGTTCCGCCCTCAATTTTGATATAAAGCACCCCCAGCGAAGAGTCCAAAGGACACCCAGCAAACATATTTAAAGCCCCCATGCCCTGAGACCATCATTGAGGAACGTAGTGTTACGTTAAAAACTAACGCAAATGTTCACCCAATTATCATGTACATGATCAACCGAGCATTTTTTAAAGTTATGTTTCAAATTATTTGTGTTTATTATTGAAAATGTTATAATTAAAAAAAATCACATTTTGTTTAATAGTTCTTGTTTTTCTATTTTATAAATAAATATTATTTAAATCGGTCTACACTGTATAATATTAAATTAATAAATACTAGTATATTTACTTACGTATTAGCGTTACCTTGCCGCATATTGCGGATTTTTTACAGAAGAAAAATAGAACGTGGCTTAAAATTTGGGGGGTGGGGTAATAATTTTAAGGAAGTTTCCTTTTATTGTAAACAAACCTCATAAACGCACATTTTAAACTGAGTTTAAGCTAAAAATAATTAAGTTTTGTCAATAAAAACCAGTCGAAATTTGGAAAACAACAAAATGAAGGCAATCGATAATGGTGACGTTGCTGATTATAACTAAAGAACTGTAACGCGCATGTTGCCAGATTTTGACTCATTCTGAAAATTTGTCGGCTTTCACTAAGGTGGTTGCGCTAATACGTAAGAACTTAAACACAAATGTGTGATGTTACACGTTTGTTGAATTTTAAATATATTAATTATACATTACTCACTCGAAGTGTAAGACACACATAATAATCTGAAAATTCCCACATTGCAAAGACGAATATTAAATCAAATTTCTTACCTGCAAAAGATAAAAAGAATAATTATTGAAACTATCCTTTATTATATTTCTGAAGAAAATTATTACAAATGCTTACATATATAGAACATACAAATATTATCAGTTGTTTAAAACAAATCTTTGAAATTATATACATACTGGACACGATGGTACTTATGTATTATCCCGTCGAACCTATCAAGCAGCGCGATTTACTGCCAGTTATGGATGACCGTGTCCTTTAGAATTCCGCAGTGGCTGGCGACCGTTACCGAAATTTCCGCCAATGATCGACGGAATAATACATAAAAACCAAAACGATATTTTTAAGTAAAGCAACGTTTCTTAGAAATTTAACATAACAGAATTTGTTTTGGATTACAAGAAAAACAGAAAAAAAGGGTGTTTCCAATACAAATTTCTCCCATACTTCTGCAGGATATGGAAACACTACAGTTTCTGTCAGTTCTTAGAAATATTTTGGAGAGATGGCATAGTTTAGGTTATTTGAATATGTCAAAACACACGACGTCACTCTGCCTAAAAGTAGGTATATTCTCATGAAGGACTTTCTACGGGAAACTCGCTTGTATTTACGCTACACATGAAGAAAACTACGAGAACTAACCGTACAGCAGTCCATTCGCTCGGGTCAAACTACCAATATTCAAAGATCTTAACCACTCAATACTAGTGGGCTATTTTGGATAAAAAAGAATAAGAAATAAATGATACTGTTGTTAATGAAGCTATTTCAATGAAAATAAGTACGATTTTTCCCTAAAATACAATATTCTTCAATAAGATACTCCTAAAAGATTTCTAATATCTGAGATCATTCTTGAATGCTTGCCTGATGATAACCATTCTCATTACCATTTAGCTCAAAAGTTACACTGAAATGCTCCAATCCAATGCGAAAGGATTTCATCGAAATATAATAAAACAAGGTATGCATTTTCACAGGCGTTTTATGTTATTTAAAATCATATCCGAATAACAAAGTCTTGGAAGCAAAATCTTTCAATAAGGTACTTTAATAATTAATATATGGCATAAATACCAACCAAGTATAAAAGCATAAAAATAACATTGAAAAGCGCAAAGTAAAATATCACTACGTACTCTTGAAGTTAAAAATAGTTTGTTTTCTGTGAAAAAAGTATTCATTTTTAGATTTTTGTCACAGCTTTTGGATTAAGTTTTTAGCGTTCTCCATTAAATGCTCGCAAAATAGTTTCAATTTTTTTGGAAGAAATATATAATGATGCCAAAACCACTGAAAGAAAAACTAGAGATAACTCCGTATTTACTCGAACTTAGCAGAGAATCAAAATTTTTTCTTCGACATTGGCTTATTCCCAAGAATATGACAGCTTTGAATCAAGCTCCAGTGAACAAGCATAATATTGTGAAAGGACAGCACAGAAGGTCACATTGCATAGAAATCTATTCACGTAGTGGTTCGTTTCTAATGTATTTAAGAGCTTAAGAATGTAATATATAGTTTCTTTTTGATTCAAAAATGATTGTTCACATACTTCAAGTTATTTAACCCATTAAGCTATTAAATAATTTATAAATAAATATCGCTTAAACTGTGTGAAATATTTAATAAAGTAATAACAACCAGGTTAATACCATTAGAAGGGAATCACATTTTTTTCCCCAATCAGGCGATATACTGATCAGCAAATTCCTTCAAATATCAAAACTAATTTATTATGCTGAATAATTAAACATTTTTGTAAGATTCAAGCTACAATGATTTACTATATCTCATATGTATTCTTAATTATTAAATAAATTCGAATGTGCCTATCAAAAAACTTAATTTTAATTCACTGAAGTTTTACCTTCAACTATATTACATATATAGTCGAACTCGCTTATAACCAGCACGAAGAGACCGCGATACTTGTTCATTATAACCGAGTGCTCGTTAAAAAGGGGATTCGTGAAGGAAATTATAAAAATTCACACACGCATACCATATTATATATACTTTATTAATTTTTTATTTCTGTAGAGTACAAAAACAAAGTTGGCTAATTTGCCTTAAACTGCCTTATGGTCTCTTTCTTCTGTTACTGTTCTTTGGATAAGATTCATAGTTCGAAAAACACAGTAAATTTGCACCCCTGGCTTCGAAAAATATTTGAAGTTTTTAGGCGCACTCAAAATCCATTG
>KK112355.1:293231-348871 GCA_000611955.2 Stegodyphus mimosarum
AAGGTCTTCACAATCATCGTTACTTTCATTATTTTCTTCATCTGCTTTAGCTTGAATTTTTAGCTACAATATACTCGGGAGTAGGTATTGGCGTTAGCAGATACAAAATTTTCCAGTTCTTCTCTACTCTTTTCCAAAACGTCTCTTTCTTCTTCCGCAATGATTTGCCCCTCTTGAGAAATATCCAGTCTAGGTTTACGGAAGCAACTGGTAATGCTTGTTGATGTAACGTTTCCCCAGCACCGTTCATTAAATGTATCGCTTCGAGTACGTTTGTTTACAGTGGCATTTGGGGTAGTTCCTATTTTATCTCTTTTACCGAGAAGCATTCAAATGAAGTGCTTACGAAAGTTTAAGTCTTCTGACAATCCTTTGGTCCATAGGCCGGATAATACTTGTAAAACTCGGTGGTAAAAATGCAATCATGATCACTCCCCAAGATAAAAAGAGGCCGCCGTCACGTGTTCGCAAGATTTATGACTTATCGCTAACTTTCGGTTGACTTCGAAATGTTAAACAAATTTTTTCAAGAAAGGATTAGCTGAGCTGGGAAGGTGGATGTCAATACAAATTTTATGAACAACAAAAATATTGCTCGTTATAACAGGGATTTGCTCGTTAAAAGAGAATTATGCTCCCATAGACTTAACACTATACCAAACAAGTATTTTCAATTTCCTCGTTAAATCGGTGTTCTCATTAAATTAGGGTTCGTTATAAGCAAGCTGTACTGTGTATGTAATATAAACTATCGTTTCCGATCGTGACGTATATGCATAAAGATGAAACTGGGCATGAAGATGTAGCTTTTACTGATAATTTTTATTCAAGATTAATTTTATAGACAAATATACTGAAATACTGAATACACAGGCTTATTCATATGCTCAAATAATTATACAGGATGTATCAGTAAGCGATGACAAACTTTCAGGAGAGATAGAATACACTTAGACGATGGGAAATCACATAGAAATGCATGGTCGGAAACGCTTTCCTGGCGCGGTAGTGACGACATAAAATGCAAAAAAGGAAGGGCACAAAGAATAATATAAAACATAATTTATAATGCTTAGTACAGCAGAAATCTACAAATAATAACAAAAACAAACAACGATCCTCATCAAAGAAGGTGTTCGAAATTACTACCCCAGACCGTGATGCAGGGTTCGCTTCTTTGGCGCATGGAAGATCTGCATCACGAATGGAAGATTGCATGGAAAATGCATGACGCACGATTCCTGCATCATAGTCCGGGTCGTAATTTCGAACACCTTCTTTGATGATCGATCTTTATGTTGCTTTGTTTTTGTTTTACTCCGAATAGTAAACGTGTTTTGTAACCGCCCCCCGATCGTGTCCTTTCTTTCTCGACTTTTGTGTCGTCACTACCGCGCCAGGAAAGTGTTTCCGACTATGCATTCCTACGCGATTTCTCATCGTCTAGGTGTACTCTATGTCTTTTGAAAGTTTGTCACTGCTGTACTGATACAGCCTGTATATAATGCCAGAAGCAAAGCAGCGGACGACATTTCAGAAGCACAGAAAAGCGGAGAAAAAATGCGCTAATCCCATTATAAAGGTTAGGTTAACAAGACTACATTCATGAATTTACTTTAATTCTGTTGATTACATTTGGTTTAATTTTCAAATTTTAATATTATTATGGGCTGAAGCGTTATAAAAATACATGCATCACAGGCGTTATATATAAGAATCATAAGATAAGAAATAATTTTGAAATGATGTAGTATGGAGAAATTTATTATAGGCATGTCACTGTTTTTTATGTAGAAAGAAGAAATAACAAGTATAAAACTAAGGCTTATGGGATTATTACAAATCAAAGTTTGAATTTCATTTTATATATTCTTTATTTTACACACATATAAAGACGAAAATAAAATGAAATACACCAACTTAAAAAATAAATTATTCAATAATTTGAAATAAATTGCTTTAAAAATATCATGCAGCTGCTTTTAAATTAATGTATGAAAGTTCGGTATTTTAAAAGAATGAAGAAGGTAGTAAAAAACCATAAAATCTATTTTTAAATATAAAACCATTTTCTTTTGTTTAAACTTCATTACACGCTTAGGCTGCGATATAAATAAAAATCAATTTCAAATCTTTTTCGAGTTAGCGATGATAATAAATTACTCTTTAATGAACTTGGAAAGTAATTATAGAATAATTAATTATCCTTGCTAACTTGAAAAACATTTTTAATTCAATCGATAATTAATACGATAAGTTTAGAGATCAGAATCGCAATCGTTAAAGATAGACTCTAATCTCTCAAATAAATTCTGTATTTATATTTACGATATTCCGAAAATACAGAAATCTGCTACGTAAAATTACAGATTACTTTGTTATTTCAAACAGCAAACCGATTATCAACTTCAGAAACATTTTAAGATATTTTTCGTTTAACTCCGTATATCAGATCAAAGAAGATCGAAAATTATATGTCGTACTTAAGCAGAAATTTTTGGTGTGCGAAAAAAATGTCACCCGGAAAAAAGGGAAACGGAAAGAAAGCCTCCGGAAAATAAGGAACGGAAAAAATATCACCCGGAAAATAAGAAAGGGAAAAAAAAAGGAATTCTAAAATCTCGCCAAATAATGTCGCCAATCGGAGTTGGGGAAACCTGTCAAATTCTAATTTAACCGGCAGGGTTATAGCGTGCTCTCTTGAGAGAGGTTTTAAGGGTAAGACGTTGAGCTAGCTGCAGCCCAGCAAGGTCATTTCGATAGCAGGTTTTAATATTCTTATCGCAAACTGTGACTAAATTTCATCTACAACGGTTTGTTATAATACTGCTTTTAACGTTCAGTTATGCGACAATGTTTCACCCCTGAACCACAGCTTAAGGCTATAACTACATGGGGTACGATCACTAATGGCCATGACCCGCTGGTCAACCCTCTATTTTTACCATGGGACAGGCCAGCAGCTCGCTTATCTTCTTTCAATCATCGTCAGAAGATTTCCCTATACCGCAAGTATGGTTGTTATGATAAAACTTTTATCTCCCATCTTGGCGATATTTCTAAACATCCCTTATTTTTCCCATTGCAAAAGAATGGTGACTTATTTTCCGTTTTCTAATTTTCCGATGCCTTTCTTTCCGTTCCTTATTTTCCGGGTGACATTTTTTCCTACAACCGAAATTTTTATATGCTTCTAAAATGTAGAGCATTTATTTTAATAATCCTACTGCACAATTCTACATTTCTTTAGAAGATGCAAACATTCAACCACAAAGAAATGCTGTTAAGGTACAAACGTGCATGAAAGTTGAATCTAGCTTTGGGACTACCATATTTTGGATCATAATGAAGAATGTTTCCTAACTGATATGGCCCCACCATAGACCGAACGATTAAAGACAGCTGAATACTGGTAGTTCGTCTCGGGTTCAATACCAGAGTAAGGGGCTAATTGCGTGGTTAGTTTTCGTGGACTTCCCAGTGTATAATACGAATACGAGCCGGTTTCCCTTACAAAAAAGGTCTTCCAAACTTTGCGAAATTTTCTCAAAGAAATATATATGTATCTGCTTATGTAGGAAAATAAATAATAGCCAAAACATTAGTTAATACCATTCACTTGGTAATTTCAAAAAATGTTAAAAACGGCGTTTTTAATCGTCAATGGCGAAATGTTTGACAAATTTTGATCATCAATGGCGAATTCTAAAGGAAATTTAAAATTTCATGGAATCTCCAAAACAGCGCTGTGTCGCCAGATACAGATTTATATTTTCTGTTTCTTATTCATACTGATTTAAACTTTTTTTTAATATTACATACTTCTAAATGTGTAAAATAATTTTCAGTTTATTATATGTACTGCCATATTCCCAGTAATTTCAATATTTTCACGCAAACGTTTAATCAGATTTCTAACAAATCATTCTCCGTTTATTTGAAATATGGAATTTGGGTGCGAGAAGGAATATATATAATTCTTTAGTTTCAAAAAGAAAAGCTATAAAATAAACTACTAAATTCCTAAACGCGTCAGGAAACAAAAAATAAATAGATAGAAATAAAGTTTTTAGCCACCAAAGGCAAATTTTCCTCTCAAGGAAAAATTTGCCGTCGTCTACTCTTCTTTCACTATTCTTCGTTATATTTTTGCAAAAGCTTTTTATTTTTTATAATACTTTTATTCCGACATTACAAAAATAAATTTTATGTGCAGTTTCATTGATGAAACTTGTTAATTACGGATTTAGTTTGACAGATTCATTGCGCATATTTAATGATAAATTTTGTTTTACTTTTAAGATTTTATGTTGCTGATTTTTTATATTTGATGTCTGTAAAAAATATATTTAAGTAAAATTTCATTCTGAATAAAAAAATGCTCACTTACGCATTATTTTCAATGCAAATAAATAAATTTCACATACGAACCTAAAAGATGTATTGCGACCGAACTCTTATTTTTTGTATTGTGACCGACAGAAAATTAATAATGCTTTTCTTTCTACAACTTTTTTAAGTCAAAAGAATCTTTGTTCAGTATTCGCGCAGGAAACTGCAATCTAGTCTTTAAAGTTAATTGTAATCAAATTGTTTACACTTACTTAATGTTATCTTACATACAATCAGTTAAATGCATATCGAAATTTTTTCCTAAATTTTTCTATTTTCGTGAGCAGCAAATAACTTTAACTTCCAGTCAACTTGATTTACAAAATTCTATAAGTTAGAGAGACATTGGTTTAAACATTTAATTCTAAACTGTATCTTTATTTAGTAGTATAAATACATACAGTGTATTAATTTAGAAGTCAAAGAACAAACATCAGCGTTATATTTGCAAATTTTCACACTAACTTGTTCGGCGTGTTATTCTCTCTTAATTACGTACAGTGTAGTCTAGATTTTTTTTAAAGATGATTTCAACATATATTTAAAATTAACAGATTTTTATATACTTCAAACAATATAAATTTGACACAATGTCGCCCAGACGGTGTAGTGGTTAGGGAAGCCTGACTGCGATACCAAAGGGCTGGGTTCGAATCCCGGAAAAGGCATGAATATAAAAAGCGGTGGCCGCCTTAATAAAATGGCCACCACTTCCGGCCTTAGTAGTGGTCAATACCGCTATAGGTAAGTGCCCGCCATTGGGGAAAAAATTTGACACAATTGAAATTAACAGGAATATAACATATATTTGAAATTAATAGGATATTAAACCAAAACATCTGATTTCTAAGACTTTAAAAAACTACGAAAATATAACGAAAATTATGGTTGATTAAGTCATAGAACAAATTTTCACTTGTTTCGTCAAAAAATGAATGTGGCGTCAGGTGGGGACCGAAGCGTTAATCATGTGTCACTGGATTATAAGGGGTTATTAAAAATGTAGTAAAATTCTTGCGTAATATAACAAATCATTAAAAAAAATCAAAATGTAGCTAGCAGTGTGCTCAAAATACAACTTAAGCAGTTTATCAAACAGGAGGTCTTTTTATAGAAAATGGCTCCTATTTAGGTAAATCATGGCGAAAGACCACGCAAACTTCCATGTAGTGAAATCGTTCGTAATGATTTCAATCTACCACCAACAGGCAGCGTTCTGCTGTTTTACATTTCGTCCGCCAGTGGTCTTACATTTTCGAAACTTTTATAATTCGATTTAGTTCGCTAAATGCCAACTAGTGTAAAACAGATTATCATTTTGATCACTTTTTTATCGCATTTCATATGTGCTATGAATTCAATCCGTAACCAGTGTATTTATTATCACATAAAATACATACTCGTGGTATCGCGCTAAAATGTTTAACATAAGAAACATTTTAATGCAGTAAAATGATTTCCAAAGTACTGAGTCCTTGTATTTTGACCTAATTTTTATCAGTTCTATTTAATTACTCACTTCAGTTTACTGTGCATTGGCATCCCAAATATATTTCTTTCGATTTTTATCTCTTCGTTCAATATTTTAAATTTGCCTTGGGCGAACAGATCAGCTTGGCGGCTTTTCAAATTTACATTTTGAAAATTTTGATAGTCGCCAAATAGCGCTGTATTGGTAAATTTCATTATTTTTTACAATTTTTTAACGAATTATCATTTGAACATTAGTCGTTAATTTTTATTATATATTTCTAAATGGGTAGTTTCACTCGTTCACTCTTTCGCATACAAATTCTCTTCTTTTCTCTCACGTACACACATAAATAAATATATTTCAGAAGAAAAACTGAGAGTTTAGGGTTAGAAGATCGTTCTTGCTAGAGTCCTCCACGAAAGCATTCTTTCCCATAAGCAGATAGCTCTCGTGTGCTTTGCCATGTACACTGCGAAAAAAAAAAGAACAGTTCTATATCTCCTCTCCTACTGGCCCGATTGACGAAATTCAAATTGCGTTTTTCATGTCTCCAAAGCGAGACTTAGGCTATATATTAAATTTATATATAGCATTGTTCTAATATAGGTATTTTGACACAAAATCGGACTTTTTCTGAAATGATATGCCATGTTTTTTTCATATTTCGATTCTACGAGTCAAGTTATGCCTAAAAATATTGAATTTTGTAAAATTTGGTGCAAAATTTACAGCGAAATTAAAAAATTTATCTCAGCGTATTTTTTTTTTTCAGTTTGCGCCAAGAATAATTCACTTGGAGAACTTCTTAATTTATAGCAACTTATTTTCCTTTCTTTCTTTCTTTCTTTTCTTTTTTTTTTTTTTTTTTTTTTTTTTTTTTTTTCCAAGAGGGGGCAAAATTCATCGTTCATACTTTCAAATAATTTTAACACAGTGCGTAAACCACATTTCCGTTATTATCGCTTATAATAAATACAATAAGCTTCAAAACGCGCCAAAATGTAAATTCACGTATGTCTTAGAAAATTTTGAATAAAAAAACTCTGATTTTTTCCAGGTATGCTTAGAAACACATCTTCATTAAGATGATGGCAAAAATTTTATAGGTTATAATACACAATTTTTTTTTCGAAAAGTTTACGTGAATTGTTTAAAGACACAAATTTTTAAAATAAATAAAAAATGGGCGAATTTCATTTGCAATGAACTTAAATTTCGAAATATGAAAGGAAGAATCAAATAAGTTTAATAAAAAACGGATATCGATAAATATATATCAAACTAAATTAATATAAGGAGCTAAAATTTTGAGAGATAATTTTTTAGAAAACTACTCGTGCGATTTTTACAAAACTTGGTAGTTTGGCACAATTTGAGTCATAGAATTGAAACATGAGAAAAAATGGGATTTCGTTTAAAAAAAAGTGCGATTTTGCGTCAAAATACCTATATTAGAACAATGCTACATATAAATCTAATACATATCCTAAGTCGCGCTTTCGAGACATGAAAAACGCAAGCTGAATTTTGTCAATCGGCCCAGTAAAACGGAAGATACAAAACTATCCCCTCCTTTCTTTTTTTCCGCAATGTACAAAAAACCTAATCTAATCCCAAAACTGATGACTGGTTTAAAATAAGCAAACTGCAATATTTTTGAAAATGAAAGAAGAAAGACCAAAATTTTCATTCACTTGCAAATCCTAACATAAGTTGCTCCTTACGGCTGGTTGCCCGTGGGATTGCATATGCGATAAACAGTTAAGCAGTCTAAAGAAAGATATTACGATTAGTTTTCGACTGAATTACGATTTGATAAAACGCTATTTTAATTTTTGACGGCCCTTTAAGCATAAAATCGCATTTAAAATTCTGAATCTTGCTCATTGCTTTCATCAGCAATACATACTATACATTTAGCGTATACACGCGAAGGCGATGACAGGCAGACAGAGGACTCTACAACAGAAAAGTTGCTACAAACTGTAATGCTGAAATCTGGCATCTTTCTTAAAGAACATTATGAAAATTAAATCATAAAAAGTGTCAAGGTCTTAGTGCTCGGCCAGCTTTCTTGAATCATTACAAGAGAGGGAAAATAGATGTTTCGTTAACTAAATCATCCTTGCTATCCAGCAATTAATCTACGTTCAGTGTTTCAGTTAAGCGTATCGTCAATAAAAAAAACTGGAATTTACTAAGCTAAATCGCTTCCCGATTAAATTACGTCATGAAACCTTTTCTTATTACTTTATACGCGTAACGAAACCTCTTACATTTCTAGCATAATGTATGAAGATGAATGCGCCGCAGAAGAAAATATTTATTGACTGGATATCCAAACGACATGCCTACCAGCTGCACTGGTAGTCGGTCCGAGGTTCAAATCCCGCGAACGGGCTGGTTGCATGGGGAGTTTTTCGTGGTTTTCTCCATGTGTAATGTGTATACGAGGCAGTTTCCTTTAGAAAGTCCTCCACGAAAGTGTCCCTCCCTTCCGTGTAATGCCTAAGGGCGGAGCACGTAAATTAAATAGGGAAAAAATTTAAAATGCTTCTAATTTGAAAGATTCATTTTTCAGCTAAAAAATAAACTGCACGTTTTATCCTCTTTTATTATCCTATAAATAAATGCAGTCGCCCTGTCGCCATGTGTATTGGTCCACCAGCAGAAAATATTTCATTTTGAATCAAACAATAATTAAGATATCCGACCAAAGTGTCCAGATTCGGGGTTACATTTAATGAATATGCTCGGATTCAGAGTACAATTAATCACTAATAAATAAAAATTCAGAGTTTGCGTTTAACGTTGTAAACTTTTTCAAAGCAGATGATTAAAATGCACACATTAGAAAAAAAAGAGAAGAGGTTTACAGAACTTTACTTAACGCTCGCTATCAATTTGTAACTGTCTCGAAGACCGGCAAAAGTACATCGCCATTTATAATATTCCGCTAATTCGTTTACCATTTTTTGATTGGTTAACAGACAAGCAATTCACAATTGGCGCCGTCATTTTGGATCTACGTAAAATGGTACGAACAGAAATCTATTCACCTAACACCTAATGAATGTTCTATTATAAGTCCGAAAGGTTACGACCGCTGAATTCTGACAGTTTGACCTGGTTTGGGTTCAAACCCTAGCAGACGGGTTGCCTGCGTGGTTGGTTTTTCGCATGTGAAAGGCGAATGCAAAACAGTTTCTCTCTCCTCTCATGAAATCCTACATGAAGGCCTTCCGGCCCTTGCGCAGATAGCCGTCGTAGCTTTTCCATATTCAAATAATCTAACTTAACCTAACTATTCATCTAGCAGGTGCACAATAAGCGATTTGTGTTCTAGTGTTCTGAATGTTCTCTAGTAACTCTGAATGTTCTAGTGTGCTAAAATAACTAATCACAGTCATTTGCCAGTCGTTTTCTAGTGTTTAAGTAGATGGATATGGTAAAAAACAATCGAAGCGCGGCCTAAAAGTTTTGCAAAACAATCACAAAAAAAGCTGCACAGGCTGTACCTTCACTTTTATAAGTGATCTTATCAAAGCAATGCCTTCATTTATTAGATACAGACGTTATTACAATACTTTTAAATCAATTTTTTTAACTACTTCTCCATAGAAGCCTTAAGTTTTCTTCTTAGGAACATCGGAAACACTGTTGGAAAATGCTGAGCTGAACTATAATATTTTATCAGTTAAGAGATGAATTTTTGAATTTATCATAAATATTTTTAGGTCATAGTGGATTTATCAAACTGTTGTAAGTAAAGAATACACGATTTCTTCACAACTGCAGCAGCGTTGTAAGTAACAGCAGTGTTCACTATTGTTTACTGTAATTAGTTTACTGCAACACTATTGTAAGTAAGAAGCACACGTAATTGAGATAATAAAATCAGCTTAAACAGAGCTGTAACTAGGCCTGTTAAATCAATCTACGTAGCAGTAAGCGTATCCACCTCAAATTACGCGACTAAAATGGCTGAACAGTGGTTTGACATTCGCGACTGTTTCCAAGAACGGGGTAAAATAAAGAGTTTTTAGAATTCATTTTAGAGAAAAGCAAAAGAGCGCGGGGTTAGGGTGGCGAGGCGTGTTTAAAAAATGAGAAGGTTACTAAGTGGGTTTATTTCACAGGCGGAAGTGAGAACATATTTTTTTTAAAGTGTTCCCTGAAAGTCGAGTAACGTGATATCATTATGACTTCACTTCCTCAAGAGGCATATGGGTTGTTAAAAAAATATTTTCTTAGCGACTGTGTTGTAGGTGTTAAATAAATTTTTAGAGTCTCGTAACGATTTATGAAGTCCAATCAGAACCAATTTTTATGACTCAGCATTTCTTCGCAACCCATTTCTAGGGATAAGTTGGTGAAGCGTTTTAAAAAACCTTCCCAAATGTTCGGCAACCTAACGAGACAACGAGTGTGTCTGCCTGTAACCTAATTTCGAGAAACTGGACGCATACACTATAATAAACGAAGTGTTTGTGTGTATCATCTCAGTTCGGAACAAATGCACGAAGTAATGTTCCAGTTACCAACAAAATGCGAGAAAACAGCATCACAATCAAATTTATACTCAGTGAAGTAATAAACAATCAAAAAAAATTTAGTTCAGTTTGGGAAAAATTAATCTTCTTCTTACATCAAATAAACCAAATAAACGACTTAAAGCTAAACACTTCAAACTGCAACTGAAATAGCAAGTGATATATTACTCGTAACAATATAGGGATATTATCTATGGAAAAAATTTTGCATTTATATGTATCTGCGAACTTCCACGGTTTATCAAAGTTTGATTTTCATGACTTTTAGATCACCCTGTATAATAGCTTCTTTAACTATTACAACGCGACGCGTAAATGATAATTGCATACCGACGTATGTAATATCCGACGTTACAAACATGATTTATTAATTACAATACTGGGTAAATGTTTATAAAAATTATAAGTTCAAAATATTACGTATTAGATATTATAAATTCATTTATATAGACAAAATTAAAACAATACGGATATACATATATTATTTAAAAATGTATATGTTGATTTTAAATCGTTGAATTAGTTTAACAATGCGGTATCTTAATTTAAGAGAAAAATTAAACATTTCATGGAGCATCGAATGCCAACAGCTTAAGTACTGACATCTGTAGGCCTTGTAGATGATAAATACAAAAACATCTCTTGGAAACCGTTACTTGCATATTTTTAACACTCTTCCTCGAGTACTTCCAATAGATTTTTAATCAGTAATACTCCAACAATGAATGGTAGAGTGAACAATTAAAAAAATATTATAAAAACATAATATCCATCCCCAAACTGTTTCATTTACCACAGATTGAAATTACATCTCCAATACATAATATACAAAAGAGAGGGCTGTTTTAAAAATAAAGAAGGAGAGAAAGAATTGCAATTCGTTCGGTTCAAATATTTATCGCACCATTAGGCTTCTTTAATTCATTACCGATGAAACTGCAGGGATAAAAATGTATTATAAAATTTTTAATTCACCGCCACCACCCATCATCATAAAAATGCAATTAAAAATTAATTCACGCACGACAACGGGTCGCACGTAACGCATCGAAAATTCAAGGTCTCGTAACTTTCATTTGAAGCATCATTTATTGTCCATTTCGATTCCTATTATTGAACCACTCAACAATAATATCACGAAACTAGGATTTCACACAATTGCCCCCGTGAATGCCCAATGCAACGAACTGTGGCACATACATGTCCCGACACGCTATAGTAATCAGCCATTGAACTTAAGCTAAATTAAGCACTTACCGAACGTCAGAGGGCGAAAGAAGGGAAGTTCATTACAAAAGTGAATGCGATCTGACTTGAACATTATGCAGATGCATTTAAGTAACACTGAGCGTGGGTGTTCTAGAATATATTATTTATTTAACTCGTAAAAGGTTTCGGGTGTCAAAGTATTTTCAGGTTACATAGATAAGTTTTTTTCTCTCCTCCTCTTGTTCCTCTCCCCATATTCTGTACTAATACACTACAAGAGAGAAAGAAGCAACTGATTGGTAATGAAAGATATGGACTTAACGCTGTAAGGCTTCACAACATAAGAAAGAAACTCGGATAGAAATATTAACCCATTAAATGCGACATCATTTTCGTATATTTTCATTTACGGCACTTGGCGACAAAATAAAAATGACATGAGAATTAATGTATCTTTCCCGGAAAATAAAAAGAAGTTATCGGTCCAGCCTTCCCGCTGCTGAAAACATTCTGACTACGGGATAATACTGAAATTCCAAAAACAAGAACACAAATTAACCCCCCTCTGGCTTACGTATTCACATTATGAATAGGAAAAACAACTAAAACTCCCATACGTCGATACATGAAGTTAGTGGGTTTGATAAATAATTGCAATACATCCTCAGTACCTGTTTGACACATTTCGGCAAACTCCATTAAGATTATTTTCGCAATAACGCAATATATTACATTCCTTTATATAAATACAAATAATATTTCGCTATAATTTCAGCTACATTTTTTTTCAATCATAATCTTATTTTAAATTTTAAATATCGATTTATTTAAATTAAACATTTTAAAGCCAATTGATGGACTTGTAAAGTCAGTCTCCGATGGTCAATGGATAGATGCATCTAAAAAGGCAAAATTTAAATTACACATAATTGCATTTATTTAAAATAGTGACTACAAATGCATATCGAATGAAAATACATTAACATCATTTTTAAATCCTCAGGACGGATAAATCTACATATTATATAGACTTACTTATTAACCAGAAAGCAAACTATTCTGAACAGCATTAACTTGTCGGCTATTTCACTTCCAATTTAAATTTAAGACAGAAATCCTGACGCATTTTTTTAAACTAAACCCCTAATAATCTAATTGTTAAGCTTAACATGAAGATCAATAATTTTAATGTTGACCCCAAAAATTTATCAATGTTTAATTATTCATTAATTAAAAATTATCCATGATAAGTTATTAACCTCTAACCACTGAATTAAAAGAATGGTACTGAAATCCCATTTGTACGCATTAAATGAATCGTTTAAAATGTGACTTATACGCGATTATATGCTTAAGTAGGCAATTACTCGCCTAACATGTTACATTAATACGGTAAAGCGCACATAAGGGCTATCTGCCTAACAGGGCGGATGACTTCGTGGAGAATTTTCTAAAGAAAACTTTCAGATTCACATTACGCATGGGTAAAATCACGAAACCAACCATGCAGCCCAACTGTTTGGTGTGCGGAAAAATGGGAAACGGAAAGAAAGCCCCCGTAAAATAAGGAACGGAAAAAAAGGGACTCTAAAATCTCGCCAAATAATGTCGCCAATCGGAGTTGAGGAAACCTGCCAAATTCTAATTTAACCGGCAGGGTTACAGCGGGCTCTCTCGAGGGAGGTTTTAAGGGTAAGACGTTGAGCTAGCTGCAGCCCAGCAAGGTCATTTCGATAGCAGGTTTTAATATTCTTATCGCAAACTATGACTAAATTTCATCTACAACGGTTTGTTATAATACTGCTTTTAACGTTCAGTTATGCGACAATGTTTCATCCCTGAACCACAGCTTAAGGCTATAACTACATGGGGTACGATCACTAATGGCCATGACCCGCTGGTATCGTCAGAAGATTTCCCTATACCGCAAGTATGGTTGTTATGATAAAACTTTTATCTCCCATCTTGGCGATATTTCTAAATATCCCTTATTTTTCCCATTGCAAAAGAATGGTGACTTATTTTCCGTTTCCTAATTTTCCGGTGTCTATCTTTCCGTTCCTTATTTTCCGGGTGACATTTTTTCCTACAACCCATCTATTTACCTGGGCTGCCTAACGGACGGATGCTTCTGAGAAAAGTATTCTAATGAAAACCGGTTCGTATTCATTTTACCGTTAAAGAAATTCACGAGAACACCATGCATCCAAGTTATTTTCGCACTCGCATCGAACTACCAGTATTCTGCGACTTTATTCACTCAGTCAGTGGTAGGTAGGCTTAAAAAATTCAATTAAACATGGATATATAATTACTATGTCTTTAGCGTTCTGCAAATTAGCATATAAATAATTTACACCAACAAATTTTCAAAATGACAATTTTCTCAAGCCAGATACCGCAGTAAACAATTGAATTTCAGAAATTAAAGAGCTGTTCACTAATGATATGCTTAAACAACTGAACTTCCAAGTCACTTTCAAACATTCAGTTTTATTAAATAGTTGAAACACTATTATTTTCAGGGACTAAATATCTGATTCACTGCCATGGGAAATTAAATCAAAACAAGAATTTGTCGAACTAATTATCCAGCAAATTAATTTTAGCTGTAACCAATCCTTTAATGTAAACTCTGTTGCTAATACAAGCTGTTGGACTTAATTTTCTTAAAGTCAAATGTAATGTCCGTGTGTAACTTAAACCTGTTAATAAATTATTGTTACACTATAAAGGACTCTTTTATGACCCACCCAAAACGACCCTCTCATACAGCTAGTAAATTAAAAATCTAAACTAAGTAACTGGAAGGGAACAACGTGCAGCATTATTACCCAAAGTCTGCGAAGATATTTCAACTGAAACACGAATCCTAAACCAACATCGGCATGAGTTTCCAAAACTATACTAGTTATTTTTGACTAACGTTTAGCAGAAGTGTTATAATAATATCCGAGTCATTATTATCAAACAAACGTGATGTTTTCGAAAGTATCCATTGCAAGTTATTTTAATTGCTTATTAATGGCTTTCTGTGAATCGTATTACAGGTTAATACCTGATATTATTTAGAAATACGTATAAATTTGGCTGTGCTAATGACAGTTATTATTGGTATAAGAATAGGAATAAAAATTTCGCAATAGAAAAAGTTAATTGGGATCTAAATTGCATTTATGTTGCTAATGGCTGTATTTCTTTGTAACCAACGGCTAACTATGCGTACGAGAAGTTTTTTCAAACGATACGAATGATAAAATGAAATGAAATTAAAATCACATATAACAAAGGGAAGAAAACTGTTCCATGGAATAATAAAGTCAATACTGCTTAAGTTTAAAATCATTTTAAAGCTCTGAGAACCCAACTAGGTCACCTAATTAAAGTATTATATCCACATAAAACTGAACTGTTAAATCTCCTGTTAGTCTTAAAAATATTATAATATACACGTTGGCGGATGAAAATTTACTAATTGTAAGCCTTGTTATTTTTCAGATTTAGTGTTATGAGATTTAATTTTTTTAACTTCGTTTTTGCTTTTTTGTGAGGTTACGAAAACGGAGACGCTTATATTTCAAAGATATTAGTTGAATGCCTGTAGGTAACAACAGCATCACATAACAATATACAGTAATTAAACACCTGCAGAAGCTTGGAGAACTATTTGAACGATAATGACTTAACTCCTGTAGGCGCCATTACTAATGAAAGGATGAATACCTGTTTGGACTCTGCAATTCTACAAACTGAAGACAGGCATTTATAATCGAACAATTAATTATATACGATACTGTTACCACACCACTAAACAGGGTCAATTAAATCTCCGTTAATAGAGGCAGATTCAAGTGAATCTCCATTGCTATTATATCTTTCTTTAATACCAGAATCTCAAATAAGAGTAGCTCTTGATTATTCCTAAATACCTTAATAGTACAAATAAAAAACACTAAAATGAAACGCGTTGAATACTATTAAATTGAGCCGAGTCCGATTCCAGGCGAACGGACTGACTGCATGGTTAGTTTTTGGGTTCCCCCCCCCAAGTGCGACGTGATTACAAGCTAATTTTCCTAGTAAAGTCCTCCAGGAAAGCATACCACTCCTTAGATAGACACCACGTGCATTACGATACACAAATAACCTAATCTAATCTGACATTAAAGGTCTGCAATACACTATATTCTTTGCAGAACAGATAAAATAACGGTACAGAACAGGTAGACTAATAAATAATAAGTCTTAAAAAATGTAATTTTATGAATGCTGCAGATCATAAAACAGCTTAAAGATCACACATTGTTTGAAAGGAATACTAAACAACTGAATAGAAAAGGAATCTCATCCCAAGAATAAATGTAGCATGAGGGGGAGACAAAATTCCCTGCCTGATCATGGAGTAAATCGTGAAATTTCACTCCAAATGACTAACATTAGAAAAAGGTGCCAAATAGGAAAAAGTAATTTACATAATTAATGCAAAGTTACTCAAGTACTATATACTTTTATCTACAACAGCAATAGGTTCTTTAAGTGGATATTTTTAGTGAATTTCTTTTATCAAATGGAAACTTAATAAAGAGTCTGAGATTTAATTGGTAGTACATACAGAATTACATAAATAAAATATATATTCAGCAAATGCAATCCTTCCCCGACTCCTCTCTAGACAACCATCTTTAAAAGTAATGAGTTCTTCATAAGGCCAGAGATTTACAAATTTCCAAGCAAAGAGCACATAATTGCCTGCATGCACAATAAATAAAAACTTTAAATAAAGCTGCATTTATTTTGTTCTGGAGATAATTATCTAAAGCCTTGGTCTAAACTTCCCACCCCTTACATCCTTGTAATGTCAAAAGTTGAAGTCTTTAATTGTCTAATATGCACTCTATCATTACTTCGTTCTTTTCTTCCGCATATCATAATTAGCTTATTACTTTTCATGTTTGAAGAATTTAGTGTTCCGAAAGAAAAGTGAGTTAATTAACTACACCAGCCGCGTCGAAGAGACGCCTTTCGTTAATCAGGCTACAAATCACTTCTATTTAAGAAACTCTGTCTTCCTGTTTTGCATAAATTGTTCTTACATTTTCGAAACAAAATTACGATGCTGTAACAAACGTTTCACTTAAATAAGTAATTCTCAGTCCAAAATGCATTGAATAATCCGTACTGCATGCACACGTTTTATAATTATACTGGGAACCCGTATTTTCAACTTCTGTCTTTCATTTGCTACTGTTATTTACATAATTTACTGACGTAAATGTATAAAAATGTGTTTTGAATCTATAATCATGTTTATTGTATTATTTAATATAATGCTTAAATATGCTTCAGAATACAGAAATTTTTCACAAGAAAACCTTTCTAATAGCTTCAACGAAGAATTTTAATTTTCTTGTTTATTTAATATTTATTATAAATATTGGAAATAATTATAATAACACCATCTACTTCAACATACTTGTTCCAGCATTTGACAATGTAAATAGCTCGGGAAGTGAATTCTCTCTGACAGGGGTTAAGCAATTCATGCATCATTGATCGAAATTCATCATCGCCCCAAACTCTTTCACTTAGAAATGTATCCACTTCTTATTCCTAGCAGAAATGCTGAACTATCGGCTTCATACCGATGGAGAAACCTTAAGAAGCACTAGCAAGTTTTTCTTTCATTTCGAATGTCAACAGCTCGCATTATCTATCTCTGACATACTTTGCGAAGCTTCCCATGAATGATATGATGAGCTACTCAATGTTAAGAGTTCAGTGGTGATGATTCCTTCTTAAATCTCATGTAACAGTTTTCCTGTATCATGTTCTTCAAAGCTATAGCGTTATCTTAGGCGACTGCTGGACCCAAAGAAGCAGAATATTTCATAAAGAAATGCCACTTTTGAACTTCTTAGTCCATTCATATTGTTACGGATTTAGTATTTAGTTAGGCATTCTTAATACAATTGTAATTAAAATTGCAATGCAGCGCGTGACAAATTTTAAGAGAAAGCTACGCCGGAAAAGTAAAAAATACAAGAGCACGTGCATTAAAAGTTTATCTCTGTAACTAATATTTAATTTGAGTAAATTTAATTGACTACTATGTTAGCTGTCATCGTAATTCTACTCTTTTTGCTTTCCCGAAACTGCTAGAACTGTCTCGCGCGGTCTATTTTAAAAAACTATAAAAGTCGGAGAGAAACATCTCAGCTCAGTTGTTTTAGTGAGCTGTTGTTGTTTACTTAGCTGCTGTAATTTTGTTGATCGAATTAGCTTTCTCTGCGTTCTGGATTGCATTCTATTTAACGTTTTAGTAGTTTAAAGTATAGATATTAATTACATTGCCTTATATTGTGATACTGTATGAATATCTCTGAGGAAAATTCCAGCTTTGTTATATTTCTTACGATAAGAATAAATTTTATTAACTTTTTTTTATCGGACTTGTGCATTCAGTCTATTACGAACCCGTACGCACGCAACATTATAGTTAAACACCATTCAGACGCGTGTCACCATATTGAATTCATTCACATCTGACGATAAACATATATATGTTTCATTATTTTGTTAAAAAAATTTCTCAGCACTTCAGTTTTCTTGGTCAGTGCATTATTCCAAAGACATCACCACATTTTCAAATAGTTTTCCCGAGTTTCAATGTAGGCATTCTATTAATTACCATTACTGTTTTTGTATACCAGACACGTCAATGATATCAATAATCCAAGCTATTTTTAATACAGCTTTTCGGCCTCCCCACTGGACGGCTTAATACTTTAGATAACGCAGAATTCTAACGTCCAGATAAAGCAGAACGCTAACGTAATTCTTCAAACATGAAACGTAATAAGCTAATAATGATGCGTCGTAAATATGCGCAGTTTTCTTTTGGAAGTTCTACCCTGAAACATTCTTCATTAGGCATATACTAGTTCTCGTGCACTTCGTCATAACTTTAATTAATAAATGAATCGATGATGTAATGAGTTTTATTTTGCACCAGAGAAACATGAGTGGAAATTTGGTTTAATGAAATTAACAGCATATTATGGCTTTAAATAGTAAATATTTTTGAAATTTTAAACAAAATAATAAAAAAAATCTGAAAGCTTTCAGATTTTACATTAGGCCCAAAAGGGGCGTTATTTTTAACGTTTTGTGTGTTACCTTTGTTTATTAAATAGCTTTAGAATTTCCGATGCACAGTCTCGCGCGTTGGAGCTAAAAATGTTTTTTTTTTCCCGTACAGTGTTGCTATTGCTCGCTTTGAAATCGTTGCGTTTGTTAATCAAAAATTCGTTAAAGTTTTACAAAATATAAAATCGATAGTAAAACAAACTCCAAATTCCAAATTAGGGCTTCCAGATGCTCATGCTCGGTGGAGGATTACGTTATTCAAAATTTGATGGCTCTAGGTACCGTTGTTTTATCACAATGCGAAAAACATATATACATTTATGCAGATTTTTCATCACTTAATTTCTTTAAATATAATACAGAGCTGTAATATTTGGTGGCAACAGTTTGAAACGTGAATCGACGCAAAATGCCGAAACGAAATTAATAGCCCTTTTGGACTACAAAAAATTTCAAAGTCCGATAAAAGAATGTTTTTGTAAACTCAGAAAGAGAAGCATGTTTTCAAGAGGCCTTTTTTTTATTCTTCAATATCTATTGAAAGGAGATTGTTCTCGAAAATGTCTCTATGATGGATACGCGAAAAGGTGAAGCCAGCATCGTTTAGTGAATGGTTTAAAGTGCGAACTGAGCCACCGGTTTTATAAGATTTAACAGCTCAATTCCCCCTCATTTCCATCTTTCTCGCATAAAAAGAGGAAGGGAGAAAACTGAGACGACCATTCCCATTCTCTCCGATTGAAAATAAATGACGTGCTTAAACGCAGCGGGAAAAACATTCCCTCAATCTTTTTGAAATTCTTCACCCATTCTGTAACTGAAGTGTAACTAATCCCATTCACTAAAATGGAAATTCATACACTTTATCACGTTCCGAAACTGAAAAATATTATTCACTTACTTTTTTTGGAAACCCAATGTATCATTCTTCTCCCTCTCTCTCTTTCTTTTAATCCTTTGCTTTGAGTTAGTTACATTATTATTTCAAAAGGAGTAAAGCTCCTTTATTAAAAGTGCATAAATACAAATTAGCTCTTTCAAGCGATTGTAATTGGGGTTGCGATGCTTTTTAAGAGGTTAAAGCAAAGTGAGGGAATTAAAATTAATGACACAGTGTATGTATGTGCGTAGAGCACCTAAAGCCGCAAATTTCAATTCGCATTCATGCGTGTAGCTTGTTAATATGTAAGCACTGCTCAGCGGAAACTAAAATCCAGATAAAGCAAAAGCAGAATTAAAAAAAAGAAAATGCGTAGAAGACAGATATCGTTGATACTTTCCCGAAAATAAAATAATTTTTTAGTTAGTTAAATAATAAATTTTTAGTTAGTTAAATTATTTTAATTAAATAACTATATTAGATTAAACAACAACTAAGAGTAATCCATTTTTGACTTTCTGGGTCAAAACACATTTACTAACTAACTACTTATATCACATGCATATTTTCACAATGAAAAAGAGTTAATGGTTTGTGAAAAATTACAGTATTTCACCGGAAACTTTCTTTGACACTTCGTACTCCAAGAGACCATAATGATTTCCTATAAGAATTCTGAGGTCGATACATCGCTAAGCCTACCAGCGCTAAGCGGATGAAACCGTTGAATACTGCCTTTTCTATACTGTTTAAAATCTTGGCGAGAAAGCTGACTGCATGGCTTTCAATGTATTCCTCGTCTGTAATGTGAATACAAGCTAGTTTCAATTAGAACATCCCCAAGAAGACATTTACGCAAACAGCCCAGTACGCTTTCCATTAATCTAATAACTTCACTCCGCTATACCAACAAGAACTAAAGATCTAAGGCGTATTAATCCTCCGACAAATGTGTGTTACGTAAACGACCAAAAAAAAGCACGCTATCCTACTCTTTGCTATGTCCTTCTAATGTAGGGGACCTAACTCCCTATGATTCTCAGGATACACTCTCATGGCTGTTGGAGAACTGCTTTACTCATCCCGAGACTCTATAGTTTTCTGAAAAATAATACCACGGTTGACAATTGACCAAAGAGCTAAAAACCACAGTTCAATGTCACATTCTTCTGAAGCATTCCCATCCTAACATAAATATGATGGTGGCATAAACAGAACAGCTAAATACCCCTCAAAGAAGATTACTTTTTCCTGAAAGCGTTCAAGGTTTTAAACTTAATGCTTCTTTAGTCAAAAGAAGGCGTAATTTGAATAAATCAACGCAAAATATGAGAGATTATCGATCTGAGAGAAGGATTTTCATAGCAGACATGTTAGGCAAAGCACAGCTACTTCGTTTTCATTGAGTTAAAGGAAGCTACATGTTACAGCAGTGCTATATACAAAATTTCAACGTTCTGAGGCTACTCGTTTTTGAGTTCTGCGAGATAGCTACGTACGTAAATACGCCACGAAAAAATCTCTTCTGAAACAATTTTAAAACACTTTTATAATTCGTTAGGGAAAAGGAGTCCTTTATTCTGTCCTTGGGTTTTAATTTCACGCAAAGACATCGTTAAATTGCATTCGATAGCGGTCAAAATGGATATTTTCGTTGAAATGATGCCCGAAATTTTTTGAAATTACAATACTTCCTTTTTACTTCGTAGAAGGAAGTAAAAATCAAGCAAGATAAAAAAATGGAATTCTTTTAAATTTTGAAAACAGAATACGTTTTAAAGAAAAGAAGCTTGAGATATATTAGTTACCGTTTGACAAGTTCCTAAGGATTATTTGAAAACTTTCAGTATAAAAATTCTGAAGACACTTTGTTTAGAAATAAATGTGGAGCAAAATGCTACAGATTAATAATATTTTTCAAACAAAAGCTTTCTTTCTCTTTCCGTATATTTCTCCTACCATATTTTTACATAATCTTCAATTTATTTTACTTAACTCCTCAGGGAAATGCAGTAAATATTCATAAACAATAACTCCAATATCGCCATATCCGAATATCTAGGATTATAAGTTTTACTCACTGCTCAAAGAATGTAAAGAAAGCCGCTACGGAGTGCTGCTAAAGAGAATATATTTTCCACACTTCCAAGACAAGTCTCTAATAAAATCGCAGAGGTAAAATACAGCTTAATGCAACAAATAAAATACTCATTCAAGAAGAATTCTGGAATTGAAAAGCTACACAAGCAGCAATCTACTTTCGCATTGCGAAAAATTCTTTGAAATATCAAAAATTATTATATTTCGAATTCTGCATTAGTAAGTTCTGAAAACTGTCAAATTTTAACTTTGGAATATACCTTAAAATCATTCCTAGTTTATATATATTGTAAATTTAAAAAAATTATTTTAAGGGAATATAACGGAATAATAGCGACTAATAGATACCATATTAGCATTTCAACATAAAAAGCGCTAGACGCGTTATAAAGAAACCGAAGTTTTATTTTTCACAGCAAACATCATTTTGTTGTTGCTCATGCTCACTTGTCTTGAGTCAGTCCAGGCCCACGAGAATGCTCGTGTCAAGGAGCGCTAGATTACGCCTGTCGTTGGCAACAGCCTTGAGCACCTAACAAGTGACAGTACGATTTGGCTCAGTTCCGCCCCCCCCCCCATTTTGATAAAGAGCACCCCGGGGAGACTGGTCCCAGGGTCTCCCACCCCTCTCCCCTTCCACCGAACCACATAAGAGGACTTTCGGTTCGCCGCATATTTGATGCGCCGCCATGCCGCACCGACACTATACATTTACAAACATCCATGCCTTCCCCGGAATTCGAACCCGAGCCCTTCGGCACGGCAGTCAGCGACGCTAACCACTATACCGGTTGGGCGGCAAACATCATTTTGGATTATTCTAGCTATTTTAGAAAAATAGAAATTATCTTGCATGTCCTTTTTCTTCTTAATAAATTAGTCAATAAATATTACGAATTAAAAATTCTCTTAACATCTAACGTTATATTGAACTGCTTATTTCTGAGAAAAATATTCAATCGGTTTTCTGTAGTTTTTCAGGTTTAAATAAACGCTTATTTCTATCCAAAAGAATATTTAAAATGTTTTGGCCATTTTTAAATGAAAATTATTAAACTTAATTTTTTATGTAGAATATGCTTAATATGATTTCTATTAAAAGGATGAACTTCTACAAAATGAAAAACTTATTTTACCAAACAACCAATTAAAACAGTGAAATGAGAAAGAGAAAATTGTGTTATTGCATTTAAATTGAATAAATATAGATTAAAATAAGTTAGTTAAGACAAGATACATTAGGATTATCTGACTAAAGGGAAGGATACCTTCGTGGAAGTCTTTTTAACGGAAGCAGACTCTTCTCTACATTATGCATAGGGAAAACCGCTAATATCCCATGCATCCATCCTACAAAGTGCGAATGAACGAATAGAGATTTCATCTAACTGGAAGAAACACATGCTAGTGTAAAACATAAAATCATGCAAAATTGCAACCTTATATTGATAGAAGATTTTGAATATAACTCTGTCAAGAAAGGTCTCTCTTCTTCAGGAACAAAAGAAATTTTTAAAGAGGGACCTATACCTGATTGACCTAGAAACTGACATTCTTTTATTCGGAATTTATACCAGTCTAAGATTGCTTTTTCGACTAATTACAAATTTCATATTTATGAATTTTCTCTTTTAGATGAAAAAAATGCAGATTAGCCAAGTGCCACTAACTGATTCAATGAGAAAATACATGAGGGCTACCTGATGCCTAAGGGAAAGGATGCATTTGTGGTGGCTTCTGAGGCAAGCTAGCTCGTATTCACGTTACATAAGAGTAAAATCATGAAAACAGCAATGAAGCTCCAATTAACATAATTTAAGTGCAGGCTTTGAATGTTTATAATACAACAAAGTTCAAAATATCTAAATCAAACAGCACCACAACCGTTCCGGATATTTGTGTTGTCGTTTTTCTGCGGGTCAAGTACGTACCTTTGTGTAATGCAACCGAAATAATTTTATTCTTTTCTTTATCATATTTCATTTCGTACTTACATATTATCCCCTCAACCATGAGACTATTGCTAAGCAGCGCAATTTAGCACAAATTATTGTTATAAGCGTGATGTAACAACACACTCATAACATCTGCACTTTCGGTAGACGTAATCCAGATTGATTCTAGATAAGCCACCGTTTGTGAATAAGAATATAAATCAACTATTATCGCTGCATTTTGAGAAAATGGTTAAAATCTGAGATCTACCTCCTACAGAACAGCAAGCAGTGGATTAGTTTCACAGTTATGGGATCCTACTATCAAAAAAGTCTGTATTAATGGACAAAATATGGTAGTTATTTAAAGACGGATAAATAACGGCTATGCAGTGAGAAAATTTGCGACAACAGAATATCCGTTCGAAAAGGAATGTTGTTTGGAAATTGTAGTATCACATTTGCGATTTCCTTCCTGTTTACTTAAAGTTTGTCGTTGTTAAACGGGGGAAAAACAGCTGAACATGCCCCACAAAACAGTAATAGCTTGGAACAATTATTTGCGGAGGTTTGTACTCAAAGCTTTCTAAAAAGAGCTGCTGGTAAAATCGGAAGGCATAACAAAATAGTAACTAAAGAGGTGTCAGTTTCTTCAGACTTTGGCAGTAACAACTAGCACAACTCTGGCGAGATCTTAGAGATCTTTCACGGTAAGTGACGAATCATGGTTGACGGAATAATATACAAGTACTTTAACGAAAATTATACAAAACGAATTACGCAAAACAATGAACATATCAAATAAAGACATTTTTAATTAGAAAATATTTAATTTATTTATTACCTATAACTAAATACATTGCGTAAAAAATTCATAACTTATTCAATCAAAATTAAACCGAGAATCATACTTCTACATGCAGTGAGAGTAAGCCTTTATACAGTACGTAGTTGCTTTTTCATTAATTTTGTAGGCAGAATTTTGTAGGACAATCTACATGGCATACACAAGCGTCTAAATTTAAAAAAAATATTCTGAAAATTTTCCTTTTTAAGTTATTTAAATCAGCGACAAAAATAAAAGCACTGAAACAAATTAGCAACACACTTAATTTTACTTGATCTGCGATAAATTAAGTTTCTTGATGAAAACTTTGATTATTTTTAATTTTATAAGCAAAAGTGAGCTGCTTTTAAAGAATACTTATTCAGTTGGAAACTCGGAACATAGGGATTCCGCATTTGAATTTTAGCTTTTTAATATCACAAAGCTATTCCCAGCATTTTTATTGGTTAGAAAGTTGCACATATCAGATGTCAAGAAATATTATTATATGGCGAAATTTCATGCCAAATGTAATCCATGACAAGTTTGATTTATGTGATTATAGCAAAGCCTCTAGGCTATCTGGCTTTAAGGGGAGGGATACCTTTGTGGAAGACTTTCTAAGGGAAACTGGGTCTAATACATGTGACACAAGAAGAAAACCACAAAAAAGCCCATGCAGCCAGCCCGTTCGCCGGGATTCGAACCCAACTACCAGTGTTTAGCGACATTACCACTCGGCCGCTGGTGGGCCTAATCCATGATAAAATACAGCACCATTGCCGCAGTCTTCAATTCACAAAGTATAAAAAATTTATTTCAGAGTCAATGCTGGATATAACAATATTATACGCAACATCTACAGAGCTTTCTTTATTTCATTCTATGACGCTTGTAAACAATATAAACATCAAATTCTATTTTACAGATCAAAAAGTCTACACCAACCTGTTAAAATTTTCATATAATTAATTACAAAAAAAAGTACTGCTATATTAATTTACTTAATAAGGTTTGAAACATTAGGAACTTTTCACGGTCATGAGTAGTGTAAGTTAGGTTTTGTTCTATCGATACCAAACTTTTCTAAGATTTCATCAGAGTAATACCACGGAGGCTAAAGACAACATGGATTAGATGATATCTCAGCCCGTGATGCTATTAACAGAGAGCAATAAGGGGTTAAATGAAGTTTTTTTTTTTTTAAGTGTACGAAGTAGTTCATGAAGTAGAAAGTAGAATTATATCTTATATAATTCATTATCATTGTCTATGATAAAATTTATCAAATGGATGATTTGTTGATGACTATTACTGGAGGAAAGTGGATATTTAACAGAGGAGAGAAAGTGAAAAGGATAATGATTACTTAATTGGGGTTAAGACCCGTAGTTGTACAAAGATGTTGGAAGTGTCTAATCAGTAAGGTAATGAAAACAAAGCGCGGGCACCAGATCTGATCTAAGTTCAACAGCCATACTCCTGAAGCCTAAGAACATACTATTCAGTTTGATTGGACATTCCGTTTCCTTACGGGTATTCATATCTGCCTATCTTTCTTGTAACCATGAATCTATTTCTTTTCCATTAATTACCAAGAGAATTTTCTCTTAAACATGTAGACGATCCAGTTTCTCTTACAAAAGTCTTCCACGAATGCATCCCTCCCCTTAGGAAGATAGCCGTAGAGGCTTTGCCATAATCACATAACCAAACTTGTCATGGATTATATTTGGCACGAAATTTTGCATATAATATTTCTTGACATGTAATATATGAAAATATTTTAAATAATAAAAATATTGAGAACAGCTTTGTGATATAAAAAGTTAACATTTAAATACGGAATCTCTGTGTTCTGAGTTTCCAGCAGAATTAGTATCCTTTAGAACTAGCTCACTTTTGCTTCTAAAATTAATCAGAGTTTTCATCAAGAAGCTTAATTTATCTTAGGTCAAGTAAAATTAAGTGTACTGCTAATTTGTTTCAGTGCTTTTATATTTGTCGTTGATTTAAATAACTTCAGAAATAAATTACGGAACATTTTTTTTTAAATTTAGACGCTTGCGTATGACATGTAGACTGTCTTACAAAATTCTGCCCGCAGAATTAATGGAAAAGCAGCTACGTACAGTATAAAGGTTTACTCTCACTGCAATGTAGAAGTATAATTCTCGGTTAATTTTGATTGAATAAGTTACTGACTTTTAGGGACTCTAACTCAAGTCTATTTGGAAACTTCCCCCTTTAACCACCGTGCTGAGATGGTGGCAAAAACAGAATCTGGAGCAGAACTGGATTGGCTGTTTGATTGCACTCTTCTGTATCAATAAAGGTGCAGAAGTCAAGTTAACATCTTCCAGTATCGACCCTTTACACCAAGGCTTAGATTCAATCCGAATGGAAATGCCTTCAAAATGGCTTTGATTGTGTTCTGTTTATTTACGAGAGATAAAATATAAAACCTAAAGCAATTAAAAATAAATAAAAGGCAGATGCTAAATGTCTTTTCCCCAATGCAAAACTTCAAGTTAAACTAAAAAATTAATAAATTAAACTATTTATTAAAATTTTAGCATTTAAAATTAAGAAAAAACATTTGCAACATATACGACATAAAATTTCAATCAGTTCAGCTGTCGAAGCGACGCTATCTATCACAGCCTCTTATAAACAAGCTTATCCTTTATTTACTTGATCGATAAATGTTATGAATGGCAGTTCAAAAATCAATGAATGAAAAAGCTTATCAACTTCTTGTAAAAGATCAAACCCAGTAAAAATAAATAATTGGATAACATGATTGATAGGCGATGAAGAATTAAAAAAAAAATAGATCATATGATACCAGTTAACGACAGAGACCAAAGATAACTTTTCACATCTGTATGTCACATCTCTGACTGTTAAAAGCTGGAAGCTCCTTGAATTCAAAAGACAAATTCGTGCTCTCATTGCGGCCTTTCTATCATGAGGTTACGCTCTCTCTAAGTTCTGTGAGTAAGTCTTTAAAGTTTTAACAGTCAGAGAAACCCCTATAGTGTAAGGTATTCCCTTACGACGATTTCATTCTAAACATAATAAGTTAAGGACTATGACTTTCTTCCGTATAACATAAGAACAATACAGTTTTGCTTTAGTATAATCAGAGAATATCGTCAAATTTCACATGAAGTAAAATGACATTAACGTAACAAGGTTTTCTCCTAAATAAAGATATAGCTACAAGATTAAAATTTTAATTTCAAACCAATTTACCTAGCATAAAAAATATGATGCGAACACCTCGACTTCCTCGTGCAATCTATTAAATTATACACATTTTCTGCTGCACTTTATTTAAACTTATTTCCTCGAATTATTCTAACTTAATTAACCGATCCCTTGAGGCAAGTTGAAAATGACATCAAAAATTGCAAATTTTGAAATTAAATATATCGCCCAAATTCATCACTTAAAACCCTTCCATAACTGGAAGTATATGACTATGACCGACGATTGCGAAAATAAAGACCAGGTAAAAATTTTAAGGAGTGTAAGGAAGATTGTATATATAGTTTGGTACTGCCGATTGGAATAAATAGCGAGATGCAAAATGAGATGTTATAGTAGTCCCATATATAAAATTTCAACGTTCTACGACTAATGGTTTTTGAGTTATGCGAAATATATACGTACGTACAGATCTCACAAAATTCCATTTTAAATCCATTTTACAATCCGTTATGGGGAAAAAAAGTCCTTTATTCTGTTCGTTGTCACGTAAAAAAATTGTCCGGATGGTTTTGAGAATGGTCAAAACGGATAATTCTGTTGCAATATGATACCCGAAGTTTTCCGCGATTATAATACTTCCTTTTTACTTTGTACAAGTAAAAAGGAAGCCAACTTTTTAAATATACTAAGAAATTAAAAATAATTTGAGTTTTGTTTTCTAAGCACATACTCTTACACTGAAAGAAGCAAAGTTCACTAAAATTTAGCTTCACAGTATGAAATTTATCAAAATCGAAAAAACGAAAAAGAGTAAACAAAAAAAAAAGATTTTTTTTTTAAATAAAACGGCAAAGAAATCGAAATGCACCATAAAGCTATCAAAATGTTTTGAAAGGAAATAAACTTCTTGTTTAATAATATTTAAAAGGACCATCAGTATTTGAGCGGCTAAGGCCAAGAACACTGATAATTTGAACCTAGTTCGAAATCCAGACGAATAGGTTGGTTGCACGTTTTTTCCCTCCTCATATGAAACATAAGCAGCCTTTTATGCAGTTGCGCTTAGCCATCATCAGTATTTAAAACTACCAAACGAAGATATCAACGTTTATTATTTAATTTATAGGATAATTCAAAAGCTGCAAATGATAAACACTCTTTAATAAATTAAGCCATATACCTAAAATTAAAAGTGAATATAATTCAATTAATAATCTTTCATGGAAATTACAATAAATGTTCAAGCTATAACCTATTCTTTTTTTCAACTTAACGGACACAGTGGCGTATTAGCAGAAATACGTAGTTGCAACGTCTCCTTTGGGATGGTGGTAACTGTCGGTTTAAACGTTTTCCGGGAGTTCCTCAATCGAGTTGTGTTACTTGCATGTAAATATGCACTTGAAAGCGTACTATGTAATGTTCGTGTTAAAAAATTACAGCGTCTACACCGTTACATTTTTAAACCCCTTTAAATACAAAATTATGTGAGAAGAGCCGTATCGACCAAAAGCACAGTCTTTGAAAAGGAGAAACCCTGCCAGTCTCCCATAGCTATATATACAGTTCTTTCTTTAACCAACATCAAGCCAAGACTTAATTTTACATTCAATTTCAAACTGGCTGTAGTGAATTCGAGACTGCACACAAAGTTTGTCTGCGTAAGATAAGGAATATCTTCAAGGATGATTTCTATAAGAAACTGGCAAATATTGCACATGGGAGGCAAAATATGAAAACACCTATGCAGTAATCCTGTTCGTGGGGAATCGAAACCCCAGGCCGAACAGCGTATTCAACGATCTTTTTATCGACTCGCCGTTTAGCGAAGCATTTCAAATTGGTGTCCTTCATGTTTACTAAATCCACCCACCAACAAACAGTACTTTTCGTATTCCCTTTCAACGCGTTGTTTATTCCTAAATTTACATGTTTCTAGAACAGCATGTAAAGGTGGACAGAAGATCTTCTATGATACAAAATTAAGACTGAAAACAGAAATGCACTAAGACGCTTTTCGTATATAAATCAAAATTACATGACAATGATAAGTTTTCCTAAATACATTACATTCATGCATGTATAAAGATTTAAATGACCTGCACATTAGACATTTGTTTATTGCCGTACGAAATCAATACATTACATTAATGTTATTTTCTTAACACCCTCTAATTTTCAATGCACAATAGACAGAAATCAAAAGTGTTTGGAGATCCAGAATGCTTTTACCATTAGACAACTCGACGTTTTCCATTATGGTAACAAAAAGGAAAAAAAAATTCAATTAAATGTGGTCTTGTAGTTGCATTGTGTGTTTTATATTATGGTTTTCTTTGGTTTATGTGATTACACTAAAGGCTTGGGGAGCTATCTGCCTAAGGAGAGGGATGCCTAAGGGGAGGACTTTCTATGGGAAAGTGGCTCGTATATACTGTTTTACATTATGATAATTACTTCTGAAAAATGTGGTTACAAGATTTTCACCGACACAATGTAAGAAATTGTGAGCATCTCCTACATTACTTTAGCGTTAATTCTTGTAAACAGACTTCTTTACATGAACCTGTTACAAATGTCTGATTCCCGCTAATGTTTTTAAATAAACTAAGGTTAGGTTAGGTTAGGTTATCTGAATATGGCAAAGGCCACAATGGCTATCTGCCTAAGAGAAGAAAGGGCTTTCTGAAGAAAACTAGCTCTTATTTACGTTACACACGCGGAAAACTACAAAAACCAACCATGCAGCCAGCCCGTTCGCCAGGGTTCGAATCCAAACCCGATCAACCTACCAATACGCAACAGTCTTAGCCACTCGACCACTGGTGGGGCGTTTTTAAATACAACTGAATAAGACTAATAGTATACTTGTAATGTGTCATTTCGTAGCACTTTCCACCCTATGAATATCCTTATTCATCTAGTAAAGACCATTCTATGCATAGGTACGAGTCAGAAAAAACATTACTGCTGTAGGATATGATGATCTGTATTCTCTCTATATATACAATAGGCTACATGAACGTTATAGAACGAAAGCCAATAAACACTTCTTAAAACCTGGAGTCAAAAGATACTAGGGAATTTGAAAATAGTTACAGTTATACGATAAAATTCTACATTCCAACAAAAATACTCATATCTCACGAACCCACACTAAGTACCGAAGAATGTCCTCTGTCAGTTATTTACTCCAGCTAGCAAAGTATTTTTGCATTTCGCACTCCCAGATCGAAAAATTCAAAAGCAAAAATGCCTAACATTTTAAAACATTTTTGGAAGCGTGTTGAAATGTATATTACAGTGATGACAACGAAAGCACAATACACTTAGAATACAGTTTTCTGACCTCTTTTAGGAGGTTGTAAATCTTCATTTGCAATACAAAGAATCTGCTGCACCAAGGGTATATTTCATACACGGCATTTAATAAAAGGCCACTTTATTCACCGTTCTTTCTGAAGTTTCAAGCGCATGAAAATTTTTTCAGGTAAACACATCAACGCTTTTCAACAAGAGACGATAAAAGAAAATTCTGTGAAGGCGGGGGGAGGATGAGATACTCAGTTTCCCCTTCCACAACGGTGACAAAAACAAAAAATATTAAAGCAGAAATCTCAGTTTTTCGTTGAGAAAAAGGAAGTTCTTTCAAAAATCTTTGCCTGAAGCGTCACAACTGTGAGTAGATTTTATTTTTATTTTTTTTATTGCTCCCTTCCCCCTTGAAACAATTCCGCCGGCGATCTCGGTTTCATTTCGGCGAGCGGTAAAGCATTTTATGGACAAGAAACTGGAATTGGAAGCGACTTCAAGTATAAAACAGGCTTCCGAAAACAAACATTAAGTCGGGAAAGGAATGAAACAAATCTTTTCTATATAGCAGTTCTTCGCACAGATGGAACCTAGGTTATAAAACAAAGTAAAATAGAAAGACAGAGAAAAACTGAATGATTTGAAATAAAAGGTTTTTCTTTCACAGTAGGAACCCAAAACGGCGAAAAGATACAAATTTTGGAAAATATTTTTATGACGGAGAAGTAAGGAAAAGAATTAAGGCGTTACTTTTCCACTAGCTAAAGGAAAACTGAGTAGCTGACTGTAAAAATAAAGTTCTTTATCATTTTCCTATGTGGTAATGGAATATGAAGTAGATTTTAAATTATGTTATCCGATGTGCAGTTAGAAAAAATTCTGAATTCATATTTTTTTTTTCATCCGACATTTTTATATGGAAATTAAGGTGCCCTTTTTATTACTCTAGCCCACCAGCGGCCGAGCGGCAAAGTCGCTGAATACTGGTCGTACTCCGATGTTCGAATCCCGCGAACATGTTGGCTGCATGGGCATTTTCGTGGTTTTCCCCGTATGTAACGCGTATACGAGACAATTTCCCTTAGAAAGGCCTCCACGAAGGCATCCCTTCTCCTAAGCAGATAGCCATCGAGGCTTTGTCGTAATTACACAAACCTAACAAAGAAAAGCGCTTCATTACTATGCCTCTTAAGCTAATCAAACAGTTGACTATTCCCAACTAACTATTCATACTAAGTAAGAAAAGTATCGGGAGAACTCATTTTGCATTTATCAAGTCTGATTCAATCTTGTACAGCCCACTAGCGGTCGAGCGGTCTGCCGAACACTGGTATTTCGACCTGGTTTCAAATCCAGGTGAACAGGTTAGCTGCATGGGAATTTTTGTAGTTTTCTCCACGTACAACGCGAATAGGCAATTTAGTTCAGAAAGTCTTGGAAAGGCATCCCACACCTTGGTGAGATAACCATCGCATTCTTTGTCATATTCTAAATAACCCAATCTACTATAGCGCTAAAAGCGCTCCTATTATATTTAAAATTACACAGATATAACTAAAAAGACAGAACTTCCCTTATTCTAATGTTAAAAATATCTGATGCACTTTATGTCAAATTATTATGTACTCATAAAAGCCTTAAATATTTATTATTACAGCGATAAATCCAGTTTCAGTTTTAATAGGTTATCACTTTCCCCATTGTACATTTCAAAAAACTACGAAATACAGGTTTACTTAAAAGAGAGAGATTAAATTATTAGAAACCAAAAAGTATTTCATTTTAGCAAGAAACGTATAACATAATTTTATAGAGGAAATCTTTCAAGTTTGTGACGTCCTCTTTTCGTTTGTTTTTCTGATGTGACAGCTCTTGATGTCAGTCGAACAATCAGGCTGTCAATCAGATAGAAACACTTTTGTGTGCTTGAATATGCAAGAAAAACTATGCTACAATTCGCTTCAGAATACGGTATGATAAAAGGCCACCCACAACTACGTACTTTATCTATGATTCAAGCAAAGAATTTGAGGAAACTGGTCGTCTGTGCAAGGAACCCTAAGACTAAAAACCCTAAAAGGCTACCCGTACCGGAAGAAACAGTGAATCATATTCCTGAGACTTACAGATGCAGTCCCGAGAAGTCAACAACATGTGGAAGAAAAAAACTTGGAATTCCACAAAAGACGTTCAACAGACATGACGCTGGTATATTTTCCACCAACAAGTCTTGCTTTAATACAGAGTGCCATTTATGTGAATTCATCAAGGCTGAGTTTTTGTCTCCTTCTCCTCCTCCAAGCTTGGGCAGTCTTAAAAGAACGTATCACAACAGATTGCTGCGATAGTTGACAAGAACATGCCGATGCGTATTTGGGGAAAACGTGATTAAAGCATTAATATATATCGTGATACAAAATGCTCAAACGTAGAACATTTGTAAATAAGCCACACGAACTTCAGGACATACTCTTCTAACCGTTTAAGTATTCCAGCTATGTTGTTTTCAAGTAGTCTTGTTTTCAAGTAATCCTGTATATTACAAGCATTTCATACCTGATGTAATTTAACTATTTTGTACCATTTAATCTCTCCTAACTCATGATATATAAGCATACACATCGTGTCACACACGAAGTGATTACTTTATTTCCACGCACTGTGAAAAAGCTAATGAAATGAATTCAGTCAATCTTAACTCCAAAAATGCGTCTAAAAACTTTTCCCCATCTGTAACTTTTCGAGTTTTTCTTATATATTTCACACTCTAAACTCAAATAAGATTTATATTTCACTACCACTATATTCACTACGGCAAATTTTACGAGAAGCAAGAAAGTAAACTCACTTGTGCTAAGAAACTGAACTGAAAATCAAATCGCAAACAGTTTAGTGAGGTCTAGTTTTAGATGAAGTTGAGATATATAAAGCTCTTGTCCAATAAATTCAAGTATCATATTTTTCTTAATGAGATGGAATATAATGGTAGATTACGTAGCATGAACTTAAGAACCACTGTCTATCAAAATAAGATATTTTCTTGAATAAATAATTTAGTTAAAATATATTGCTAATTTCACAAATTTCATAATCAGTTATTTCTTCGAAAGAAAAAGTTATCCAGTAGTAGTGAGAAAAGAACAGTTCACAGACAGATTTCAAACTCGCAGGCGGAACTGCAAAGATAGCTAATTAATACAGAAAGAACAGAACGAGATAGATAAGGAATTTTAAAATTTGCCTAACTGATTATTTTAAGCCTTTCAGAATCCAGTTCCGCTTTCGCCAAAAAAGTAAACGTCAGTAGATTCTTAACTGCAGTAAAAGCCAAGGATGTTCTCTTGAACTTCCTTGGCTTTTGCCAAGGACGTGATGCTCAGCAGCATTTAAATGAAAACACGTCCGAATTCAGTGCCTTTTGTTAATATAGTTGTTCTTTTTTAAGGTGGAAATATATTTTCCTTGGAAACAATGGCCTTGTAACTTGGTTACCATTTCATCCACTAAAAATATGTCTGTTTGGTAACAATGGTTGAAAAACATTAACGTTTGTTTCTGGAAACTTCAAAATTTACAAATCGATAAAAACTTATTTTTTGGCAAATCGGCTTTTCTAATACAATAATTACAGTTCGTAAAGCTACACAGTCCAGTCACATTAATGTGACCACCACGTACTTTCCATGTCAGAGTTAAATAACTAATCACAGAAGGCAGGTGGCAGCACAGTGCAGTTGAGCGTATATAAAGGGTGTGTGAGGGCTTCGGAAAACATTTCAATCGTTGGCGTAATGCAGAAACGAAGCGATTTATCCGACTTCCAAAAGGGCATGATCATTGGCTTTCGGGCCAAGGGTGGAAGCATTTCCGAAACGGCTGAGTTTGTGAACTGTTCGCGTGCCGCCGTGGTAAAAGTGTACCGTGCATGGCAAAATGGGACTGTCCAAAATCAGCGACGTGGCAAATGTGGTGCACCACGGGCCATAGATGACAGAGGCGAACGACGGTTGCGGAGATGCGTTCGGGCAGATAGACGGGCTACCGTTGAGCAACTGACCACCAAAATGAACCAAGGGGCTACCAAAAGTGTCTCCCAAAGTACTATTCAGCGAACATTGCTGCGTCTGGGCCTCCGAAGCAGACGCCTGGTTCGTGCACCTATGCTGACTGCTGTTCATCGACGGCGAAGGCTAGAATTTGCACGCCAGTACAGCAGCTGGACGTCCACTGAGTGGCGACAGGTTGCGTTTTCGGATGAATCGCGTTTTATGCTCCATCGGACAGATGGACGTTGGCGTATAAGGCGTGAAACCTCTGAAAGGAACCACCCTGCAACCATTGCCGGAACGGTCCAAGCTGGAGGCGGGAGCATTATGGTCTGGGGAATGTTTTCCTGGCATTCTCTAGGTTCACTGATCATTGTGGAAGGCACAATGGATCAATACAAGTACGCATCTGTCCTTGCGGACCATGTTCACCCCTACATGCGCATTGTTTTTCCTCAGGATGATGGCATCTTCCAGCAGGACAATGCGAGGTGCCATACAGCTGCCAGTGTACGTGCGTGGTTCGAAGAGCACCAGGATGAGTTTACCGTCCTCCCCTGGCCAGCAAACTCACCTGACTTAAACCCAATCGAGCATCTGTGGGACCATCTCGATCGAGTTGTTCGCGCCATGGATCCTCAACCGCGTAATCTAGCGCAGCTGGCCACGGCATTAGAGTCGGCATGGCTCAACATCCCAGAGAACACCTTCAGGGACCTATGTGACTCTCTTCCTGCACGTCTCGCAGCAGTCCGCTCTGCGAAAGGTGGTTATTCTGGCTTTTGACAGATGGTCACATTAATGTGACTGGACTGTGTATTTTCTCAGAAATTATTTCTTTTAAAATGCAGAATATATCTATTTGAAATTCTGTATTGGTATTAGACAATTCGAGAGCTACCAACTCTCAAATAAATGTTGAAAGTACTTATAATAGGTACAAATTTATTCCAGTCAATAAGGACAGCAAGCTTTACTCACATCTAGATCTTAGGGGGATTACAGAATGGAAAAGAATCTTGAATTTATTTAGCTTTTTATTCTTATTATAAGGTTAAATGTTGATAAGAATGTCCAATAAAAATTTAGATAATAATTCAAATAAAATTTTTAAACCAGCACTGCAATCGATTCCGTAATTTTTCATAAACAACGAGTAAAATAATGCTTAGTCACTAGAAAAGGCACTGCGTCAACCACGACCGAGTTTTCAACTTGACTTCACAATTCCGGTTTAACAAGATTAGAATTTCCTTTTCCACCTTTACTTCTCAACATATATTACAAAAATCTATTCTTTTTCTCTCTTCGTTTTTGGTTCCCCTTTCGGTTCGGGACAGGGAACTGGGTTTCTTAGACTGGAACGTGTTAGTGAGACGAAGAGGTTGCCATGCTAGGACCAACAGACTAAAATGACGCATAAATCTTGGCAAAATAATACGGTCACGTTTTGCAGCGTTCATGAAGTGTAGGAGGAGATGTCTCTGACCTATATGCATAGTAAAAACTCGTTCTTAGACCATAAAGAAATAAATAATAGTTCAAACGAGTGTGGAAGACGAGAGAACTGCAGATATAAATAGGTGACAACCAAGTGTACGAATTTTAATTAAAAAAGTTTTTATCAATACAGCAACTGCACATGACGAAAGAAAAATACCCAGATTTTTCAGTCCTCCATCATAGGAAATCACAATAATGAAAATGCTTAAAAAAGTGTGAAATGTACGACTTTACTTTAGCAGTCCCCTCCCCCCCTTTTTTTCATAGCAGATTGAATTCCTCAGAAGAACCTGGTCGCGGCGAAAAGTCATATACCCTTATAAGATATTTAATTAGAGCTATAAATCTCTGTTAACCTAACCTAAGAATTATCGGATTTGACGGAAAATATTAACGTGAGTTTGTAGTATAATTTATATTATTCACCTTTTTACTTGCTTGAACGAAGTAAAGGAAGAACTATAATCGCGAAAAATTTCGGGTATCATATTTCAACGACAATATCTATTTCAACCACTCTCGAAACCATTTGAACGATGTTTTGCGTAACATCTGTACGTACGGACAGAATAAAAGGCTCTTTTTGCCAAAAAGGATTGTAAAATAGATTTAAAATGGATTCAGAAGAGACTTTTTCATTGACGTCTGTACGTACCTACGTACGTGCGTATATATGTATGTATCTCGGAAAATTCAAGAACGAGTAGCCGTAGAACGTTGAAATTCTGTTTATGGGATTGCTATAACATGCACTTACGTTTTTCGCTGCACCAATCGTATTAATTATATTATATATATATATATACCTACTCTGTTACCTGGCTCGGTGAGCTTAGTTTTTTTTTCTTATATGATGGTAAAATGTGCTTTCTTTGCTTTAGAAATGATTGAATAATGTGGTTTTTTTTTAAAAGTGGTGAGTTATGCCTAACGAACCGCCATTTGCTTACATTTGATAATCAGTATAATAGTCAATTAAGCTAGTTTCAGCACCTTCAATGTCTTTTTCCGAGTGGAACCAAAAGTAAACTTTCAGCTTTGTGCAAAGAAAAATCTGCCTTCTTGGCCGTTGGCCGAATTGCTTGTTTTTGCGTAGAAACTCTAATTTTAATTACAAAACGTTTTTGTTTTTCAAACTATTTTAACTGGTGTTTTAGATTTTTCTGTATTTGACAATTTTTAATGAAGATGTTTTGAATTTTTATGTACTTTTGCCTTGCCGCGAAGTGAGAGCTGAATTGACTGAATAAGAAACACATCTCTAATGAATTTCGGGGAAATAAGTTTAAATGAAATGCAGCAAAAAATGAGTATAATTTATAAGGCTATACAATAACAAAGTCATGTGATGGCCACATCATTTTTTTGGGGGGGAGGGCAGGGGAAGCTTTTTGTAAGAAAGAACCTCTTCTTCGGAAAATGCGAAGATGGTGATAGGGGGAAAGAAAGCGTTTTACGTGTACGTACCAGGTTTAACGGGGGTCAGGAAAATTGCCCATACAGTTGGCCCCTTTTTCTGTGCATTTGGACGACTCTATAAATGCGCTTTTGATTTGCTATGGATTAGCGAAGATAACAAAAAAAAAAAAAAAGAAAGCAAAGGCATATTTTGCTACTTGTCACATTTCGATAACAAAGCCATACTAAAAATTCTTTTATTTGGATGGGATTTTTGAAAATTAATGTAATGCGGTTTTTATTTAATAGTAAAAAAGAAAAACAACACATCCGTTTGTTTATACAGTATAAAGCTGTCGATGAATTTTAAAAGAGAAAATATTTGCTTTAAGCTAATTGCATTAGTTTCCTCAAAATAAAATAAAACTGGAGAGACATTTAAGCTAAAGCAATAATTAGATAAAATTTATTTCGTTAAAAGAAAATAAATACTTTTCATATAAGCGACGAAAGTTCCCAGTATAAAAACTAAAAGCCAAAATGTAAATTTCTACGTACATGGTATAATCAATCTAACTCTCTTTGCTCTACAAAAATGCTACAAATTGCTTTCAACGGGTAAATCATGCAACTAACTATCTTTAATAACAGTATAGTTATAATAGATACACAAAATAGATGCATATTAAGATTTTCACATGTAATATCTTTTACATGTAATAAAATGGAAAAGGCATATTTAATTCAAATGCTGCTAAATCGAGATTATTTTTTTTCCACTCGGAATATACAATAGGAATTTTTAAAACACTTTTGAGGAGCTGTTTATTATTTTCAGTAAGAGGATTTCATGTCCTGGCAAAATAAAAATCATACTCCTCGAGGAAAACATTTGTTGCAAGCCTTGTACGCAAACGACTCAGTGAAATAAATACACAGTATTGCCTGTTTATGAGTCTCATTTATCAAATTAAACACGGGGAGTTAATTTACGATAAAATAAATCACAAATTGTTTCCACTTGTCGTTTGATTTTACCATTTTAATCAGCATCTTAAACATAAGATTGTATGCCCTACGATTTTAGTTTCAAGGGAAATAATTCTTAAACCAATAAGCTTAGCGTAACTGCTTAGGTTTAAATTGTTTCAGATGTTATACTAAAATCTGTACGTAAGATCGGATTAGCCAACAGGGACAAATTGAAGCAATTCTGTCACCTGCACATTCCCTTACGTATCGTCGGGCTTTGTTAACTCCAATTTTTAGAGAAAACAACCCCGGGAGAGGGGTGCGGTCCGAAGGTCTTCCTCTCCTCTTCCTACACCATCAGTCTCTCAAGAGAACTTTCGGTTCGCTGTGTATTTTGAGTGCCTCTTTGAAGGCCAGACATTATACCCTTACAAACGTCCAGGATTTCTCCAGGATTCGAACCCGGGCGCATTGGTAAGGCAGTTACTAACCACCATACAACCGGCTGAGCAGCCGAATTAGCGAAGAAGTAGCCGAATGATTCAAGATCGCTTGATATTCCGACAAGTTCCAAATTTTAGCGAAAGGTTTGGTTACATGTTTTCGTGGCTTTTCCGTATAACATACGAGTAAAACACGAGCTAATTTTTCCGTATAAATACGAGCCAATTTTCCTTCGAAAATCCTCTACGAAAATATTGCTTTCTGCTTCACGTGTTTTACCTTTATCAATAAAGATCATGTTGCAGTTTTCTTTGATATTACATTTTCTTTTTATATTTTGAAACCTTTTTAAATTTTTATCATGAATTCTTAGACATGTCAAACTGTAGAATGAAGTTTTGGCATTGCAATACCCCCCTCCCTAGAATTTGAATACAAAACTTCAGGTTATAATTTAAGAAAATTCTTATATTACTCTGCTTAAGGAAGTATATATTATTGTTTTATTAAGTAAAAAATAACGTCAAATTTGATTTTAATAAACAAGTTAAAAGACTCATTTTTTAAGTTACCGACTGATATGTAGTATATATAAACAGAGATAACTAACAATTGAATAATTTTTTTATAAACTTGAAATAATATTTTATAGATTAGATTATAAAATTCCCATAACAAAGGTTTTGTAACGTCACATTCTAAAAGAAAACAGAATTAATGAGAGAAAAGAACTTCCAACTTAAAAATTCTATTCAGAACATTCGTCCCTTAATATTTGAATTCCTTGATTATCCAAGGAATTTGCTTCTCTTTTCTTTTTATTGAACGAATAGAATGCTTAAAAAAAGTTGCGAATAACGAACATAATCTTCAAGATCCCCCCATGGGAATTTTGTATAGGTTTTTCTAATGTATTGAAAAGCGGTTTCATGAATAAAGTAAAATAAAGCGCCTGTCAACGACTCACTTTATTAAGTGATAAAAGAGAAACAATTTAAACTTGAAAGCTTTTATGCGGATATTTCGTTTTTTTTATGCGACGTTTTGCATCTGCTTTTAGATACTGGCTATGGAAATAAGGTCGGACGTTTTCTTTTATAAAGTAAATACTACCATTGGCTTTCTAAGGGCTTTCTTTGATAGCATATGCTAGATAAGTTGCTCTATAACAGAGCCAAAAAATAAATACTCGCAGAATTAAATAAATAGTGCTATCTGCAGGAAAAATTACAATTACTTCACTCGGGCTTAAAATTACTTTTTCATATATGCTTATTCAAAAATTATAAATAAATTAGCAGGAGCCTTTTTCATTCATTTTTATTGCAATTTCCTTTCTTTCCATTACTTTAATCTGAAGATGCTTGGTTATTAGAGCTGCGAAGCACATGAGGATTATTTGCCTAAGGAAGGATGCCTACGGGAAGAACCTTCTAAAGAAACTGGCTCATATTTGCGTTATACGAGGGAAAAACTACTAAAATCAACAATGCATCCAGCGCAATCATCTATGTCTGACTCCAGAACAAATTACCAGTATTCAACAAACAGTCTTTAACCGCTCGAGACCTAAAGACACTTACTAGCATATCAATGTAACTGAACATAATACAGTGAAATGTCGATTTGCTGGAGTAATTCAGGGGAAGATGTTCATGATTTACTCATCCAGGGTTAATACATGAGTGTAGTTAAAATAAAACATGAAAAAAATAACCTATATCATAATTCAAAGAAAAGTATTGTTGCCGTGCCTACATGTTCGTAATGGACTGAATGCATACAGAACTGATGATAGCATGATAAAATTTATTTTCACAAAAGAAACACTTTACAGCTCCAGAATTTCCAATAAGTTACTCGTACAGCTTTCTCAATATGTTAGAGTACAATCAATAGTTAAAACTTTAAACTATACTTAAGAAAGTTAAATAGAACGCAATGCAAAACACATGTAAAGAGCGAAGCTCGCACGGAGATCCAACTCTGAAATTTAAAAAAAAAAAAAACTGAGAACTGATTCTCTTTCCTGTCTTATTCTCCAGCAGCCAGAAAATTTCAGTACTTTCTCAAAATTATTGGAAGGGTGTAACAGTTTTAAATATTGCTGCTTATCGTTTGTACAATTTAAAGAGACGAACATTAATATGTATCTGAATGGCAACGTTTTAAACGCACGAAGAATGTAATTATATTTATTTAAAAAAAAGTTTAGAATATGTTTTCTCTTCTTGCTTGTATGTCGCGTTTTTGAGTGTTAAGTTTTTGCTGTGTTCCATCAATGGAGTTTGCTTCATTTGCGAAAGAAGCATCACAAGGGATATACGGTTACAGTTACATACAAGATTACGACTACAGTTAAATATAGAGATCAATATAAGAAAAATATATGGATATGGTTACAGTTAAATATAGGGATCAATTACAGCACCAATTACATTTTACACAGGGACCAGACCAAAATCTTGCCAAAAGGTCGCCAAATTTAGCGACTTTTGGCGATTTCTCACAGAATTTGGCGACAAATATTACTCGCCAAAACCATCAGTAGGTTAGCCATATCTCGCCAATTTAACGGAATAGGCATTTATCTCAATGTTAAATAGAGTTGCCTTGTAATCTTATTTTTCCGGTAGACTTTCGCTTTTTCAAGGCACTTTAATGGAAAGTCACTAAACTGTGGAAAACGAAATTATGATTCATCGCTTTTCAGTAACGTCAACAGGCATCTATATTTAGTCTTTCCATTCTTCTTGTTATAATACATTACATAATGGTAAATTACAGGCCTGGCAAACTGCCAATTATGAGAGCAGTGGCTACACCACAGCTATTTATAATTTATTTTTCAAATTATTTTAACACAAGAATTATATCAAACTAAGTGCTCTCGAAACGGAGGAAACTGTAATCATTTTAAGTATTTATGCAGTAGATGCGTACGTACGCTAATAAGTTCTGATCAACGGCTTCGATAGTTCAACATCGAACTTCGATTGTTCAACAACAACAACTGTTACTGCGACTGCGTTCAAATCCCGATGAAAGATTTGTTTCCTTCCCCAAACGTATAAGGTAAATACGAAACAGTTTTTCCCTTGAAAAATCTTCCACGAAAGCATTGCTTCTCTTAGGCAGTTAGCTCTTGTGTATTTTACATTCTAATCAAATAAAAACGTCCAATCCTGACTTACTACTTCTCGACTGTATTCTAAACCGAAGAAGAAACTTGAATTAAAAAAAGGAAACTTCAAATGTATAGATATTTAGATTGCATAATTTGGATTACGGCAAAACACGCGACGGCTATCTACTGAAAGGGGTGGGGGATTTTTAAAGGAAATTAACTTGTATTCAGGATGAACATGGAAAAAAACGACAAAAACTTGAGCAACCAGCCCGTTCACGGCGATTTAAATCAGGTTCGAACTGCCAGTATTCATCAGTCTTTCTGGTCGACAGTGGTGGGTGTACAGACATTTAATATACATTAAATACGTGCATATTTACATCATCTATATGTTTATAATTATACTTAGTTAAAATTATATTTAGATAAAAAATACAATGATGCGTTTTTATTGTAATGTCTCTACATGAATATGTTCTTTTTTACAACTACAAATGTGTGTACTGAAAATAAATAAATCTACTAATAAAAAAGGGTACGTAACTAATAAAAATGCTCAAAGGTTGATGGCAACATATTTTTAGCTTAGCCTTTAAAGGCACGCAACTTTTACATTGCTAAATATCACTTAAATGCTTATCTAAATAGAATTAATTTGAACTTTGAAATAATTAATTTTATTTAGATTTGATAACGGCGAAATAATGTATTATCAAATCTGTATTAAATCTTATAGCTTTCTACTAACGCAGCAAAAAGAAGGAAAGAAAGCATTCAACATGTTTTTAAAAATATATATATGTGAGTGTGTGTTTCTAGCTGGTGATACTAAATAAAACGCAAAGCTTAGAAGGCAAAGGAGGGATATCGGTGATTCGAAAATCAAAGAAAAAAAGTCTTAGCTCTCTTGTAAATTCTAAATTTCAATACAACCTTCAGCAGAAAAATAAAAATGATTCCAGATTCAACATGGCTTTTTTTCCCTTTGAAAACAGGATAAAATCAAAATAAAAGAATTTTTTGTGACTCCTCTAAGCATAGGAAATAGAGAAAAAAGCTTTTGGTCTAAAAAAATGCGGGGAAAAGTGTGCTTTCATGTAAGCCCAAGGAAAAATTTCAGAGCAAAATTCCCAGGCACTGAAGATAAAATTTTAAATTGCAATTCGAAATCCGGATTATGTAGCAGAAGACTTCCTTTTACATTTCATACCTTAATGCATCATTCTTTTGAAAATATAAAGATAGAAATATTTTGCGAAGTCTCTCGCTCAAAACAAAATTAATGAAATTTGTTTTACAAGTCCTGTGAATGTATTATGTTTTATTTAATAGTTAGGAAATTTATTTACAGTTTTTTAATTTTAGAAAAATAGAAATGACAACATCGATACTTTCTTTATTGTTATCAGAAAACATACTACAATTGTTTCAAGTATGTAAAATAGTTAAAATGCCTCCAGTGGTGAAAACACGTCTTCAGTGTCTTTTTGCCGAGCAAGACCAAAGTAAATTTTCAGTTTTGTGCACCAAAAATTCTGCCTTGTTGCCCGCTGGCCGAAATAAATGTTTTTGCTAGAAACCGTAATTTTAATTGTAAAAAATGTTTTTTAATCGTATTTAACTGTATTTGGTGTTTTATGTTTTTCTATATTTTTCAATTTTTAATGTAGTAGTTTGAGGTTTTAGGTATTTTGCCTTGTCGTGAAGTGAGAGCTGAATTAATTGAATGAGAAATACTGAATCGTCTGTAAAAAACTATTTGATTTTTGTTTAATTTGTTTATACATCGTTTTAGGTTTATTATAATATTTGAATAGAACATGTGGCAACGATTGGATAATTCTTCAGAAGATGTAATTTTTGCCCATTCTGAGTATAATGAAATGAATGAGATGTAACGCTGTTAAGTGAACCTAGCGCCATAGTGTCGCTATGGGAAGCAAATATAATGAATTTTAAAGAGTGTATTTATTCTATTGTGGTTAATGTGCTATCGACGAAGTGGATTTAATTAAATCCAAAAAATTTAAGTGACCTGCAAAAAAATTGGTGTATAATTTAATATTCAGCAAAAGGAAGTCATGTAGTGTAACATCAGATTTAGAAAAAGCTATTCGCCGATGGAGAAGGATGCCTAAATGGTCGGCTTTTAAAATGCAATTGATTAATTGATTACGGCAAAGCACTTAACAGTTATAGATCTAAAACATGCCTCTGCGAGGGAGTTCTTCAGGAGAAGTATTTTGTATTTACATTAAGTTATTTTATGACAAAAAAGTACTCATGTAGTCAAGAAAGATGATAAACTAGTTTCCATTCACATTACACATGAAGAGAAATGCACATACGCTTCTACTTACAAAAATCAATGCAAACTATTAGAATTAGTCAACATGCAAACTAGAGTCCGTGACTTCCAGTAAGCAAGTTGCAGTAATCAAACTGTAATTCTTAAACCGTTGTAAAGATGGGATATCCACGTTATGCTTTCAATTACCGGCTCTCATACATAAAAAATACAATAAAAAGGATTAATTTTCTAGCTTTTTATGAAGATATTAACACTCTAAAAAAGCAACTTTTCCGAATACTCAGTCTATACGCTCTAGTAAACTTTCTGCATATCAAGATAACAGGATTTATCATATCAGGACGTCTAACGAATACATAATTTTGATCAAAAAATTAAATTGCGAATACTTCTTGAGAGAAAGTAATAGGATTTTAACATAGAAAATCAGTTTAAACACATGTTCAAAGTTTTCTAATGATAAACGATGATATATAATACAAGAAAAACTCAGAAATATTTAAAACAATAACTTAGTAAGAAGGTTGAATTTATCATAAAATAACTGTTTTTATAAGATAATGCACAGAAATACACATTTTTAATTAAAAACTCAATTTCAATTTGGAAATTTTGAAATGAGTTTGATATCATTCGGAACTATATATATCTCATGTTTAATAATACTTTCCCAACAAGAAGTCAATAGATACCACTTAACAAATTTACAACAAAAATCTCGACAAATTTATAACATTTAAGAAATCTACAGTCCAGTCAAAGAAATGAAAAAAGCTAAATTATAGCGAAATTACTTTATATTCGATAGATAATGTTTAGCCATTAACAATAAGTTAACACAGAATACAAAACGGTATGGAAATGTGAAAATTTTTTAAAAAGTTCTGCGCAAATTAGTAAGCAAATTAATAAATTAAAACTAAAACTTTTTCTCCCACATGTATTTAAAACGCATTTTCAGTACCATTTATTAAATAAAAGTAATGCAGCCTCCTTTAAAAAATTAAATCAGAAATATTCTGATATTCGGAATAACAAATAATGCTACGAGCACTGATTCTCAACTGTGTCTATACGCAGTGATTGTTTTGACTATCTGTGATTGTTTTGACGCATGCACACCGTTTCACCACTCCTGGAAGTTCATTCCTCTCTCTCTCCATTTAAAAATTCCAAAAATATATACACATTTACTTAGTGTTAGATTATTTGGTACTTATATATTATGCTGTTGACCGTGAAGCTACCGCCAAAGCAACATGATTTAAGGCCAATTATGGATAAGCATGACGTAACAAACCACTCATAAAGATCTGCGGTTTTGTTTGATGTAATCCGGATTGATTCTCGATGAGCCACGTTTTGGTTTTATGAACAAGGATATAAATTAATTGCTACTGCAGCACTTTTTCTTGCTTTTTTGTAAAAAAATTATTAAAATTTGAGTTCTGCCTTCTACAGAATAGTAAGCAGTGGATTATTTTCAAAGTTATAAGATCCTACTATCAAAAAAGTGTGTATATATGGACACAATATCGTTAGCTGAATATAACCGACAAAACAGTCATAGATCGAAGCAATTACCTGCGGAAATTTGTACTCATAGCATTCAAATGGAGCTTCTGGTAAAATAGGAGGGTACTTACGTAAACACCCGTCGACCATTTTTGCCTATTAAAGAAAAGACGCCAAACTACGCGATTTTTCGCCAAAAATGGAAAAGTCTTCAAACACGCTGGGTTTGGTGTAACCTTGATTACACGAGTTAGTTATCATTCTTGAGTAAAGACTCCTTCTTTTCCCTCTATCACGCATTTTCGAAAAAAAAAAAAGATTAAAATTTGGGACCTGCCTACTACTGAAGAGTATGCTGTGGAATATCTCCAAAGTTACAAAATCTTACCGGCCTCAAAAAAATATTTTAATGGCCACAATATGGCGATATTATTTAAATTTTTAATTAAAAATTAAATATAAATAAATGGTAATGTAATAAATTTGAATGAAAAATAAGAATAGAATGTTTTTTCTTGTATTTAGTAATTTTTTTTTTTTGATTGGCGCCGTCCCTTGTGGTCGACGGGGTTTTCCGTAACTACCAATAGGGTAGGCCTAACAAAAGAGTAAGAATCGACGAAGCCCCCTTTTTTAGAGTTAAAAGGAAGCCGATCAAATACTGATTGTTTATTAATTAAAGAGGCATCAGTTCCTCCAATATTCCGCTGGAACGATTGGCGCAACTTTGGTAGAATCTGCGCCAATCTTCGTGGTTCGATGGTAGTCAGCTTTCACAGTTGACGGAATAATACGTAAGTAACGATTATTTTTGATCGTGTTTTATAAATTATACAATAAAAAATAGAAAATATTATCAATATCAAAACTTGAATAAAAATTAATTTTATAAATTTTAAACTAATTCTAAAATAACAGCTAATAAAAGATTAAGCACAAGAAACTATGATATTTCCTCTCAGGGAGAGTTTGGAGAATTCCACCCAGCTTTAGAACTTCAAATTAAAATCCTTTAAAAAATTCTCGTTATTCGAACATTGGTGATTATTTTCATTATGAAAAAGAATTTAAAGCGAAGCAAAATAAGCAATAAGCAAAATTAATTCATATTTCTAAACTGGACGTAACTAAACCATTTTTTTAAAAAATGAATACAGATAATAATAATTTGATTTACTGAAACAGATGACATCCTAAAATGGAAACGCCATTTGATTTTTAATAATTTTATATTCTAAAGATTTTAATCTCTACGTTGAACAATTTATTTAATACATATTTCTAATTATTTCATTCATTTAATTTATAAAGTTAATTCATATTTCCAAATTGAGCTTAACCAAATCACTTTTTCTGAAAAATAAATGCATATAATACTAATTTGATTTACTGAAACAGATAAAACCCTAAAGTAGAAATTCCATTTGATTTTCAATAGCTTTCTAGAGATTTTAATCACTATGTTTGACTATTTAAGTTACCTTACGTAACTACTGACCATTATCGGTACGGTATTGATGAACTTCTAAGACGTGAATAGTCATGGTTTTCCCAATTCACTCTCATGACATTTAACAGGCGATTGGGGAAGATACATTGGAAGGTAATAGAATCTGCTACGAAACCGTACTTCTCTTCACAAGCAATTACTTAGTCGACGTGACTAAGCACATCATGGTATTCCCCTTTGAAGATAAGCTCATCCTTTTCCCTTTGAAACTACCCTGCACCGGGTAAGATATCCACCCAGTTACAAAATTAACCCAGAAACTAATAAATATTTATTCATATCTTCTCACCTTTATAAATACATTTAAAGTTTTAAGCACTTATTTTTACTTAAACAGCAAAAAAAAAGGTAGGAAGCATTATTTGGTGGTAAAAATAGATAAATACGTGTATGTTTTCTGCATTTGTCTATTTTTTACTTGAACAGAAATAAAAAATTACTTAAAACGCATTCTAAAGCACTCGACAAACGAACAAGAACTGTAATAAAAATGCACACCATGCCAAAAAAAAAAAAATCTGAAAGCTTTCAGATTTTATATTACGCCCGAAGGGACTTTTTAAACTTTTGTATGTTACATTTATTTATTAAATGTTCTTTGCACTTAAACCATAAAATTCAATTCCACAGCAATATAGCAAAATAATTTTAAAATAAGCATATCTTTAGAATTCCCGATACACAGTCTCTCTGGAGATAAAGATGTTTTTTCTTCCGTACGGTTTTGCCATTGCTTGCTTTGAAACTGAGTTTGTTAATCATAAATTCGTTGAAGTGTTATAAAATATGAAATCGATAATAAAACAAATTTCAGATTCCAAATTAGGGTTTCCAGATGCCCATATTCGGCGGAAGATTACGTTATTCAAAATTGGATGACTCTAGGTACCGTTGTTTTATCACAATGCCAGAAACATATATATATATATATATATGCAGATTCTTCATTATTTAATTTCTTTAAATATAACACAGAGCGATAATATTTGGTGCCAACAATTTGAAAAAGGAACCGAGATTTAAAGTTTTCAACGCAAAATGCCAAAATGAAATTAACAGCCCTTTTGAACTAACACCCTTAAGGATAAAAGAAAAAGACATAGATATATTCTGTTATCGAAACCGAATTCAGAAATATGTATATCTATGCACGTGTGTATGTGCGTATATGTGTACATGCATATACATACATACATTCGTACGTACATATATACATGCATGCATGAACGCATATATCGATACATACATTTCTGAATCCAGTCCTGGTAACAGAACAGTGCCAAGACATTCTCAAATCAACTCCTTGTAACATGAAACAAATTATCCAGTTACTCATGTGTGGTATATGTATCAGTATTTTAGGTGCGTAGGAGGAATCCGATAACACCTTTCGAGTGGAAAGTCAGGAAGAAGATGTTGACACAAACGAAGTTCAGCTAATTACCATCTTTATTTCTAGGCATATTAGAATCATTCTCCGCAGACAATATACTTTTTAATCATAAACAATTACAGTGATTTCACATATTCACAGGTAAAAGATGGCGACATCTAGCAGAGTAGCGGGGCGATTTTCGGCAGTGGCGTAAGCTAGGAAAGGAATGTCGTAATTACTTGTGAGCGGTATTTATATCTAGTAGATGCAGAAAGTACTCGAAGCTGTGATTCGTTAATTTTAGTTACCTTTTTCAAGTAGCGTTATGTAACATGGAAAGATCTCGAATTTGGGAGAACAGATGAATTTAGGGAGAGAATATAAAATCTAGAGTAGTTAATTTTAAGATCGCCAATCATTTTTAAAGGAGCCATCGTATCTTCTTATATCTTACATATATATATACACAAACATAACGATGACCGAATTTGAAATTTCAAGCGTAAAATGCTGTTCTAAGGGAAATTTTGAACGCACAGCATCACATGTAAAAGCGATACGAAATTAATTCATTAATTGTTAATTACATTTTACATTAAAAGAAAATCAGTTTGCTTAGTTTTTGTATAGTAGCATGATAGTAAAACCTTTTACATATCTTGCTTGTCGAACAGCTTCTACATACCAAGCGCCCACCAGCAGCCGAGCGGTGAATTTATTGAACACAGTTCTGACCTGGGTTCGATTCCAGGTAATAGGCTGGTTGCATAGGCGTTTTCGACATGTATAACATGTAAACGATCCAGCTTTCCTTAAAAGGTTCTCCACAAAAGCATCCCTACCCTTAGGCAGATAGTCCTAGAGTGCTTTGCCATAATCAACTAAAACCAAATCTACATACCAAGCCAGTGCATATGACGCGATCTCATAGATAAGCTACTTTCTGGTCTTATAAAACACCTTTTAAAAATATAACTTCGTCATATATTCGGTTCAGTATGGTATACAAAACAAGAATATTATATGTTAAACGTAATGACAACAATCTTATTAAGACAGTTCTTCTAAAGAGTGTTTAAAGATATCATGAACAATGAATTGAACATATATTAAAAGAAAAAAAAATGAAAACTACGAAATTCAATCAGAGGTACTAAACACAAAATAGTTAAAAAGACATAAAAATTACGTGAAACCTGCAAGAAATCAGGCAATCTCAAATGGCTGCAGAAATTACATGAAAAGGAAATAATTATGAAATTACTTGAACCGTTTTAAAATTAAAACAATTTATGGCAATCTACACATTACATTGGCAAATATCTTATAAAAATTATATTAAATCAACTAAAACCCAAAATACCAAAATTTTGGAAAACGCAAAGCATGGGATTCAAGTCTCGTTATTAAATGAAGGAGGTTGTACCTAGTTTATTCTTCAGAAAAGCAGAATTACAAAAGCAACCAACAAAATCTTATGACATCTTCGATATGGAATGCACATGGAAATATATAGAAAAGACGCATATATATTTTACACAAGCAAAAAAATTCAAAATTTAATGTCTCAATAATTCAATAACAGAACTCTAAATTTAATACGAACATCACTCGAATTTCGCAACCAGTAAAAAGCACTTTTTTTACCAACTTAGTTGCACTGTCTTTTGTTTTGTTCAAAAACTTAAGTATCTTGTTACAAAAAGGTTTTAACTCAGTAATAATATAGAAGATAAGAAGTCTCCTTCGTAAATGCTGTGGCATGAAGCCAAACATTTCCGAGAAAGAGAAAAGTAAATTCTTCTGACTTCAAACTCTCTAGACTTTACCGATAACAATTCATTTCATGAAATTTATTTCATGGTAACGAAACCCGATATATTTTACGCCAAAAACTTTTTCAACCAAATATTTCGAAATTCCTTCTCTCGAAAAATGCGTCTCAGCTATCTGCGGCTAAATTTAAAAAATCCTCGGCTCTGCGAAGCTCACTGGAATGACAGCTTGACGTTTCTCGGGCAAAATATGACAAGTTCGTAAGAGGAAATAATTTTCAGTATCATACAGACTTCTCTCGTTTCGTATCAAATATCATCTATTCATACCTCTATCTTTTTATGCAAAATATTACTACAGTCATGTAAGTAAATTTGCTCTTGCAAACCAATCTGTTATACATATCGAAAATAATTAATGTCTATACGGCGATATCTTTAGGCTTTATTCCTCAACGTTGATTTGAATATGATTTAGTAGCTACTTGCAGACCATTCATCATTGAGCAAACGTAGTCGTTTCCCCTTTTTAATAAGCAAGCAAAGGACAATTAAAGTAAGATGTAACGTTTTTAGTTTACCTATTCAAATGTTGTTTTACATTTTGGTGTTCCCTTCCAACTCGATTGAATACATAAGTTGAATTTAGATAATAAGGCTTGAGCGTCAGGAAATTATGGCATAATAGTAACAGCGAATCAATTTTAGTCATTTTTGTGTCTGTATTCGCCTAATACTATATCTTTTTATTGAATAGGCAGAACAGACAACTCAAGTCAACAACAAACATCGATCCACATATTCAAACCGTTGTCCTAGCTTGGTAATGCGAGTAGCTTAGCAAATCACAAGCAGCGTAGAAGAACGGATTATCGGGACCCTTTTCCTCCAATAAGACTGATAAAGGACTTAGTATCAAACCGATAGAAGGCAGTAAGGTGTAAGCTAAATTCGAAGATTCGCCCCCCCCCAAATAGAAGACCCAAACCATCCACAGCCGTTGGCCACTACTAAGGCCAGAAGCCGTGGCCACTTTATTATGAAGGCACACAATAGGTGGGTCATCTTTGCCTCCCATGAGGGGACGGAGGTTAGAGTACATTGAAGGGTGCACCTTAGATTATCGCTAAGTTGTTGTTTCATTTATCGCCAAGTAGTTTTATTTATAGTAACCTGAGTAGTTGAATGTTATGGAAAACCTATTATGACGTAACTGGTTGCGTGATTGCGGTGAATTTGACTGATGGGATTTGTAAGTGTTGGATGTTGGTTAGAAAGTATGTTGCTTATTTTATGTTTTACAGGTAAAATGGCTAAATGTGGTAAAATTAATTTGAAGTTTCTGTACAATTTGGAACGAAAGGGAAAAAACGTTAATTGACTGGTGTGTAAACGAAGGTTTACTTCGTAGCCATTATAAGTGTTGTGTTTGTAGGAAGGAAATGCGTATGGTCGAACGTCGGAGGATATTTTTGACTCTTATTTTTGTGAATTTACGTGGCAACACCAGTATACAGATTCTAGTTCAAATAATTTTAGGAAGTTTTTGGATGCTGTAAGAAATTTTGTTTGACTGAAGACACGAAATTTGTAAATAAGGTAAATTGATATTTCCTTTGTGTAGTGCTAAGATGGAATTTTTTTTTATGTTATTTCACTGTTTGATTTAAAATGTAGTTTATTGAGATTATATATTTTTGTTGGCTGCTCCTTTGACTTTTTAAGTGAATATAAATCGATGTGTACATGGACAGAGTCAAGGGCCTAGTTTGAGCAATTCGAGAATTTTTTTTTAAATGAAAGCAGGTCGATGTGTACATGGATACCGAGTTTGTGCAGTTCTTTAACTCGTTATTTTGGCTTTGCGTAGCGGCGATGTTTGGCCTAAAATAGCAAGTCAAAGAATTGCACAAACTCGGTGTCCATGTACCGCCAAAAATCGCCAATTTTCGCCGAAAGGTACCCGTAAATATGTTTTTACCATAGACGGACAAATACAACAATGCGTTCTTTTCTGGGATTCGAACCCGGGCCGTTTGGTATCGCAGTCGGCTCCGTTAACCACTACGACATCTGAGCGGCAGATTCCGAGAAATAATAGGGTTGAATCGACAGTCAACAAACTTTTGCTTGAATCTGATACTAGACAGAGCGTTTAAAGCAGCAATGGCACAAAATCCATATTGATTCAATTTACGTAAGTAGTGATATAAATTTTAGATAAGAGATTTTGTTAACTATCCTTGAACTAAGTCTCGAAAACTCAAAATCAACCAAAGGTGTCTGCACTGTACTGCTAATTTGTATTTTAATTCCTAAAAATTTGAGGCACCTTTAAGTTATTACTCATTTATGTGTCTAGTTACAAATCGTTGATTTTATTGAATATAGTTTAACTTCGTTTTTTTCAGTTAATTGATTCGTATGGGTAATAAATAGCCAATCCAGCAAGATCTAGACCGTTGCATAGTAAATTAGTGAGTTCAATAACATTTGCAAAAACAAGGACTTTCTTTATAAAATGATCAACATCTAAATAAAGCGCAGTAGTGATTTAACATAAACAGAATTTTATGGGCATTTTTTTAAATGCAAAGATATATAATCAATAATAATTACTAAAAAATTTGATTTTTGTATATAATCCCTTTCTGGTGAGTAAAAACATTTTATAATTTCATATTCTACTTTGCAACAAAATTGCTCTATGCAGTCTTTTCATCCTCCCCTTTATATGACACACTTCGAAAGATATTCGGAAATTTTCAGAGGTTATGAACCTTCAGAATGATTATATCGAAAGAGACACTTGAAGCTAAATTTTCACAAAAAAGGCATTATCAAAGCTACTAAAATAATGATTAAGTGCTAGAGAAATAGGAACTGTACAACAGCGGTTACTTCCATAATGTCGTTTAAAGTTTCATTATTTTGCTCAGAGCCTTTTTGTCTTTTGTAATGTAAATGAGTTATTAAATATGGTTTTGTAAATAACTTTTGTAACATTTGTAAATAATGAATAATTCATATCTGTGCCTCTCAAATTCTTTTAAATGGCAAATAATATGAATTCTGTAGATAGTGATTAATCACTGATGAGTAATTAACTACGACTTAGAGAAAAGCTCTTAATGTCAGACAACGAAAAGTTTCATTTAATTAAAATTATAGTAAAATGTATCAACAGACGATTAATAATTAAAATGCCAATTTGATCAATCCACTACGTCTACAGTTTTACTTCTAATAACACAGCATCATTTAAAATGAAGTAAACATCTTTATAAATTTATTTCGCTGAATATACACCCACCATAATGCAAATGGAACAGAAATGGATAAAATTATTTGTCCCTCCTTAAGAAGATTAATTATGCTTACTTGGCCGATTAAATCAAAACGCATAGGATCTTTCTGTCTAAGGAGTGGAATGCCTTTGTAGAATCACAATCAACCCTGGGAAAACTATGAAAACGTTCATATAGCAAGCCCATTCAAATGATTCGAATTTGTATCAAATAACTAGTATCCAATGGACTTACCACTCTGCCACTAGTGGAAACTTGATTATGCATATTTTAATTGCAATTATATCCATTAGATAATTAGGTTACTTGAATAAGGCAATGCCATGACGACAAGTTGTCTGAGATGAAGAATGCCTTCGTAGAGCATTTTCTGACGGAAATTGGCTCGTATTCGCGTTATACATGCGGGAAACTACGAAAGCCAACCCGTTAAGACAGCCCGTTCGCTTGGGTTCGGACCCAAAGCAAGTCAAATTACTAGTATTCAGCGATTTTAACTACCAGAACTCTGTGGCCACTGGTGGGGCATATCCATCAGATGACAACGTACCTTGGAAGACTGACCATATGGCTCTGAATTAAATTAACACTGTAAAATCAGCATTGCACTCACTTGTAAGAAACGTTATTCTTAATTAGCGTCTCGATTACTCTCAACTCTTAACGAAAATAGATCATCCAGTGTCACACAGCGTGAAAAAATGTGTGTCACTGACATCGAGTGTCACTGATAGCGAGACACTATGCTGAAAGATTTCTACAGAAATGCTGTTTTTGCGTGACTTTATTTTGGACAGGATTTTCACCTTCGCGCCCCTGTGTTTACGTACAGTGTTTACCTGATTTATGTCCATCTCTTGGATTACACAGTGACAATATATGAACGATTTCTGCAGAAACTCATTATACAGAAGAAGAGCAGAGAAAACAGCGGCCAAGTGTTAATTCGCTTACCGCGGCTGCTTATAGATAGTACAGAGAAGGTTAGCAACCAAGGTAGGATTGCCTGTTTCTAATTAAATCAATTAGTTTAATTAAGAATCGCATTACTTATTGGTTAAACTCGGCTAATTTTAGTCATTAACTTCATATTATAAAATAGGCTTCAGGTATAACACCGGATACTGTATAATTATCAAACTATGTCAATTTGTGTCATTTTGTGCTATCTAATAATATCTATTACTGCTATGTTAATTTAATTACAGTTTCTAACGCTACAATTTTGCTGTGATCGTGTGCATTTAATTTGTACTCTGCACAGAAGGCTCTAGCTCCCATTACAAATCTGTTTTATTTACCGCAGTTCAA
>KK112355.1:354698-385814 GCA_000611955.2 Stegodyphus mimosarum
AGACCATTTTTTAAACTTTCAAACCAATTTCCTAAAGCTCATGTTAAAGAAGCAATGCCACTTATTTTGGTACTTAATTATATCGCAACCACTTTAGTAGAAATCGCCAAAATTTCAAAATAAACCAGACTCTGGTTAACTAAGCGCATAACAATTACTCAGAGAACCAATGCGCATGACAAGTATTCAGCTTCCAAAGTCGCCATTTTTGTATGCGTTCTTTTTGTTGTGTTCAGAGTTCTAACAGCTTTTACAGAAAACTTCTAATTTTTTTTTGCCTTAACTTCGATTTTAAAATTTGTGAAGATGTGAAATTTCTGCAGATTTCGCCTTATTTTAACACAGGATTGCTAAAAAAATACGGCTTTCATTTCTTTCCGAAAATGATCGCTATAAATTTCCACCAACACAAAAACAAAAATCAGTTTGTAACTAGGTTTACTGACTGTCTTTTAGACTAAATATATATTTGAAATGTAGAATATGTATGTATGTTATATATAAATTTTTAGAATAAAAGTAATTGTTCTTTTTCTTCCGTAAAATTCGCCAAACTGCACCAAGGTGGTCGCGATAATACGTACCCTTACTTTACTAACTGATTCGATACATATATAATGCACGGTACATAAATACAAACATTATTCTAATATCTTGCTTGTTTACTCCAGTTCCGCAATGTGCGTCTTGCATGTTTTATGTGCTCCATATTTATATTCATGCGTATCGGAACGTACAAACATGTTGTTATCATTTATTCTTCTTGCCTTTACCCTGTACTTTATCTACAGTTTCTTGTGTATCTACACGGTTAACTGTTTCATTAGTTCTTCCACTGAATGTAAAAATGGCAAAATGCAGCACTAAAGAATCAGACACTCATTTTTATTGACTGTTAGCTGAAAACGGAATGCCCAGTTATGTTCATTTTGACTACAAAAAATCTGAAGCGCAGTGACTCATTATTGGCGTAATTTAACAGCATATGGACTATCATTAGCCTAAAATTCGCATAGAAGTTCCTGTCTATGTCATTATCTTTCAAATTATTCATCTATTAATAAAATTTAAATCAATTCTTAAAGAATTTACACCAAGTCTACATTCTAGGAAAACTTACAGCAATCTTCTTCCGTGTACCGATATAATAGTCAAACTAAAAGGGATATGAAATTTCATGTGAAAGAACACGAAATATGGTTCCAAACGAAGAAGAAAATTTCTCATCGCTAATTATTATTGGCCCTTCACCTATTTTTCCAGTTCTTAAACTCTTGAATCTAAATAGTGTCCGATACAGGTTTCTTTAATACAGGAATTAGATTTCATTAAAGCTTTTTTCGATTAATCATAATCTAATAATTTTATGGTAGTAAACGATTCTAATCTATACAATACAACAGTGTTCAATAATCCTTAAATAATTTCTCTCAGCAAATGACGCTCTGTCGCCTGCGTTATAATTATGGAGGTCAAATAAAGTACGTTCGTGGATTATACATTTTTGTTCTTGAATAATATATATACGTTTTCTTTCACAATGCAATGGAATTTTTTAAGGAAATCTCGGCAAAACAAACTTTTTTTTTCAGTCACTTTGAAATTATAAATATTTATTCTTAAATTGCTCAGCACAAGAAAGCTTAACATATAATTAACTGATAAAATCATGAATAATATGCAAGCCACTGAAAAATTATGCTGTTTCCAGACTTTGAAGCGTGAAATTACTGTTAACACTGATACTGCAACATGAAAATGCGCCATTTTTTTTTCTCAGAAAGTCCGCCAAAGATATTCCTTCCTTTAGGCAGATAGATCTCACGTGCTTGTTGTTGTTATGACTCGATCTCAGTTGTCTGACAGTAATACCATATCAAGTTGACGAATTTTATAGCCTAGAAGCAGAGCTTACGCCTGATATTGGTTTACACCTAGGATACCTTAAAGATGACAGAACTAATTACCCAGCTCCCTCCCAATTTTGAAGGAGAATCTCATGGGGTACGATTCAGAGGGTCTCCTCCATACTCTTCCCCCTTCCATTAACCTCTTAAGGCCCATATCACACATGCATTTGTTTCATACGAACAACTATTTCGGACAATTTTTCTGCTGGTTCACTATTGAAAGAAAGACACGCGATTTTTTCCTTCCTTTCGAGAAACATTACAAGTTGTTCGTTTTCAACCAATCAGCTTCTTTGTAATGGAGAAGCAGTTCCCCTTTATATGTTAACCTCAAAGTGATCTGTGCTGATTGGCTGTTGTGGCAAAGCAGAAAAATTGTTCCAAATTGTTGTTCTTCCGAAACAAACGGATGTGTGACTTGTGAAGATGACTTGCGACTCGACTTCGTATCAAGAGCCTTCATACCGCAAAGACATCATAAACACCCGTGCCTGCTGGAATTCGAACACGAACCCAAGATTATGGTAACCGGCTTCCGTGCCATCATGCCAACAAGTTTCATCAAAGCCGTATTACTTGGCGCTTTTGTTTTAGCGTATTCCCTCTGCCTATGTGTTACTAATCTAGTTTAGCTTCTTGCCTGGCGATAATTGCTTTTATAACTTCTGACTTGAGATAACCAAGTGATGACGAACTGACTATCTTGTTCATTTCAGAAAAAGATGTTCATCTCAAACACTGTGTTCGAAGAACCACTTCATGAAATAAAATCTGACTCAAAGCCAAAATGGCTGTAGGCAGACGTCAGGAGGGGGGCGAGATGATGGGACACAAAGCGTGTTTTGTAGGATAAGGCATTCCTTTTGTTTCTGCCATATGATTCAGTTACTTATGGTAGCAGGAGTTAACATCTATTGAGTTTTATGAAGTCTTACTTCAAATAAATCTAAAATAAATCTTCTTTCATCAAATAAATGACACATCACAATAGTCAATTGAAATAACTAAGTAAGACAAGTAAGTACCAATTCCTTGCTGTCTTGTCTTAACGTTAGAAACAATACGCGCTATAAAACAGTTAGCTTTTATGAAAATTTACAAAGTGGGAAAAATAATATAAGTGGTGTTTTATCCTACCATTTTGTTATGAATCAGAGAATGTTCTTTATTGCTGTTAAGGAGTATTCCATTATGTCTAATATCGATCAAACGTGTAGTGAAAGAAATAAGCCAAATACAGAAATATGGTACCAAAAATGCGTGGTATAGTTTTAATCGAAAAGCACTCTATTCCATTTACTCTGAACTAAACAATCTAAAATTCTTCAGTTAATAAAAATAGAGAACGTAGTGGAAATTAGGAATAATTTAACATTACTTTCATTACTTTGTTAAAAATGGAATAAATTAGGAAAAAAAGTTAAATAACAATAAATACAAAAGTTTTTTTTAATTCCAAAAATCTTTTTCTCACTAAGGGAGAAAAATGAGAAAAAAAGTCACCAGTTAGAATTAAAAAAGGCGTTTTTAAATTATTGTTATTTCCCTAACTCTCCATTCAGTTTAATGAGAGGAATTTTTTTTATATGAATAAAAAGTATAACACGAAAATCCTTTTAAGCCTCTTTAAAAGAATTTAAAATGACTGCAGAAGCCTTAGCTAAAATGAGACTATGAAAAGAAAACAAAAAAGGTTTCTTCAAGAAAACATAATAGGTCCTTTTTTTAAGAACAAGAAATAACATGCAAGAATCGCTTACTTCGAAACCAAAATCTTCTTATTCAAGTCCCATGTTTGCGATACACTAATTACTATTTCATTTAAAGCCAATTACTAAATATGAACAATAAATAATAGTATAAATGAAACTATCCCCTTTCAATTATATTTAAAACAAGAAAATGTAAACACCGTAAAAATAGAGTAAACAAATTTACTCCGTCTCTTCGCATATTAAAAAAGCACCACGACTTAATTTTTAAAAGCGGCGATTTGTTATTTTCACTATGAAAATACAGGGTGTTTATAAAGTCTCGGACCCATTTTGATATTTAATAACTCATAAAATAATAAAGATAGATTAAATTAATAACTTAAATGGTTAGATAGCCTCAAAACGTTTCATGACCCTTGTCAATGAGCTCCAAGGTGTGCCCCCTTCGTCGCATGGAGAATATCAAGTCAATATTCAATTTCACGCCAGGTACCGGTAAGCGTGTCGGCATCCAGAGAGGCTATTGTGGTTGTAATTCTGGTTTTTAGGTCATCAATATTCGACACTCTCATCCTGTAAACGTTGTCCTTTACAAATTCCCAAAGGAAAAAGTCCAGCGGCGTTATATCAGGTGCTCTGGGTGGCCAAGGAATTGAATCTCCTCACCCAATCCATCTTCCTGTAAAATGGTCATTCAAAGAACTACGAACGATGGCACTTCAAATAAGGTGGTGCACCATCTTGTTGCAAAACGACATGTGGCTGAAGCTCTTCTATTTGTGGAAATACGAAGTTTTCCAACATGTCTAAGTATACACGACTAATGAGACCGTCTTTTCTGCAAAAAAGAGAGGCCCAATGACTCGATCGTGCATTAGTCCACACCACACATTAACCTTTGGGGAATCCCTTTGTGCCTCACGGTATTCATGGGGGTTTTCAGAAACAAAAGAGAGAAAAATGCAATTAATAAGCAGACGATATTTAGAAAAGTACAGATATTTAGACTGGAAAATGAAATTATCTGAAATTAACCACACGCGCAGACGATATTTACAAAAGTAAAGATATTCAAACCTGCAAAGGAAAATATATAAGTTATTCCATCAATAAATGCCAATCAATAAATAGTTTGTTTGTATCTTCATTATTTTATGAGCTATTAAACATCAAAATGGGTCCAGGATTTTATAAACACCCTGTACTTCAGGTAGTACAGAAATTTACGTTATGGCAAAATAGGAAAGTTGTTCCCACTTAATTCTCCTGCAAAATATATTTTGAAAGGGAAGTGATAACGTATTTTGTACTTCTAATTTCTCATACTACAATTTAATTCACTCAAAAACTCAGAACTTCTGTTGATTTGAGTTTTTTTTTCTATGAAGTTATGCATTCGAGCGAATATTAATTAATGATTTATAAATTGTACATTTAAGTCGTTCTTGCCCCCTTCCTAAAAATTAAAAAAAATTGCATTAAATTGTAATTCTACGTATAAAGATTAGATTGAAGGTTTATTTTTTTAACTGAACTCAAAAATTTAATGTAGCGGTCAATATTTCACGAATTAAGGCAAACGGTTCTGAAAGGCTCAGCTGTAGTAATCAACCAACCGAAACGTTGACGAAATGGTAATTCCCGCAGATAACAAATATTGGCTCTTCTTTTAAAAAACAGTACTGCTTACATCGCTCAATATTTTGGCTTCCATTTTTGTAGTTTAGTCATTATTTAAAAACGAATTTTGCTGATTAGCATGCTTCTGGGCTTACTATTTGCGAGCATGGAAAAAAAATTCCTTTTTATCTATGCTATTATTTTACGCATTTGTGCTTTTTCAAACATTTAACCGTCAACCAAAATAAATGGCAAGTTCAAATACTGATACGTAGATATGTTAAAATACTGAACTTTATTTATTTATTTTTGTTGAAATCATGGCAATTAAGTTGGTATAATATATGCTACTTTTGTTTGTAAATTTTTGAGAATCAAATTCGTTTAGCAATTTGGAAATGTGGTAAAATCGAAGGCGGAAGGTAAACAATACCCTTAAATTGTTCTAGCAAAACGTTTTAAAATTATAATTGCTTAAAGTTTACTTCAGATACATAAAATAGTACACGTATTTTTAAAGCACTTACGCAGAAAATGAAATAAAAGGTTTTTAATTTAAGATAAAACATGTGAGGCTAATCTTCCAAAGAACGGATGCTTTCATATAGGGCTTTATAAGAAAAACTGACTCAAATAAAATATCAGATTTAAAAAAAATGAGATATAGCATGTAAAAAGAGCTACGTTACGCAAAGACTCGGCGTAGAAATTTTTTGATTCTTTAAAATACCTTAATTTATTTCAAACATCTTGAATACATTTTTCCATTCTCTTCTGTAAGAAGACCGGATTTCGAAATGTATGCACATAAAGTATGTATTATGCACATATATGTGTTACAGACATACATACTTAATAGTATACATGCATACATTTTTTAATAATATACATGCATACATTTTTTAATCCTCTCCTAATAACAGAACAGTACCCTTTTTGTCTTAGAGTAAAAATATCTTGCCCAAACTTTACGTAATCTCCCCCCCCCCGCGTAATCTTCTTTGCTGCACGCAAAATGATCGTCTCGTAATACATCATCCCATAGCTGCGCTATACATCAGAGTAGAAATTCGTGAAAAGCGTATCTTAAGTTATCTTTACGAATGATAACTTAACGTTACTCATTGGGAGAAAAGCAGTTGTTGTTGACTAATGCTTAGTCTCTAACCTCTAGTCATCCACGAAATTCCTCGTGGCAAGGACGGCAAGATTAAACCTTGAGTTGGCAATAGCCTTGAGCACCTTACAGGTGACAGTGCAATTTAGCTCAGTTCCGTCCCCAATTTTGATGGAGAGCACCCCGGGAGTACGAGTCCGAGGGTCTCCCCCTTTTCCCCTACCAACAAACTCTCGAGAGGACTTTCGGCTCGACGCATATTTAGAATGTCCCCATGCCGCACGGACACTATACATTTACAAACATCCATGCCTTCTCCGGGATTCGAACCCGCTAACCACGGCGGAGAATTTACCAATTTCAGTTTTAAGAATTACTGCTAGAAATGAATTGATCAGGAAGGCAAAGTATTTCAGTGCTAGTTAGTCCAAACACACAATCTGCTCAGGAGAGCTATTAATTTCGTTTTAGCATTTTGCGTTGATTGAATACAAGCGTTGTTTCACTTTTCAAATTGTTGCCACCAAATGTTATCGCCCTGCATCATATTTAAAGAAATTAAATAATGAAAAATTTGTATAAATGTTTGTAAGTTTCTGGCATTGTGATAAAACAACGGTACCTAAAGGCATCAAATTTTGAATGACGCAGTCCTACTGCGAATATTTTAGATCATCTGGAAGCCCAAATTTGCAATTTGTTTTATTATCGATTTCATATTTTGTAAAACTTTAACGAATTTTTGATTAACAAACTCAAGGATTTCAAAGCGAGCAATGGCAAAAATGTATAGAAAAAACATTTTTATCTCCAGCGCGCAAAACTGTGTACAGGAAATTCTAAAGATATTCTTCATTTAAAATTATTTTGCGATATTGCTCTTGAACTGAATTTTACGGTTTAAGTGCGAAGAACATGATATTTAATAAATAAAGGTAACACACAAGATGGTAAAAAAACACCCCTTTGGACGTAATTTAAAATCTGAAACCTTTCAGATTTTTTTTTTATTTTTCATTTTATTTTAATTTTAAATTCGAAGAGTTAATATTTTAATCGCTTAATTATTACGTTACCCTTATATTTCCTGTCCGAGACTTTGTTTCTGCGAGTGTTCATATTTTACAGAAATTCGCGTGTATTTCTCAGAATATAAGAAAAAAGAAACCGTTTAGAAGGTTTCGAATATATCTCTCAGGACAGTAAAACTTGTATATACCTTGTCCTACAAATACATAGATAAAACCACACATTTTACAAATACTTTCGAAGTGCATAATCACTTGGATCTTTTCCATTGACACGTGCCAAAGAGTTTTCTGCAGCAAGATATACGAGCTAAGTAAATACTTCCGGCAAGAAAAGAGTTTTTCCTCTCAGCTCATTTCGACTGCGGTAATTTTTTATTAATAAGGAATAAATACAAAATTGGGAAAAGTATAAAAGTAATTGTTAAAGATTGACTGAGTCCATTTAGCTGTATTTGTCAAGAAGTACACAAGCGGCTTTGCTGGAAGTACATTTGTATGCATCAGGTGCATCATGTTTTACGTGAACCAAGCCTAAAATATTACATATAGAAATAAACAGTGATTTCATTCTGAGATGAATTAAGACATTTCCACTGAAAACAAACTGGGACAAAATTAAGCTGTTAACCAATATATATTTTTCTTATATACACAAGAAAGTATTTAAGCAAAACGTGGTGGTGCATCCTAATGAAGGTTAAAGTAATTTCAATAATATTTATTGAATAAATTTACGTTTTAATATTAAGTACACCAATGATTTTAGCGCAGGAAATATTCTAAATGCTTTTTCCAAGTGTTTTAATCAAGTATGGGAACTTGAGTGAAATTATAAATAATTCTAACATACGGATACTCGTTGCAATTTACATGAAGAGAAGTCTAATCAATGGGAAATGCCTAGAAGACTTCATAACCTCGAGTTTGAGTCGGCAACAGGAAGTGCGAGGAGAAATTAATGAAAGGTCAAGACTTAAAACGTCATTAAGGCATCTGAGGCTAAATTGAGAGTCTACGAGAATTAGATTTGGAATAGTGCTATGGGAAGCAGGAAAAATAGACCACCCTACAATAAGTCTGAATTGCTTTTGGCGGATCTCGCAGCCCGGAACAGGAATTCACTGACAAGAATATGCATTATTCAGTCAGCGAGGAATTATACTTTGATTCTTTGTTTCCTTTGTGCTTGTATGAAATAGGAATAAATGTAAATTCAAATAATTTGTTATCTACAGGTCTCGCAAGTACGCCGAACATCTACTACTAATATATTGTCATTATAAGGATATTCTAATTAGGATTAATTGCAACAATCCTTCACTTTATTTAAAAGAAACAAATTTTCATAACGTCAGGATCTGCACAAAGATTTTAAAGCCAGCAAAGTTCAAATGCTGGGAGAAAAGCATTCTAAATACACATTTATTAGTTTCAATTCTTTTGTTATTAAATGCCTGGAAATTTCACAGAGTATATAAATATTCAGTGGTATACGAAAGAGACACATACCAATGTAAATTAAAAAATTAGCATGCTCTCAAGCACCCTCCCCCCACCAAAAAATTTTAAATCAGCATATATTCTCTAGTAAACAACTACTGAATTTGAGAGAAATTCTTTATTCCTTCAGCGAAGACTCACCAGCGTCTGAGCTGTACGATGGCTTATCACTCGCCGTTCGATCCGGGTTCAAATCTCGGCGAATAAGGCGGATGCATGTTAGTTTCCATGGTTTTTACTCTGCTTAATGTGAATACGATAAAGGTTTCCTCAGAAAGTTATTCGCCAAGGAGTCCGTTTCCGTGCTTCGCCTTAATCCCTTCCCGTACTTTAACGAGTCTGACTCGTGATGAGGATTTTGTCCCAAACATAAATATCACGAGCCAGGCTCGTGAAAAGAAAGCTGGTCCAAACATAAACATCACGAGCGGGCTCGTGAACATTAGCATCGTAATTTCACGGTCGTAATCGAATATCAGTTCCTATCAGTACACCACAAGAGTTAGCCACGATTCTCATAATTTCTGTTACAAAGCAGTTTAGTTAGTAAAATTTAATAAACCCCTACAAAATGCAAAAGATTTAAGTGAAAGCAGTTTATTAAAGTTTACTTACTTAAAGTGTTGTTTATTTATGAAATACAATTTTGAAGCTTATTTATTACAAAATATAACATATTTATAATATCTACGATAGGCAGAAGGATTAAAGTTTACTCCCACGCCAGCAGTATCGACCAAAACTGACTATAACACAGGCATTTGCGTTTTGGCTCGTATTGTGACTGTTCTCAAGATCAGTCTGGCTTGTTTACCAAGCGTTGACCCATAACACTTAGGCCCAAGTTTCGTAGAGGTAAATGGCACGAGAAGGGGTTAACAAATTAACCAAGATAGAGTTTTATATAAAATCTACTCCAGCATTTACATTTAGTGATTTAAAATTTAAAAATTTTTCTCTGCCTAAAAAATGAAATCGTTACGTTTATATCAGAGGTTCTCGGAAATTTCCCACTTTCAGAAGGTGAATGCAATCAGCGATTTTTTTAGTTGTTAAGGATTTAATATTAGCTTATGAATAAAAAAAATTACTTTTATTCAAATTTTGGTATTTATCACCATTTTCTGTACATACGTTTTGTTATATAATTTATAAAATACATAAAAAGTATATTCGGGAAAAACTTAGGGTTCGCGAAAAATATCGAGCATCATATTTCAACGAAAATATCCATTTTGATAGCTATCGAATGCAATTTAACGGTATTTTTCAGTGATATCTCAATTTAAGGACAAAATAAAGGATTCCTTTCCCTCGAAAAAAGCTATAAAACTGATTTAAAATGGATTCTGAAGAGATTTTTTCGGGGCGTACGTTATGTATCTATCTCGCATAGCTCAAAAACGAGTAGCTTCAAAACATTGAAATTTTGTATATAGGGCTGTTATAACATGTAGATGTGCACCTCCTATTTTGGTTGCAATCGGCCGCACCAAAAATATACAGATATATATATATAAATATATCCACTCTGTTACTCGGCTCAGTCAGCTCAGTATTTTTATTCTTATATGTATGTAAACCGTGCATATTTTGCTTTAAAAATGATTGAATTGTATTGTTCTTATCTTCCGGTTAAGGTTCTAAACCTGCATGCAATATTTGTAGAATTATCTACAATTTAAAAGTTGTTTAAGTACGGCTAAGCCTACGTATTTTCACCATAGCAGCCATATTTGCTTACATTTAAAACTTAGCAGATTATTGGATTTGTTGCCAATCTAGAGAAACTAAGCTTCGCAACGACAAAGATTAACGCTTTCATTTATTATTGCGAATTAAGTCATGTTTAGTCCATTCTGGAATTTATTCGAGGAAATAAGTGTTTAAGATTTACTTTGTAATTTTTAATATAGATATTTTGAGTTCTTATGTATATGCCTTGTCGCGAAGTGAGAACTGAATTAATTGAATGAGAAGTACTGAATCGTCTCTGAAAAACTGTTTCTTTTTTTCTTCTCCTCCCTTTTTTTTTTTTTTTTTTTTTTTTTTTTTTTTTTTTTTTTAACGTTTTAGACTTATCATAGTATTTCAATAGAAAATGCGGCAACGATTAGATAATTGTTCAGATGATATGCATAATTTTTGTGCATTCTGAGTTATAAAATGAATGAGATGTATCGCTCTTAAGTGAATCTAGTACCAGAGTGTCGCCATGGTAAACAAATACAGCGAATTTTCATGAGTGCATTTATTCTATTGTGGTTTACATGGTATCGACAAAGCGTTGACCCATAACGGTGAGTTCTAATTCATTATAAACACCATAACATTACGGTGCGGTCTAATTCAATCCAATAATTTTAAATGAAGTGCAAAATAATTGCGTATAATTTAATATTCCGTACAAGGAAGTCATGTGGCGTACACATCAGATTTTTTAAACAAAGTAAAAACAAAAATGTAAAATTTGAGTGAAAATAAAAAATTAATATTCCACAATAACGAAACACATGACAAAGTGAAGCAGAAATGTTCAAATTAAACATATCTCTTGCACTAAAAGCTAAATTATTCTATTTTCTTACATGTATATATATAGAGAGAGAGAAGGCTATCTCTCTGACTTCCCAGAGAAATATCCAATAACAACTTTCCATATATTACCGAATAAAGGATTCATTAATCTCCTTATACGAGATCCAATAACAATTTCTCGTATCGATTGGCTATTATTCAGTTTTGTGATATATGAATCTGAACAAATGGATTTTCATTTGCTCTCAGATACGAAATACCTTCTCTGTTTCTCATTTATTGTCAATCTGCATTCCAGTCAATGAAATGACTTAGCACTCAGAGAAAAGCAAAAACTATTCAAGTTTCATATTCCAAAGCATGCACAATTAGCTCTTTGCACTCGGTTGTATCCTCTGAGAGGGCATCGTAAGTCTAGCAGACTTGTGTCCCACTTCAGTGGATTTAGTTTAATGATTACCTAGGATAAACTCAGCATAAGATTTTAAAGAATGAATATTTAATTAAAGTTTCCTGATGAATCGGCATAAAAAAGCGAATTAAAATATGGTTTATACGCAAGGCTATATAAAATATATATCATGTCGGAAACCAATGCGTGAAATTCATTCACGGTGCGGTGTAATTCATTCTGAAGAAAAGGGTAAGAAGCGTTTGTACAGGGTTATCAGTACAGAGGTGACAAACTTTCAGGAGAGATAGAGTACGCCCAGACGATGGGAAATGACATAGCAATGCATGGTTGGAAACGCTTCATGACGCGGTAGAGACGACACAAAACGTAAAAAAGGAGGGACACAAACAGTGAGACAAAACGTGTTTTATTTAGTACAGCAGAAACTTACAAATAAGAACAAAAACAAACAACGATCATGATTAAAGAAGGTGTTAGAAATTACGACCTCGCACCATGATGCAGGCGTCACTTCTCTGGCGCATGGAAGATTTGCATCACGAATGGAAAATCGAAGAAGCACGGTTCCTGCATCACGGTCCGGGACGTAATTTCAAACACCTTCTTTGATGACGATCGTTGTCTCTTTATTTGTTTTTTTCTTTGTTTTTGTTGCACTCCGAATAATGTTTTCTCACCCCGATCGTGTCCTTTCTTTTTTGACTTTTGTGTCGTCATTACCGCGCCAGGAAGCGTTTCCGACTATGCATTTCCTATGTGACTTCCCATCGGCTAGGTGTACTCTCTCTCTCCTGAAGTTTGTCACCGCTGTACTGATACACCCTGTACATTTGAATTATATTTACTAATCGAAGAGCATCATATATTTTGAAAAGACAGCTAAGCAAGTCAGCTAAGACAGCTAAGAGAAAAGACCTTGAATCTGAGCGCAGTAAGTGTTGAAATAGAGGTATATATCGAGACTTGCACTAAGTTTTACATTTCTGATAAGTCTGCTATAAATCGTAATCTGCATATTCCCCAGAATATGCCGTCAATGCTGGTAAATCACTCGCGAGAAGGCTCCAAGTGCAAAGGGTTAGTGCAGCAAATATTAATACCAAGAATTTCGACTTTTTTCGCATCTTTTGCTGTGACGACAATCCTTTTTAGACTTGTTCCAGAATCTATTATGGGGGAAAGGGCAGAAATTTTTCTTTATTAACTTACTTCATTTCAACGTGACATTACCTGATATTCCTTAAACTGCAGTTCAATGAGCAAACCTGAAAGCTTAAAATTTGAATGCAGGATGGAAGCAGGTTTAGTGGCAAAAGAAGCATTGAACGCAAATCCTGTATAACAAAAATTCTTTATTAATGTATTAACTTTTTTTGATTTTCTATAAACGATTAGTTATATAACATGGTTTTTAAGATACACTAATGTGCAAAACTTGAGCAACGGCAATTCCGCAAAAGATCAACTGGAAGACATGAAATTCATATTACAGAGGCACAGCGTAGTACTTAAAGGATGAGGAAAGTATAATAGCAGAAAAAATGATAAGGACGCATACAGTACGGAATGAATAGAAAAATGCTTTAGTGATAGAACGGCGTTGGTACAAAAAACTGGCTAGTCAAGAGGAAGAACAACAAGCAAAACAGCTTTAGTGAGGGATATGACCTTCCTTAACTGCAATGGTTGCGTTTCACCGGCTATCGAAACTCAACAACACATTAGAGATTACTCAACAACAGATCCCAATCTTCAAGAAGCATGTGTTTCATTTGTCTGTTGCCCTCCGGAGGGTAAGATCGTGCCGCAAGGCGTATTCTTAAAGTATCCCACACATGTTTAACAGGATTTAAATCAGGGGACTATACTGGCCAGTCTATTCTGTGGATATCTTCACTTTCCAGGAATTCTCAAGAGCATGAGTCCTATATGGCCGTGTATTGTCATGCGTAAAAACAACGGTCCTTGAAACAGACTAACGTGGTGAAGGAAAACTTCATCATAGTAATGACCTTCAGTATATGAATCTTGAAAGTAGTGAAGCTCAGTCCACCTGTTCATCTCTAGATACCTCCCAACGCCAGGATCACTCCAGCGGTCTCTTTACCTGATGTTAGTGGGATGAAAGAATGTCCAAACATCTCTCCATATCAACCAGCGTCGAAAATCGTTTTTCAAACTAAAACGACTCTCATCCATAAACAGGACATGAGTCCATTGATGAGGTGGCCACTCTTTGTGTTCTCAACACAACTGTAAACGGGACGCCGTTGGGCTGCTGTCAATGATATGCAGCCTTCAGAACGGCGGGCGTATAGGCCGCTTTTATGAAGTCGTCTGGCCACAGTAAACCAGGACATTTGTCGTTTGGTTGCCAACATCATGTTCAGCCATGTTGCCCAATGTCCGGTTTTGATTTCTTTTCGTCTGCAAAGCCATATATTGTTTATCAGCCCCCGATTTTTACTTGGCTGACTACCAACAACCTTTCTTACAATTGTACCTCGCGTTTAGGCTTTCCAAGCTTGCGAAACAACAGTTGTATCAATTCCACACTCTTGGCTGACAGATATCAAATTACGCTCCTCCTCAAGCTTGCCATCACTCTACTACACAGTCCAGTCACATTAATGTGACCACCACGTACTTTCCATGCCAGAGTTAAATAACCAATCACAGAAGGCAGGTGGCAGCACAGTGCAGTTGAGCGTATATAAAGGGTGTGTGAGGGCTTCGGAAAACATTTCAATCATTGGCGTAATGCAGAAACGAAGCGATTTATCCGACTTCCAAAAGGGCATGATCATTGGCTTTCGGGCCAAGGGTGGAAGCATTTCCGAAACGGCTGAGTTTGTGAACTGTTCGCGTGCCGCCGTGGTAAAAGTGTACCGTGCATGGCAAAATGGGACTGTCCAAAATCAGCGACGTGGCAAATGTGGTGCACCACGGGCCATAGATGACAGAGGCGAACGACGGTTGCGGAGATGCGTTCGGGCAGATAGACGGGCTACCGTTGAGCAACTGACCACCAAAATGAACCAAGGGGCTACCAAAAGTGTCTCCCAAAGTACTATTCAGCGAACATTGCTGCGTCTGGGCCTCCGAAGCAGACGCCTGGTTCGTGCACCTATGCTGACTGCTGTTCATCGACGGCGAAGGCTAGAATTTGCACGCCAGTACAGCAGCTGGACGTCCACTGAGTGGCGACAGGTTGCGTTTTCGGATGAATCGCGTTTTATGCTCCATCGGACAGATGGACGTTGGCGTATAAGGCGTGAAACCTCTGAAAGGAACCACCCTGCAACCATTGCCGGAACGGTCCAAGCTGGAGGCGGGAGCATTATGGTCTGGGGAATGTTTTCCTGGCATTCTCTAGGTTCACTGATCATTGTGGAAGGCACAATGGATCAATACAAGTACGCATCTGTCCTTGCGGACCATGTTCTCCCCTACATGCGCATTGTTTTTCCTCAGGATGATGGCATCTTCCAGCAGGACAATGCGAGGTGCCATACAGCTGCCAGTGTACGTGCGTGGTTCGAAGAGCACCAGGATGAGTTTACCGTCCTCCCCTGGCCAGCAAACTCACCTGACTTAAACCCAATCGAGCATCTGTGGGACCATCTCGATCGAGTTGTTCGCGCCATGGATCCTCAACCGCGTAATCTAGCGCAGCTGGCCACGGCATTAGAGTCGGCATGGCTCAACATCCCAGAGAACACCTTCAGGGACCTATGTGACTCTCTTCCTGCACGTCTCGCAGCAGTCCGCTCTGCGAAAGGTGGTTATTCTGGCTTTTGACAGATGGTCACATTAATGTGACTGGACTGTGTATGTGTAATTAATTGGCTTTTCATTATACAGATCTCAAAAAGCCCTATGCAACACCTTCGTGAGCAAAGGTTTATTTGAATCTTCAGGATTAAATGCCGATGATTAAATTCGTATACATTTCATTAAATGCCATTAATCGTGAACTCCGGCATTTCTGTATCATATTCAACACGAAGATGCTGAAAACCCTTTCTTATTACAGTAGCTGACTAAGCCTTTCTGTATCCTTTCAAACAAGATTCATCAAGAGCGGATTCTTTTATTCGTCATTGTTTCGGGTGCATTTGTAAAGTCATGCAAATTCGATGTTTTTAACTTTTTTTTTTATCAGGGAATGCATTCACTAATTACTGCATCAAGCTGAGCCTTTCTATACGTATTCATTATATCTCTTTTTCCCCAGCATCTCTTAAGCTAATGCATTTTCTCAATTCTCCTCGTTCCTCAATTTCTGTCCGTGCAGAAAGAAACTTTTGATGAAGTTTTTAAAGGACTTCTTATTACACTAAGTAACCACTCAGCTGAAATACTTGTACTCAGTTAATCTTGGAGAAATTAAAATCAGTTGTGCACATGTAGTTGAGAAGTTGTTAATACTTTTCTGATGAAATCAAGTCGGAAGAAAGGAACTTAGAGATCTGCAATTTAATCTTATACATCTAGGTGTGTTTAAATATATCAGAGTGCAACTAACAGAGCAGAACTTTTCAATTCACACAAACAGTTATGTAGTAAGAGAATTCTAACTTTGAAGGTTTAAAATGTTAGAAACTCCAGCTAACCGAATCATTTATTCTTCTCGTGACATGCAAAAATTAATTTGTTATTAATTTATTTCGTTGTTTTTAATTTTTTCGTTGATTAAAATATAAAAAGATAAAGCAGTACATATTTTTAAAGAAGCTATTAAAATAATTTAAATAGATGTATACTGCACATATATTCCTCGACAGTTCGACAAATATGGAACTTCCAGTCGTTAATGGAAAACAATAACGTTCTAACACTATTCTTTACTATGTAATTCATAGTCTATTAGGAACTGCTTCTTTTCTAAAAATAAATTAAATACACGTGTTCACATGTCAACCAACTTTCCAAGCAAGGAATTTCGTTATTTTTCAGTTAGTTATTTTCTAATGGCCTTTTTGATGCTCCTCTACACATTCATACACATATCTATGTATAAGAATGTCTTTTTTACTTGACGAAACAGCAATTTCTCTACAGCAAAATTGTGCGATATTTTGCATTTTCACTTCCATTACATAGTTATCACTTATATTAATCTCTTATGTAAAAGTAAATATGACCATTAGGTAAAAAAATCGGTATTTTTGTGCTACAGCTGCCACCGCGAAAGAAAATCTCAGGCTCTACGATTAATTGTGAAAGCTGATCGCCGAACCGACTCTACTTGACACCTCAAGTAGGCAATTTGACTTTTCAATCAGCAATTTTCCGCACATTTTCAACTGCTTATTGTATCCTTAAGTGGATGGAAGTTCTTATCCCCAAAAGTGAATAAACCGCAGAACTTGAACCACAGAACCAATTTGTAACACAAATGCCCTTCCTATTTCTGTCACTTATAACGCTCAGATACAAATGCTTTCATCATTGATACACTAAATAGGTGCATTTCGTTACCATTCTTCTATTGGGGCCACAGTTGCCGAGCGGTAAAATGACAGAACATTGGTTATTCGGTCTGGGTTCGATTCCAGGCAAATGGGCTGACTGTATGGACGCTTTCTGAAGTTTTCTTTCAAGTGTAACATGGATACGAGCTAAGTTAAAAAGTCCTCCACAAACGCATCTCTCTCCTCCGGCAGATAACATTAGCGTGCTTTATCATACCATACAAACAAAACAAACATCTTCTATTAGGAGATGCCTTTATCTTGAAACAATACTACGTACGGTTCGGCATCCCCCTGAGTCATATTAAACAGAATTTAAGTGGTACTAACATATAGGAAATGCAATATTAACAGCAATATTATACTTTTCAAGCAATATTAACAGCAGTCTGACAAATTATATGCAAGAAATAAATGTAATCGCAACTATGCTAGTTTTTCTTCTTTAATGCTTTTGTTATTTCGTGCTTCTTCCTTAACGTTTTTCTCCCCACTGTGCAATTTGCGCTTCCTGTCTTTTTCGCGATGGCTAGTTAACAGAGGAAAAAAAAAAGTCTGAAAGGTTTCAGATTTTAAATTTCGGCGTTTTTTAACGTTTCGTGTGTTACCGTTATTTATTAAATATCATGTTCTTTGCACTTAAACCATAAAATTCAGTTCAACAGCAATATAGCAAAATAATTTTAAAATGAGTATATCTTTAGAATACTTTTTCTTTTTTTGAATAAAGCAAAACGACGGATGCACGTAATGAAAGAAACAGGTATAAGAACATAGCAAAGATTTAATATAAAATCAAAATAGGTACACTACAGATGTGGCTTTTCAAAATTTAGCGCTATTATCTGCTAAGCAATTTCATTCGTAACACATACATGGGAGTCACTCTTCTTTACGAGCAAAACAATTAAACCACGAAATAAATCAAGCAAAGAGGACTTCATTTCTATGGCAAAGAGTGGAACTAGAAATAACCCTTATTCCGAAGGGCAAAATATCTGATTCGCAATCTATATCATGGGCAATACCCATCCCATTTTCCAACAGCTCCGCAGCACCTCTTAAAGGTCATTTTTATATTTACTGCGTCGTAAATTAACCAAAATAGTCCTCTTCTGATAAGAATGGTGCATTTATAGCAGCTTTCGTTGGACAGTCCCGGCCTGTTTGTCGTGACTTGGGCACATGTCAAGGAGTGGAACGACTCGCAACTGGAAACATTTGTTTTTCATTTGACGGCATAGCGAAGACACGTTTTCTTTTTTATAACGCAAAATATATAAGAAAACATTTTCTCCAAAGAATAGTTTTGTTCTTCCTTTTCCAAATTTCAAGCTGCTTCCTACGCTCTGTTTGCAGCAGCTTGAAAAATTTCTAAAGTCAGCCGAACAGAAATGTTAAGCAACAGAAGAAAAACAGAATTAAAGAAAAATATCACCTAGGCTTTGGCTAACAGATCGTAGAAGTACTAAGAAGTTCTAGAAATAACACGAAGAGTTACTCGAACATTCGGGAACGGTCTATCTTAACGACAACTGAAGCATATATATTCCTACGATTTCTGTATAAAAATCTTTAGGGCTATCCACAAAGTAACATATATTAGCAGCTGATTTCCTTTCACAAGTTCTAATCAGCGGGTAACTAGCTTTCTTGTAGCCTGAAAATTTCTATTTTGAGGCCTCCTATTGGAAGGGACTAATATACAAAATCAGAATAAAGAATTTTTGTTTGCTTAAGAGTTACATAAAATCATTCTTGGGAACTTGTACATCATATACAATTATTATGCGAATGATAAGAATTATTTGAATTGCACTGAGATGTAACTATTTAAAAAGCATCGGTTTCTTGTCGACTCCATTTAAACGCTAACTCTATCCTGTATAGCTTTCGGCTCCCGTCTACTCGCAGTGCTGATTTAAAGAATTCAGAATTCTACAAAGTTATAGTAGAAATATTTCGAAATCTCAATTGATTTAACTTTAAAAGTGCGCCCATGAGTACACGAAATTTCATGACACGGAATAGTTTGGTTCATTTGATTATAGCAAAGAACTCAAGGGCTATCTGCCTAACAGGAGGGATACCTTAGTGGAGGGCTTTCTAAGGGAAACTGGCTCGTATACGCACTACATGTGGTAGAAAACATGAAATCGCCCATGCATGGCACGGAAGAACTAAATTAGTTATTGCCTGTCGAAATTAAAAGCATCATAAAACAGTTGATTAACTTTCTCTTACATTATAAGGTAAGGTATTTATGGAAATCTATTAAAGATTCTCCCTTTTACCAACAAGCTACCCTTTCTAAATTAACATTTGCTGATGATATTACTTATGGAATTTAAATTTCAAGAAGTGGTGTATATTAAACGATTTCAAACGGATTTGTTTCATGTAAATGATTTACTTTAAATGCAATGAAGACCACATACTAATCTGAAACATCAAAAGCACAACGAAATGTTGTGCCAATCGTACACAAACCGAAAATAGAGTATTTTTCACTTTATCTTCTGTCAAAGAAATTTTTTTTTTAATTGAAAATTTTTAAGTAAAATAGGCAAGGAAAGTACATTCTATTGAATTTTCTGCTTCTTTGAATATTTTTTATGCAACTTACTAATTTAAATTAACCTGAGATATGAGAAATATAGCTGTGACTTTACTGTCAATACTCGAAAACTGAAAAGGCTTATTCTCCGTACAGTTGTAATGAATATAACAAACTATTCATAACATTAATTTAAACCCTAATCTACTTGGTGACTAAATATGAAATTAAATAGACTAAAAAAACAAAATATTGTATCATATTTAAAATGAAACCAATACATATTGCATTTTACTGAAATAATTTTTGTATGATTTTTCATTTTAAATGATATTTATCACATCGAAATCAGAGAAGAAAAAATATGGATAGTGTTTTAAAGCCAAAGAATGTTTTCATTTTTTTCCAGTGTTGTTATAACTTGATTTGAATTTAATAATTTTTTTAATCTAACCGAATCTCGAATGCGCTGTAACAATATTTTCATACTTTTTCTAGGTACAATATAAGTTCCTCAATACCGTACATTTAAATTTCAGATTGCTAACAGTTTAGGAATAAGAAAAATTTCATTTTCTTTACTTATAAATAAGATTTTAAAAATATTAGTAACTAGAATAGCATAAATTTTCACCAGAAAACGATATTTTTAAGTCAGCACCAGATTTTAATTACCTTTCCTTAATCTAGTGATAACAGCAGCTACAATACATGTCATCAGATAAAAGTTTTTTTGCCTTATCTCAAACACTTTTCATCCGCAAGCTCTTATCTTAGATAATCGGCATACGACGAAGTGCATTCTTTACTAGAAAACGTAACTCGCATAAAATTTTTTTTTGTATAACACTTTAGTCTCAGACGTAGGTTTTATTAATGTTGATTATCATGTTTTACTTTCTGAACATTCAAACACAAGCCCAAAAAATTCTAGATATAGTATAGTCTCTAGATAATGTAAATGATAGTAAAGTATTCTTTACACTGCGCAATGCACGTATTTCCTGACTTACAGATCATTTTAAAGTTAACATAATAAATCATTCTGAATTTCATATATTTCCAACTGGATATAACTTAAAATGGAATACTTTCATATTTTTATCTTTAAGCAAAGCTGGCAGTAAAAGCAAAAAGACGAGTTTTGAAAGGATACGAAAAAAAAAAGTCACTGACCTTTGCCAAGTAGGTAAATCCATGTTTCCGGGCCAATTCTTTCGCCACTTCTGGTCCCCCTTCAACTCGCATCACAAACTGGTCCGTATAGACCTCCGGCGACACATCGCTTTCGTCGGCGGCGTCGCTGACAGCGAAAACAACGGCTAGAAAAAGCACGAGTACCGCTGAAACGCGAAACATCACCAGCAGCGATGTCCACTTTCTTTTCCAACATAGCATAGTGTGTTAGCTCACAGTTACAATGAAATAAAAATAAACTCTTTAGCCGTTAGCTATGCATTTTTGGAAATATTTTCCGACTTTAATTCACACAAAAACAATCTTCGATTGAAGAAATAATAAAAGTCGGAAGTGGATAACTTTCATTCCTCTAATCTCTACATGGCCGGATTATCGTCTGCTAGCTCGAGACGGAATGAAGAAAAATTCTTTGCATTTATTCCTATTTTTTCTGGCAGGAAACTGCTGTAGTCGGCAGAGGACTTGATAGAAAGAAAGCAAAACAAAAAAGAAAAGTGTTTGCGGCGGGAGAACAAAAATGATCTGCGTCTGCTTCGGCGCGATGCGTAACTGTGACTGCGAGAATGAAGCTTGTGAGGAAACAATCTAACCTGTTCTGCCGACGTCACCAGGCAACCAGACGCCTCTGTTGGCGCTGACGTAGAGCGCCCAGCGCGTGTACTAACAATGCCGCGTGGCTCTCTGTTGGAATGAAAGGATTGTTGGCGATGCTATTTTACTGTTGCGATTCTTCAAATGAATGCATTATTTCTCGATCATTGTTATACATTGTTTCTCTAACTAAAAATGATTATTACGCAGCAAATTTTTAATATCAATATTTAATATCTAAAAAATACCCCGGTTGTTCAGAATTAAAAAGTGCGGAGTACATATTAAAGCCTAAAAAAGTATCCTACTCCCAAATATTTTCCCCAATTTTTTTTTCCTTCTTTATTTTTGTTAAATAAAATCACAGAGTTTAATTAATAGCTGATATATTTACTTAGAAACGGTCCGATTTACATTGAGACTGAAGTATTCCAACCAGACTGAATTGAACGTTATCTCGTTTTACTAAATGTGGCTAAACTTTAAAGAATATTGTTCCATTCTGCTCTAAATTTTAAAGTAAAGCTAGATTGATTCTAAAAACACGACTTATGTGGGAAAATATTTAAAGTACGTCAGTAATTATTATTCATTAATTTAAATCAGTTTAAAAGTTTGCTTTAAAGCATACTAGTAAAATACTTTACAGAAAAATGTGTGGAGATGGAAACTATTTGTACTATATTTATGTTCGCCCGCTATCATTTACAGTAAAAAAGTACACTCACTTCCAAAAGTTAAGCACGAAGATGTAAAATGCAAAAAAAAAAGCAACAAATACTGCTTTGATTGAGACAAAATTCGGCAGGAAAGTAGCATATATATTTATGCATAAAACAAAATCAATAATTATATACAGAAAGGAAAACAGTATTAAATTTTTGTAAGTTATCAGATAATGACATACTGGAGACTTAAACAGAATTAGGTATAAAGTGAAAAAAAAAAGCATAAAATGAAAAAAAAAAGGATATTAATAGGGTATGTGATCCCCCCTCATCTGTATACAAAGTTTACACCTTGTGACCATGCTTTAAATTAGGTGGTCAACCACCGCAGAATTAAGCAATCGCCATTATTCTTGTAGAGCAGTTTCCAGCTCAATAAGAGTGGCTGGAGGTGGGAAACGTGACGATACAGCACAGCCGAGGGCATCCCAAAGATTTTCAATGGGATTAAAGTCGAACGAATACGCTGGCCACGCCATACGCGCAATCCCTTCACTCTCAATGTAGTCATCGACGATGTCAACTCTACGGGAACGTGCGTTAAAACAAAAGTAGGGCCAGACAATGGGTTCTAGGACTTCATCTCGATACCGGACAGCCGTCAAAGAACCCCGTTTAAAGATGTGCACGTCGGTGCGGTATCCTAATGAAATCCCTGCTCACACCATAATGCTTCCGCATTGGAATACGTGATGTTCGGTGATGTTTGGGATTGATTACGTGTTCGTTGCTGACACCATATCCTTATACGCTTGTTATCTGGCTCCAGAGCAAATCTTGACTCATCAGTAAACATGACATTGCCCCAGTCAGACACATCCTAGTTGACATGTTACTGGCACCGCTGTAATCGTGACCCTCTTGATTGGACAGATAGAGGAACACAAACTCGAGGTACCCGGGCGTACAATCCACTCATATGTAATCTTCGGCATACAGTAGCTGCAGATATCGCTTTACCAATGGACGCTGTAACCATAGATGTCACACGTGTGGAGGTCGCTCTGCGATTTCGCTTGGCTACAATAGCAATATATCGATCTTCCGCTGGGTTGTAACCCTTGGGCGACCGGCTACGGGCCTTCGAACAACTGTCTGTGGGGTTTGGAATTGTTTCCATAAAGGTGAAATTACAGAATGATGAACGCCGAAGAAAAGAGCAAGATTTGTGATTGACTGTCCTGCTTCAATGCGTCTCACAGCACGCCAGCGCTCAGAACCTTCCCTTCGTCTTCTGGAAGTCCTAGAAACACGTATGTCTTGAAAACAAATTGTACGAAAGTTTTAAACACCTTCTATCAACACTTACAATCAACTTCTGTAACGCTTTATAAAGTTGGCTTCTTATAAGACTGCCTTTTTTACATATTTCTTGACATGAAAGCGCGATTGGCTGTTACCTAACATATTTGCATACTTCCATCTACCTCTGGAGCGAATTGCATCCTCTTCAATTCTGATTGGCTTCCGGAAATTAGCATTTTCCTCTCCGTGTTTAACTTTTGGAAGTGAGTGTATTTCTGAAGCTTCACTCACACTATGGTTTTAAAGCCGAGTTGCATTGCTATGCTACCAGACCTTTTTACTTAAGAAAAACTGGTTTAAAGATTTTGCCTACATGTTCTAACTTTTGAACTTTATTCCCACATGGTATAAGAGTCGACTAACAGGCGAAACAAACATCGGTCGACTGTTTCCCTTTAGCTGTGCGTTAAAAATCCTACCAAACAGGTGTAAATGGACTTAGACTTTTATGCCTTGAACCATAAAACCTTATGACGGCCAAACTGACATCTGAACGAAGCACTAAGAAAGTTATGCAGCGTAAACTTCAAAGCAGCAGTTACCTTCGTGTTTAATCGTTTATGATAAAGCGCAGGAAGGTTATCCGTTTTAGGAGCTATGCCTTCGTGTAAGACCTTTAATGACACAAGTATGCCTATTAAATATGGATATAAAGAGTTAACAAATCCTGAAGAAACTATTAATCATATTTTCTCAAAGAATGCAGTACTAAAAAAGAATCTCTCTTCTCTTCTAGCACTATACAAAATAAAGGAATACAACTTTGAAAATGATATAAATGAAAACGATATTTTTTCCCCCCGCTGCATGGTTTTGATATGGTGTTGTTGGTATGCTGACACTACGTAAAGAGGAACAAGTTATACTTTGAACAGTTTTGATCTTCTACAAAAATAAGTAAATTTACCAACCATGTTTTAATCATGAAAAAAAAAAAATCTTTAACTTATGCCGAAACCTCCCACGAAAGATATAAATGTAAAATTTTGCGGTGAAAGAACATAAGAATGTAAATAAAAAAAAATGTTTTACATACGCTTAATTTAGATGTCAGTTTAACATCTGCAGGTAAAGTACTAGAAAAGGCTAATAGCATCATTCGTGTAAAACGTTCAAAGTCATTTAAATGATTTCTATTAGCCAGTAAAAATAATTTAAGTGTACATAAAAACAGATGTATATATAATATAACCCACTTCCCTTTCGTAATTTGATTTTCTTTATTCCCAATAGTAATTCTAGAAACAACATGTGCTCAAGATTTTCATTCTAGACCGAAAAGCTTCTGTAATGTCTGTCTTAGTTACAAGCAGAAAAGCTTGCAACAGAAAAAATTATGAGGTGGTATAAAAATATTAAATTACAAATAAAATTCAAACTGCAATCGAAAGAAAACAAATAAAGAATTTAATTATTCTTAAATTTCTTGTATTAACATCTTGTATGTTATTAATCCAAAGGGGCTTTGTTGCTGAAGGACTATTGTTTTCGTTTTGCTATTTTGCGCTAATTCACTATAAACGGCTGTATCACTTTTCAAATTGTTGCCACCAAATATTATCGCCCTGTATTATATTTAAAGAAATTAAATAATGAAGAATCTGCATAAGTATATGTATATGCTCCAAATGGGATAAAACAACGGTACCTAGAACCATCCAATTTTGAATAACGTATGTTTTCAACCGAATATGCGCATCTGGAAGCCCAAATTTGGAATTTGTTTTATTATCTATTTCATATTTTGTAAAATTAACGAATTAGTAACGAATTTATGATGAACGATTATAGCAGATGTCAAACGATTTAAAAGCGAGCAATAACAACACTCTACGGGAAAAAAAAAACCTTTTTATCTAAAGCGCACGGAACAGTGTATCAGAAATTCTAAAGATATGCTCATTTTAAAATTATTTTGCGATATTGCTGTTGAACTGAATTTTATGGTTTAAGTGCGAAGAACATGATATTTAATATGTAAAGGTAGCACACAAAGCGTTAAATAAACGCCTCTTTGGAAGTAATTTAAAATCTGAAAATTTTCAGATTTTTTTTCGGAGTGGGCGGGTAATTTTATTAGCAACTTCTTGAATATAGATTTGCCTGAAAAACCCTAACTTTGAAGTTCGATGAAGTAAACACTCCAAAGATTAAAAGATAAAAGAAGAATGGAGACATTAGCCCCGATTGCAGCGCAGACTTTGAGAGGTAGTTTCAGTAGTTAACATTTCAGTTATGCAACCACGAAACATGTGAAACAAATAGGAAAACAGAACATAAAACTGTAAAATATCCAAGTAGTGACAGATGGAGCCAGAAAGTAAAATCAAACTGAGTGCAACACAAGTATGCCCATGAAAAATTCAAAATACACATCCTGTGCAGTGTTCTGAATTCTCAAATACTAAGAACACAATGCAAATAATAACACAGATACAGGTAAAATAACACTTTAAGCATAATAAGGTAAAATAAAGGGAAAGCAAAAACCTGTGTACTTATCAAATCTGCACTAAAGCTTACAAATTATAAGCAAACATGGAGAATAACAGAAATATTTATAAGTATGTACAATAAACTATCAATTGGGAAACAAATTACGGCCATATAAAAGGTACGCAGCAAACGGTTTAATAAACCTATCACCTTCCAGCACTACGTAATTGATTATCAAGGAGTAATTAATAACAGAGCTGTTAATCGCCTTAGCTAAGAACTGAGGTGGTATTATGGTAATTTTACTGAGGTGCTCACTGATCTAAGATATTACTGAACTGTGGTATTTTTTAAGGTACTTGTTAATCAGAGGGACTTTTCCTTACTCAGCATCGTATTTCTGAAGAAAATGCAGGCATTAATGATAATGCGAAGTACCTGATTTTGGATAATTTTCAATTTTAATTAATATCTTCTGGGGTAACTATTGTTCAGGCTGGACAGGCATAGAATAAAATAGGCCTGATATTCATCGTGTATAAATTTCGTTTGCTCCTAGGGTACATATTTGATTGGTAACCAAGTAAACCAAGGATGTGATGTAGAGCCAAGTTGGCTCTATTGACAGCATACTTGGTGTACTGGTCCTATTGTAGGTTGGGACTGAGGATAATCCACGGAAACTTTAGCTTTAGTTACAGTCGGTACTTCTTCATTAAAAAAAATTTTATCCTCTGTTTCACGCTGGGTGTTCTGCCGTCTTATCACAAAAAGCTCAGACTTGCTTTTATTGATCGACACCTTCCATTTTCAACCCCAATTTTCAGTTTCGTAAATTTTGGCCTGTAATTTTCAGTTGATTGGTTCAACCGAAAATATCTTACCACAACTGTAGCATTTTCTACATGACAGGCCAAGAGCTGATCGTAGTTATTTCCAGGTTTATGAAAATCCGCCTGTTAGAAGAGGTAAATATTGTGGTAGACAGAAGCCTTTCGGAACTCCTGCGCAGCAGTTTCTCCAAGAAGGGTATGTTGAGCCTTATCTTCATGTAAAGGTGCGTTCTTCGAGGAAGGAATAAAGGGTAGAAATAATTTCTCTGCTGAAATTTAGAGTCAGAAGCAAATTCTAGAAGAGCTGATTTATAATAGAATGATTGACAACCTTCAAAGCTTCGCTGATCATCAGCACGGGTTTAGGAAGAAGCTTTCTACATCTACCCAGCTGGTCCGACTTACAGAGTTCATCGGCTCAACGATACATAATAAAATAAGTGTTGCGTACTGATTCCTAGTACGATCCTGATGCTAGACGTGGCAAAAACATTTGACAGCGTCTGGCATCCAGGCCTCGTCTACAAACTCATCAGGCTCAATCTGACCTGGGAACTGACCATGTTAATCACCTGGTTTCTGAAACATCGTACTTTACATCGTCAGGCACTTCAGCGCAACGTCGGGCATCAAAAACATTCTTGCGGGTGTCCCCCAAGGAAGTACTATTGGTCCGATATGTTATATAATTTACGTGAACGATTTCCTTAACTTTCGATATGATATTAATTTCCTCCTGGCCAATTACGTGGACTACACGGCTCTTGTTTGCAAGTCACGTCGCCCACGCACTGGTAAAACTCCAAGAAAAGATTCCATTTATTGAGCACTGGTGTAGCCGCTGGAAAACCAGCATACAGCCCACCAAATAAAAGACTTTACTCATAAGGAAGCATCGGGAAAGAGCGGAAATCAAGACTTATGTCGTAACTCTTCGGGTGTGCTGTCCCAAGAGTTAGCAAGGCAAATTATCTTGGAGTCACACTCAATCATAACTTTACATGGAAAGATATATGGCACAGGTTTGTGGGAAAGCATACAGAATCATCTTTAAGCTGTTTCTCTCGGTCATCCGGCTGATTTTTACTTATGTCTTCCCTCCTGGGCTAATGCTAACGAGAAGGATTACAAGAGACTTCAAGTCGTCCAGAACAAGTTTCTGAGAATTATAACTGGTGCGCCCTATTTCGTTAGAAATAGAAGCCTCTACTCCGACTTCAAGTTAGAGTCCATCAAGGAATTTACAACTACAATTAATAATAAGTTTTTTACTAAAACGATTAGTAATAATCCTGTTAACGTCGCCGAAATTCTTAACTACAAGATTCTGAACGAGGATAGGTTCATAAGCCCTTCGCCGGCCAACTCATTTGCATGAATTAAGCGGACGAATGAGAGAACAGATTGACCCTCTGGACTCGGCGGAAAAGTATTTTCATAGTTTCCGTTGTTTTTATGCTGTATGGAATAGTAATGTAACCAACATATAGAACAAATTTTTATAAGCATTTTGAGTGGTTACTTTTATATTTTGGGCATTTCTTTCAGTGTGCATTTCTTTCATATGCGAAATACTATTTCTGTCTTTTCGAATTCTGGCTTTGCAACTGCCGCTGATCGGCTAGGTAGCTCCTGGACGCCAGATGCCTGCAAATTCACAGATATTTATTTCCGCTCTTTAAGAGCTGACTCTCTATTGTATATAATGTAAATGGTGTACTTTTACTTAATTTTCTTTTACTGTTTGTATCCTGCATGTTTTACTTTGTACAGTAGTTGACAGGTTAAGCGTTTCGGTCTCGCCACGACATCCCACGTGACCAGTCTCAAGCGTTGCTTTGAAAACATCGAAGCAAAGGGTTTCTTCTTGTATCAACCCTTCAATTCTACGTCGTACGAATTATCCTGTTAAATGCCAGGAAAAACAAAGCATCAAAGCATCAGAGACAGAAACTTGTAAATTAAACTTCTATGCCACATGCACTTTTGCCACGTGTAACATAAGGAGCGCAGAGCATTTTTTCTTATGTTTTCCGCACCTAGGAATTCTACAACTTTCACTAATTGCTTCTTTCTATTTAATTCCTTTCTAAACCCAAATTGTTTGTCTGGAAGTTGATCTAGATAAGACTAGAGCCGTGGCAAGATCAATATTTCAAGCGATTTTCGAATTTTTGATAGAAGACTAATCGAGCGGAATCCATGTCGTATTCATATGAATCTTTTCAAGCTTTAGGAGTATGAATATGTTTTTAGGAATATGTTCGCTTATGATCGAGCGATGAATAAGTGCGTAAGGCACGCACGTATTATTCATTAAGTCTGTGATGGCATTCCTTGTAAATTATGAAGCATGTTTTTCGTAAATTCAAGATATGCACAATCTATGTACTATTATTTAGGATAATATAATGAATTGAAATGTATATAATAACTATAGAATAACATATGAACATTGAAATATATGCGAATAATAGAAAGAACGCTCAATGTCAACAACTGAACTGCCCCATGTAAAGGAAATAATCGATATTTGTTTGCGCAAACATTAGAGCAAAATGTAATGTACTATGCATTGTATACAATATGTAAATCGTGTGCTGTGTAATGCATTGAGATAACCAGTAAATGCAGCATTCATGGCTGAGACCGAGACCAGCAACACGGAGGGATCGGAGAAAGGTGAGAATGTTGTACGCTGTGAATGGTGAGAATGTTGTATTCGGAGAAAGGTAAGAAAGTTTCTAGTCGGAGAAAGGTGAGAATATTGGGTTCCTCTCTGTGCCGGCTCCCGTGGGTGGCCTGTGTGCCCGTGGTAGATGTTGCTGTACTACTGTAGTGCGGCGGAGCAATACTTGTAAATCCATGGGTAAAGTTCTGGTTGCTCCGTCCACTTTTCCCTGTTCCCCTTCGTAATTCTATCCTGACCTGACGCTCCTGCAAGAAGTTTCCCGACATTTTCTTGTATATTTCTCTGAGTCTTGAATTCGATGACATTGTTAGCCACAGGAGTAGATAGACAATGATGGTTCAGCGACACTCAGTGGGCGTGGTCAGTGAAGTTCCCGGAAGGGAGGCTACGTTATGCATGATATCACCGGAAAGGGCGGAGATTGTAGAGTGAGATAAATAATATAAGATGATAATAAATAAGATAAGATGTGTGTTATAATTTTCCATTTATTTGATATGACATTAATACCAGATTACCTTTTATTGATTTACCGGAAGTAATTTCCTTTGTTAACCAATTTTTACCCTTTGTATTTTTCTTGGTATTCCGGCTATTTTACTATGCACATGATGATTATGTCCTAGGTACCCTTAACGGTGATTATTTTTGAATTAAATGATTGATTTAGAAAGTCTTAATTTTAGATGTAAATTTTTAATTTTTCAGTATATTTTATGCCTTATAATTTCCTATATACTCAAAATTTTACCTTATTTCTTAAATCTTCTGTTCATAATACCACATTTAATTTAAGTAATCTTAATTACATTACTCATTTTTATTATTAAATTCATTTTACCCACAATTATTTTCATACCTATTAACCAATGCTTACTTGTTATATTTTACGAGTGTAATGACTAAAATAAGCGTTTTTATTTCTTATATTACTCAACTTTAGATGTAATTTTTAACTTTTTTCTTGCTTTCTGTCATCTTCAACATTTTCTGTATTTTAACTTATTTCTTACTATTTCTCATCACATAGATGATCTTTACTTAATTTTAGATGTAAAAATTTTAGCTTCTTTTATACCTTTTAACCTTCATAATATTGTTACGTGCGTACGGGTTCGTTATATATTGAATGCACAAGTCGTTAAAAAGTTAACAAAAATTTATTCTTTCCACAAGAAATGAATTAAAATACTGAAATATTTCTTCACAGATCTTCGCACAATATCACAATATCTCAAACGTTTAGCAAAAACTCAGTTCAAAACAGATAAAATAGTTCTATGTCACAGCGAAATCGCTACAATCAATACAGCATTAAGTAAACAAACAGCAGTTCGCTTTTTACAGCTACAAGTATAACAGCAACAACAACAACTAACTGAGATGAGCTGTTTCACCTCGGCTTTTATAAGCTTTTTAATTATCAGTAGAACAATCTCGATTTTTCTAGA
>KK112355.1:394699-446418 GCA_000611955.2 Stegodyphus mimosarum
TTTTTTTTTTTTTTTTTTTTTTTTTTTTTTTTTTTTTTTTGTCTAAAAGTGTATATTGGCCAGACTAAAGAGTGTTAAAATTTCTTTTCAAGGAACGTGAATCTTGCGTTCAAAAAGAAGAAACAAACAAATTTTGACTGCTAAAATATAGTTGGATATATAATCGCAGTTCTGGTTTCGATTTTGTAGAAATTATCCAAAAAGCTTCTTCAAATGGTGTATAAGAATTTTTTTTAAGATTTTAACATTCACTAAAAATTTATCTTCTTTAACGAATGACACTAATTCCAATCAATTTCTTCCTAAAGCTTTAAGAACTCTGGTATTTTACTTCTTCGTGTTCTTCATTGCTGTTTTTCTCGTCATATAGTGCTACATTCATTTTAGTGTTGCTCCGCCTATTGCTTTTGATGCAAAACTAGTTGTCGCTCCTCCCATTTATAAAAATTTTCTTTTCCACATAAAGAAGGGCCTGTGTTTGACTGCTCATGAAATCGGTAGAGTTCTCTTCAAATCTGCTCCAAGCTAGGGTTGAGTTTTTTCTTTTTACAACGTAATTAAAAAATTTTAAAATATCGAAACCAGTTATTCATTACATAATTCATATGTTGGAAAAATTCCACAGCATGACAAAATCTATTTTACGGAAAAAAATACTTTGATTTCTTCAAAATTTTGAAGTTGTTCAGAATGTAATGTACAGAAGAAGAAAAGCAACCGTGTATGCAAACGATAAGTGAAATCTTTAAATAGTCAAAAATAAAAATTAATAGAAAAAATCATGGAAAAACAATTTAACTGAACGAACATATGACTGGATAATTAAATCTGATAAAACAGAATAAGGCTACATTTTTTAAGGAAACGGATGCTTTCGTTGAGGAAACGACTAAGAAACTAACTGGTATTTAGATGGATTGAAAAGAAATATCTGGAATGCATGAAACGTAGTACCTTAAAGGCATTTTAAAACTGCAGCATACGAAAAAATAATTGTCAATCATATTTGCAAAACTTTACTTGGATTGATATTAAGAAAGGTTAAAACATGAAAAACTAATGTATACAAATAAATTATTTTAAAATAAAATACCAAAGTTTGAATCCCTTCAAGCTTGGATAATTTGTTTCTTTTTTCAAGCTCGAGCAACTGTAATAACAATTGGATCTTCTTTAGTAATATTATCAGAAATTACTTCAAGCTCGGGTACTTCCTGATACCCTTATCAAAAACAGATTCCATCAGAACAAAGCTGATCCATGTTTGTATAAGCTTAGTTTTTGAAGACGAAAGGAAATATATAGGTGTTTAATAATACTGTTATATTTTATAATTTAATTATATACTAGTGTTGTCGTCACCCACATAATAGCAAATTGAGTTAATTATTATAATTTATTGTAACGAGAATTAGAAATAGAAGGTTTAAGACTTATTATAGGTTACGACTTATAAATCCGTATATAAATTTGACAAAAGACATACTTCTGAATTTTTTGAAACACTAATACTGGTTACTTTTATAAGGCAAAATTAAAATGTTTATTAAAAATAAGACCAAAATAACATTTATAAATTTAAAAAAAAACGCAAATATTGTAAATTATGTGAGTAATCGACAAATTATGGAAAATATACTGAACTCTACATAACAATGCACCTGCTCACGTTAGCTGTATTATTTCAGTATGATACACGCATTGCCAGATTTTATTAGTAATTTAAAAGTTGAACTTCTAAAAACACCGAGCAAATACTCACACAATAATACGGAAATATAAATCTCATAAAATACTGAGCACTACAGAATTTCGATATAATCAAAAAGAAACTCCTCCCTTCCCGAAGAAATCTCAGTTTTGATGATTTTCTTTAATTAAGACAAAACGCGAAAGAGCTATCTGCTTTTACTCTCTTTCTCGATCTATCTGGAGATATGTTTTACTGAAGAACCTTTTAAAGAAAACAGATCATATATAGATAAAATTGTCTCATACTAATCTGAACTAATTCAACAAGGTATAAATAAAGGTACTTGCTTTAAAAGCAAAATTCGTTTGAGATCTACTAGATATAACAGTTGACAACAAGGAAAACAATATCTCGAGCTTTGCCAAATCAACTAAGAAATTGTAATTTTCTAAGTAGAAACAAAGAAGTGAAACAGGAAAATCAATCTTATCCTACGTTAGGTATAAAGTAATGGTATGGGAATTAATAATCGGTTCCAAAAAATTGTTTTTTCTTGAAGGTTAGGTAGATTCAACAGAACATTTGAAAATAATGGAATTTATATAAACTGACTTATGGGGAACTTGGAGATAAACTGACCTTCCGAAAAAAACTACTCAGTTTTGGACATGTGACTACAGACTAAAAAATTGCAAAGAAAAACACACAAGGGAAAAACATCGTAGTGCAAAACATCATGGAGGCAGGGAAACGAAAGCAAACAGAAAACAACATGGGAGGATTTTGTGGTTTGTCCCGTGTGTAATGCAAATAAAAAACCACTTCTCCTTAGAATGGGGCCCACCAGTGGTAAGTCGCTGAAAACTAGTAGTTCGATCCGCGGTTCGAATTCCGACGAACGGGCTTTCTAGATGGCCGAATTCATGTTTTTTCCCGTGCGTAACGTGTATATGAGCCAATTTTCCTTAAAAAATTCTCCACAAAGGCATTTCTCCTCTTCGGCAGATAATTCTTGGCAGATAGCAGTATTGTGCTATAATTGAATAAACCAAACCAAACCTTAGAAAGACCTCTGGAAAAGCATTCCTACCCTTAGGTAGATAGCCTTCATATGCATTGCCATATTCATTCAAACAAAACAGTGACAATTGCAGTTTAAGTCAAGGTATGGGAGTCTGTCTTAACAGAAGAAATAACTTCCGGAGGACTTTCTAGCGCAAATAGCTTGAATTCACATTACAAACAAGAAAAGCTACGAAACTCAACGCAGCCATTCTTTTGTCGAGTTTCGAGAGCTGATGCCTTTTTCATATATTTAGCGGAATAATTCGCTTCTCTGTGATGAGTTCCAATATTCAAAAACAATGTGATTGTTGAAACGTCAGGACGTTTTACTAAATACTTTGTTTTTCAACTGTATGTCTCCTGTGAGTTTTTAAAAGCAATGAAAGATAAAAATAATTTTTAAGGTGATATCTTTGTACTTGATATGACTTCAAAACGTATGCAGCTTCAGTTTGAAATCTGAATTATGATTTATTCAACATCAAGACTGATTCCATGAAACAGTTGAAATACAACTGTATGTAATTAACATACTTTTACCACGACCTAAAGCCTGATCTTCGTATATGAAAATATTCTTCTCATTCCTTTTTACAATGCATAAATTCCCCTGTAATTAAACTTCAAGTAGAAATTTAGAAACTGGAAGTTGATTTTAATCTTCGATACTGACGTAAATCCTGGCTACGTTGAAACAGAGGTTCGAAAGTCTAATCTTAGTCTATCTTTTTGAATACAAGAATCACTACACTTACTTATTTAAGGAACAACTTTATACATTAAATGACATAAACAAAATAATAAACAGAATAAACAAAAGGTGCATTTAGGAACTTACCTTGTCTGATTTTTGGTAACAACACGCAGAATGCATAATTTTAAAAATTTTACATGTCCAGTCAACATATTCGAAATTATTGTCATATCTTGTTACTCGTTTGTTTGTTTGTTATTTTATTATTAGAATAATCGATAGAAAAATAATCTCATGTTAAGGAATTTTTAGACTCCATCACTTATATTTTACAATGCATTACAGTTACTAAATTTAATTGGTATTATATTCCTTCCAAATACTCGAAATAGATGGGCGATCGAACGATCTTTAATCAGTAGACCACACAGATATTTACTGCAATGGAGGCACAGAATTTTATTTTTTATTTAATCGCATCTTTACTCAGTTGCATAGTCAAAAACAAACACAGCTTTCATTCATGGAAAAAAATAATGGTTGATTTTGCTCGGTCTAAAAAGAGTAAAACACGGTCCGGATAGTTGGAATTCTGATTCACCTTCGCATAATGTTTAAAAGATTATTCGCTGCCAATATTTTTCATCTTTTTAATAATGAGGAGCTTGTAATCAGTTACCGATTTATTTGAGTATTTAACACCCAGATATCCGATTCTAGACTTTTAACTCATTTCCGTTAGTAGATATTTGTAATCCTTTAATCTCTATCGAAGGCCGCTATGGCAGATCAATATACTATAGATCAACTTTAAAGTATTCATTAATAAATTATTGTTACTAAAATATACTGTGGCCACGAACCCCAAAACCCGAATCAGCATAAACATAGTTTCAAGGTAAAATATTTAAAAGCTAAGACTAAATACACTCTTATTTTTGAGAAATAACACTAAGCTCAGTCAAACCGAAAAATAACTTTAAAAGCTTATAAAGTATTTCTCTCTTTTTCTTCTCATGCCTTCGTGAAGTAGTGGTCAGCACGCTCGACTAGTATTCCAGAGGTCCGTGGTTAGAGTCCCGGCGAGAGCATAGCTCATTTGCCTCTTCTCCTGCTTCAAAAATACCTAATAAATCTACAGTAGTGCCCAAACTAAAAAAGGGTGATGGATGATGATTCTCCACCACCAGGATTTGGCGACTGGGTCCCCAAATCCCCAGTTGCCCTTTAAACAGAGGGGTATAAGTTATTTCTCGGGCCTTCTTGGTATACCTTCGTGCTCAGCACACTCGACGCGTATTCGAGAGGTCCGTGGTTCGAGTCCCGACGAGGGCATTCCTTCTTTTCATGTTTCCTGCTTAGAAATAACCTAATATCTCTACAAGCTAAGCATACTCACAGCGAAAAATAACTCTGAAAAAGTAAAAGCAGAGTCGGAAATTTGCAGATCTCTGATTTTAATGTGCTACTCAAGATCTATTCTCAAGTAACTTATTGATCATTAAAATAGTTTGATTTAACTTATTTTTGATTAAGACTGGTAAACTGTATCTGATAAAGCAGGCCAGGGGTGTGAATTTCAGATGGATATCTACGAGGAGAACTTTCTAAAGAAAACTATCTTGCCTTTTTGTTACGTATGGAGAGAATCTTAAAATCTTTACGCAGGTTTTTTTAGCATGAGCTGAACACGGGAAAAACGACCAGCTTTCAGCAGTCTTATCCGTTCAATCACTAGCGCTCAACATTCCAAGAAAAGATGGATTGGTTTCACATTAGGCATGGCGAAAATCATTAAAACCTATGTATGCAGCCCGTTCACCAGGAAGAGAATACCAAGGTTCAATTGCATTGTTTTATCGGCTTTGATAAGACTTTTTATTTAGTATCGTGAAAGACAGAGAGATATTCTTTCCACTGCAAGGAAGTGTACTTCATTTTTTCCTGGCCTTATATATGTAATTATTTGTTATGTATTGTAATTTTTTCCGAAAAGTGGGCGAAGTTAATTCCTTTTTTTCAGCGGGATGCAAGGTTAATTTTATGATCAGTTTTTAGAACTTCCTTAATACATGTGATGAACAATATTATTTAACAAAATTATTCACAAATTTAAACAGATTTATTTTTAACTCGTATCAGTGACACAAAAGGAATTTTGAGAGCTGCGCTACGTAAAACTCAAAGAATGGTCCTTCCTTTGGCAGGTCGTAAATGTCTTTGCTATCTCAAAAACTTGGGAGTTCTTCAAAGAACAGAATATTTATTATTTATTTTTAGAATTCTCAAGTAGCTCAGAGAAGAAAGTCATTCTTTAAGGATCACTCCAAAGCCGTAAAATCCTCTAGTAGCTTTCTTTTATTAATGCAATTCTCTACAGAAATGTCATGTTGGAAGCTTTTGCTATACTTCAGATCTATTTATATACCTCGGTATAAAAGAGTGGCATGCTGTAAAAGGTGATAAAAAGACTATTTTTCTTTTTAATTCTTGTAATTTGGAAGAAATTATATGCCATCAAACTTATTTATAATAAAATTATAAGGACAACAAGAAAAACTCGGTGTGTTAATACATTTATGAGGCATTTTCTCCTTTCTATTCCGGTACTTTCTTGGTGTAATATAAAGCATGTCCGAGGTGTATTCATATTTCTTGCATTGCTATAAACTATAGACTCTATATTTAGCTCCCGAATTAAAATGTAGTGGGGGATAATTTGTTGCCACTAGGATTTGGCGATTGGGTGCTCTCAATTCCATGATTGAGCCCTCTCACATGCTAACCTCTGCAAAATAACGTGCACAACGCTCAGCCAACCTCTACAAAATTTCCACAAGTTATCTGACAAACTGCTCTCTAATTATAGCACACAACAATGGCATTACCTCCAAAATCTGGAAGAGAGGCTGCCCGCAAGTTATTACTCGAGTCCTGTTCTCTGGAACTTAACATTCAGTTCTATACTTGAAACTAATCGGCCAGAGAATACGATCTTATTAGTTTATGCTTACGATGCGGCTATTTTTGTCAAAGGTGGAACAAGAAACGAACTGGAAAACTTCGGCACAACACTCTGTAAACATTTTCTGAACCCTGAAAAAACCTTAGATTAGAAATTGCAGTCGAAACCTCTGAGGCTCTCATTATCTCCAAGCCAAGAACAAAACCCCACCAGACTCACCTGCTATAAATTACAAGGCAAAAATGTCAAGATTTTTACGCGAAAGGAATTATTGGGATGATGTAGGATCAAGGTTACACTTGGATTCCTCGTACAGAAGTCTTACGAAATAAAATAAATGTAATAGCTAGGTAACCCCACATACAGAAAATATTATATATCACGACTGTTGAAAAAATATCACTGTACACCGCAATCTCAAGGAAAAAAAGTACGTTCTACTGCTCCAACTGCCATTCGCACTTAGTTTCTGCAAAGCGTACAGAACAACAGCAACAAACGCTGCTCTCGTACAGGCAGGTCAGATAACTCCTAGATATAAGAGCAGAATGGGTAGTTCACGCAAAAATTATATAACTCAAAAGTGATGCAATCTTTGACAACACTACTTACACCCTCTTAAATGTAACTATCAAGGCAATGGTTTGCAGATATAGCCAGGGTTAAAAGGAAAAGGACTGCAAGTTATAATTAAAAAGAATAGAAGGAGCCGCATTTCATAGGGATCACGCACCATCATCTAAACGAACAGCTCCAAAACTGAAAAGAATTGGGTAGTACTCTTGTTACATTTGAAGGAAATATCATTGTACGCGCATGGAAAGCCATCTTAACCGCTATAATAGTGTCTTTTACGTCAAAGCGCTCGCCATTGCAGCAGCTAAAGACCATGCAACAGTTATAAGCACAAGCAAATCAGTGATCTCTGCTTACAGTATTTCGACATTGCTCGCAAATGTGAACCAACTCTCCTTTAATCACGACTATCCCTTAACAGCGACTCGTGTTTTCATGCATGCATACATCTTACTTGAGTAAAAGCATAGACCGGGTAAAAGCACATGCCGTATTAGAGCGAAGCGAAACCGCAGATATCCTTGTCAAGGAAGCAGCCAGCTACATAAAAACACAGCAAAAAGGCAATAGTTTCCCCAACATGTCAGATTAGCATTTCACAGCTAACCAATTATATTACTGATCACTGATCTTTACCAACGATTTCGTTCGTTTTAATACCTCGGACACACATGTCCGCGTCTGAGGAAATGAAAGCTGCCCTGACCACTTTGCTTTCCACTCCCGCTAACGACGGGAAATCATCTGCATCTTCCTACTAACAAGTTTGATGAATGTAAGAGGTTTATTATTATCAACAGAAACGACAATTATAAAATCTTTAGAATGATTAAATTCATAGCAGCAACGGGACAAGATATTTGTCAACAGCATTAGACAAGTCAGAGGCTCTCACTGAGTTACACTTTTTTCCAGAAACTGCACAATCAGTATGACAAAAATTATAAGTGTAATTTTAGCTTTAGTTTAATTTTCTTTTATTTTTAGTTTAGTTTTAGGTTTAGTGTAATTTAATATTGATTTTAGTTTAATTAATGTTTTTTATATATTATGCTCTAAAAGTGCACGTTTAGTTAGAAAATACGTTTAATTTCTGTGAGACCAAACTGTTCACCATGTACCAGGGAAAAACAATGATCTTTACTGCATATTTTACATACTTTCGCCCTTGTCTGGTCATTCAAAATTACTTTTGATGTAATAAACTTATGATAGGAAGACGGAGTCAATTCCTGCTAAGCTCTGGTAACCACCAGGAGTACCGCTTTCTGGTAACCTGTTACCTGTGTAAGCTAATGCTTGTGCTCAGAACTATACGAACCACAGGTTGAAGACATCTGCTTTATGGCAATGCTCATCCTCAAGCAACTACTGTAGAACTGAAAACTGCGTGAAATTGATGGGATAGCTTTTAGAATGTTCTCCATACAGCCTGTACCTAGCGCCACCTGATTTGTGGATATTCTCAGCGTTGATATACCTCTACGGAAAAGGCTGTTTTCCGGAAGACGATGTGAGAATGCTACGGCTACATTGCTAAAAAGGATGATATCACAAAAAATATGCCATGGTTTTGAATGCATAATAAGACACAGTAAACAACATATATCAAAGGGGGGAACTTTACGTTGTAAAAGAAAATAATAAAGAACCTGTAGAGTGATTCTGAATGAAAACATCACTCTTAAAAGTTTTCACTCCGTCTATAAATACGAAATAAGATCAAGAGAATCTTCCAGTTACGTATGAAATTAAATTATTTTAAGAAATTTAACTATGAATCTAATGCTGCACATGAACAAGTATTGATGTTAGAAGCTTCCACTCTTTTCTTGCACGCATCATTTTATGTTATGCTCTTTTACCAGATTACTCTCATGTTCACCAACTATTAAGGCCCTATGGCAAATTAAGAGCTGTTGTCACATTAATTATAGTAAGAAAATCATAAACAGCACTTGTTCTTCTTAAAAGTATTGTTAGATTTTAAGTGCATTAGCAAAAATGTTTCCAATACCGCGTATTATGTTCCTCCAATATATAATCTTTTTTCTCTCTCTATATATCCCTCGGATATAAATAAAGTCTTCACATTATTTGTTTCGCTAATTTTGCTTTTAGTTTAGAAAAGCGCAGTATTATTTTTATGTTATGTCATTTATATATTTATGTTTGAAGTATTTTCACTGAAACTAACATATGATTTTACTTGCAAAATTACATATATTTTCATTAAAAGTGCTAGTTTTTGAAAATAAGTGTTAACTAAAATCTTATTCTAGGCATTCTAAAAAGATATTATCCCGCTTTTCCAAATTAGATTTCAGAAAGAATCAACGGTAGCTTAGCATTTTATAGTATATTTATTGCTTCCAATTAATGAAAATATTTTAACCCTCTATTTTAAACCACTTTTGAATATTTGATAAGATTCTATTTCGTACAGTACACGAAAATCCTTTTTGGGAAGTATGTAGTACCGAGCTATTTTTATACACATAATTTTCTTTGAAGGTTTTCCCAACTAGAAGTGAATGACAAGACGCATCGTCTTGAAAGAAATCTGACACACTTTCTCTTCCTCCCTTTTTTCCCTGTTTGACATTATTTTTTCACTATACTTTCTCTACTCTTTTCTAGTTTTTTGTTCCAAAGAATGCTGTGTCATTGTCAAACCTTTTGACATCTCATACAAAAGTCACTTCTAAACATTTTCCGTGTTTTCCTGGCATAGACATTTTTAGGCGCATTTCGCAAACTTCAGTACTTTGACACAAATTTCATTTCTAATAGATTTCGCTCATAGGAAACATGTCTTTTGTGTAGTGTTTAAATTTTAGTTTAGCAAAAAGAAAAAAAAAAAAAAAAAAGAAGTTCTTAACCATAAAGGAAGGCAGCATAGCAATATGAATAATTCATTCTAAAAGTGCTCTTCATGTTTAGAAATATGAAGCTTAACTAAATGTTACGCACTCAGAGGTCCCGTGTCAAATATATCTTCAATGATATGACATAAATGCTATATGACTGTTCCGTTTCTCTCAGCCTGTTGTAGTATACTCAAAACACAGTATCACATTATGATAATTTAGAAAAGTGTGTAAATATTCAGGCATTTATACTCTTTGAAAAACCATGGTAACAGTCTAACTTCTGTATCAAAAGATCTCAGATCAAAGTGCATCGACGCGAAGGTATGCACAGCGTTTCGTAAAGTGATTGGACTCTTTTAGTTCCCAAAATTAATGTCGAAATCTTTAAAAGCATTGAAATAAAATTATAAAATATGGGTTTCTTTGAAGTTAGCGTTTATCCAGTCTTTTCTTATAATAAACAAGTTTCGCAGGAATGTACGTATAACATTTAACTCTAAAAATAACATCTTTTCAACCGAGTGAGAAAATCAAGTTAAACAGTTTCTTGGGACTATATACAAGCTGCAAGGGAAATTACCCATAATACATATGATATGTATTTTTACCTCATAATTTTGCATCAGGTAGATAATATCTGAAAAAGAGTCTTCTTAAATTTTCAATAATGGTTCTGTGGAATTTACATTATTTTAACATTTTATTACCACAGCTTTTTCAAGAAAGTGCAAGAAACTAAAAACTTATAAATTTATTTTTAATTTACAAAAATTATGACGAACAAGTGTAATAGATTAAAGCAAAATGTAATAGAAAAATTGCCCTTCATTTACAGGGCTTAACAACAATTTTTGATATGATAAAATTTTATTCAAAGGAAGACTGAATTATTCAGAATAAAAAAAAACACTTAGAGGACCATTCAAGATTTGCCATGGAATACAGCAAAATGTTACTTAAAATAGTTGAAACAGTTGAGTATTCTGTATTCTCAAACATAGCTCACAAATGTCATAATCATTTAGAACATTTTCTAATTGAGAGACTGTTAAAACTATTATATGGTATGCATGGTACACCGACTAGATGGCAAGTTAAAATTTCTACTTCAGTGAACGAACAGGAAACTTGACCTTTCTTAAAATCTGTGAGAAATAAGAATTCTGGTTGGTTGGTTGGTTGGTGTCGTGTCCTTTGATATGTCAAATGTATCCATGAGTGGAAATCACTGGCAAAAGTTGTGATTTCCCCGCATGGATCCATTTCTAATACGAATTATAACTTATAAGAATCCGAAATATTAAAATGAGATAGTACTTGATGAGAGATGATAATTTAATATGTTTGCTTATTATGGTAATTGTTTTGCCCGTAGAAGAACCAAAGAAGAATTTCAAAAACTGACATTATTTCCAATAGTAGCAAATGAGGAGAAGGAGATACATAGAAATATATGTCCCCCTCTGAAACAGTAACCTTAAGTTTATTGATATTATAATTGATCAATATACATATACTGATATTTTCAAATGAAATCTGAAATAACTTGACCTCCAAAATGGTTCTAAGTTCTCCTAGATAAATATATTGAGTATACTGCTATGAATATGAGATTCTCTTGAGTTTAACAGTTTTGAAACCTTCAAAATCTTGACAGTGTCAGATATGAAACTTATATAACATACTATATGACACAAAATGAGACAAAAATTTGATAGCAAAGTATGTTTGAAATAGCAACAATTGAAACTAGTAAGGTAAAATGAATGAAGAAACATTTGGCAAGAAATAATAAAAAGTTCAATTCAATCAATGTCAAAAATTTTAAAGCATATTTTTAAAGCTAATAGTAATCTAACGAAATTTGAGAAAAACTTAAATTACTTTTCTTTTTATTTGATAGAATAGTAAGTGTTCAGCTGAAAAGTAAACGTTACATTTTCAACTCAATAGCTCATTTTGCAAAATTTATTTACTAGTAAAACAGATCCCTATGTACTTTAGCGAAAACACATCGCATATTTTCAGTTTAATGCATTCAGGAGTTTTGAATTTTCGAAATTGAGAATGTCCATACTCTTTTATAAGCCGCTGCAAAATGTTCCGCGTGATGTTTGTGAATAGTCAAGTTTAGAATATTTGTTTACGTAAGGGCCTGAATGTCACTAATTAAAATATAGTGCATTAAGAATTAAGTACACATTACTGTAAGAAATTGTGCATTATTATTTAATTTTAAAAGAAAAGAAAACTTCAGCGTAAAAGAATAAATGACTGTAGTAACACAAATATGAAACGGTTTCACATGTAAGGAAACACTGAAATTCTGAAAGTCTTTTACAAGGAAAGAAAAGTTTCAGTAAAAGCCGCGTGTTTATTATATCACATGTGCAAATAATAATAATCAGTTTTCAGTTGATACTTATCGAATTACCTTTTTCTTCATTTTACTGTATAATCAATGACTGTCTTGGCAGGAAATCGTGCATTATTATTATCTAAAGCCTGCTTAATTGCTTACTGTTTTTAAACTGATACTTCATTTGAATTAAAAGTAATGTATTCCACCTCATACACACCATTAGACTATTTCTAGAAAATGAAATGCTTCATCCCAGAAATTCAAATTACTAATGCGATAATTTCTCATTTATTTCATCAATTTACATCTGTTCTCACTCCTGGATGCACTTTTTCTCCCTTAAGGAAGAGTTTGTTGTTAAGACTTCGAATGCTTCTATTATGTTTCATTGCCAAATGAAACTTAAACAGGAAAATGAAATAGCCATGCGACGCTGAATTATCACAACGCAGTTAATTATTAAGCTGAAAGAATAATGAATGGATGTTAAAATACGAGCTTATTAAAGGGGTGTTGGGAACCAAAAATCTTCAAAAAATGGTGATTTGGGATTTTTGCATTTTCAAATTTATACTCTCAAACTCACAATGTTTCAAAAGCTCATTTTATTATAATAAGACAGGTGTACTTTATAAGGTTTCTCCTTCAATCTCTTAATCTTCTTGGTAAACATACACTGTGAAACCCCTATGTGGAGGACAGGGAGCAAATCTAGGCTATGTCCTTTAGTGTTGAAGAACTACAAAGTCAGAAGGAGGGTTTAAAGGATCCTTTAATTCAAATAATTACAACTCTCCGACTTGAGATAAGCCACTACTTGGGCTGAACTAAAATAATATGAAATAAAGTGTGTTAACAATTCAAATACCTAAGTTTAACGTTAAGTAGGACGACGAGGGAAGCCTAACTCTTAGTGAAATGCAATAATGCGAATTTCACTAGCAAGAACTAGTAATTGCAATTTGCTTATGAAGGCGAATTTTCAGTAGACAGAGGAATTCTTTGCGCGCACAGCCTTACGGCGATAAATCCAAGACTCTGTTTTTCCTCTCGTTAACTCCTGCCTTTTAAACTGCTATCAGATATATGCGATTTGCATAAATATCTCGCGCGCGCTAAATTCGGGCAGCAACTGAAATTTTGAGATATCGATAGGAAAGTTCAAACTAAAAATAACTTGGTTAATTAAAATAATGAATGCTACAACTTTAATGACACGAAATTTTAAACGTTTATCTATAGCAAATTTTGAGAAAAGGTGCAAATGGCCAGTTTAACATTGTCGGTATGGGGAGTTCAGACTCCCCTTAAAGTTATTTATTTCATTCAAATAGCTATTTTTTCGAAAATTAAAATTACAAAGCGGTAGCGATACATTTAATATTGTTTATTTACTTTCCATTTTATGAGTGCTTTATGTGGCTTCACAGAGTTCATCGAATAATCTATAGAGATGTTGGAATTTAATAATCGTTCCATGTATGTATTATATTTGACCATTCAAAAGCTATATCATTTCCGAATTCATGCAGATAAGCATGCACACAGCTGAGTATTGTGCCTTTGTTAAGCTGAAAAGCAAAAGACTAACTATTACTGGCTTACAGTGAGTAACATAAGTTATTTATCTTATGAGACATATGCAAAACAGGGTACAATAAGTGGCCGAAAGATCTCGCTTATTTAAATTTAAAAATACAACATAATTTGAAATTATACATTTTTACTTTGAATAAACTTATGCTATAAATACTGTATAGTTGCTGCAGCATAAAATTTCCACCATATAGTGATGGAAAAAAATCATCTTATCCAAGTCTCTTTCTAATTTACGGTGAATAGAATCCTCCACTGTGTATATAAACTTGATAACTAACATATTATTTCTCTACTTACCTCTAAATAAATATTTCAATTTCTAACCAGGTCAAGCCCTTTTTGGTATTTGATATTTACTTGCCATATTTTAGCACGCCATACCGCATTTACACAAATAAATAAAAACATGTCTAAAACATAAATATATGAATTAATTATCGGATAAGATAGTTTATTTGTATATAATTCCTTGATAGCCTCCCCACACCACCACCCACTATACTTTTGCAGGAGAAATTGATTTTTCTGCTTAGCAAACATTATTTATGGGATACAGTTTTTTTGTAATTAACAGACAGAACAGAAACAGAAAATTCACAGTATCAGTTGAATAAGTTCTGACTTTATTTTTCATGATTTCTACAGAAAACCAGACGTGTAGTAACTGCTGCTTTAATTTAAATAGTGCTATGTTGAAGCATATGCGAAAGATACTGTCGCTATACTTTGAAATAAAAACCCATTGGCTTATCAAAACAGTATTATTTATAAAAACCATATATTTTCAGAAGGCATTTTAATCAGATCCCGTTAAACTAGTACAACACACGAAAACTTGGAAAAATTACTTGGGAAAATGTTTCTACAGGATTACCAATCATGAGAAAACCGTTCATGCATAACAATAAGGACAATAATTTCGATATCGATGACGACTTAGAACACAAAGATGTAGCAGCATTCATGCCGGTTAAACACATTATATTTCTTGCCAAAACAATGCTTTTATTGTAGGCACATGTTTTGGATGAAGACGCAGATTGTTGCTCGTCCTTTAATAAATTTTCATACTGAAATAAGCAAGAGAAATCACGACCATAGGCAAGAGCGAAGCATGGGAAGAATGCGTAGATGGTACTTTGAAGATCTGAATAAAACTGATTCATTTTTTATTTGACTGGTTGTTTCAAATTCAGTTTGTAGATTTGAATGTTACGAAGCATTATGAAAATGCCTGTGCCATTAGTCATAGCAATTGATTTTGAAATGATGCAATTTAGAAAGGTTTGTTATAAGCTGTTTTTATTTTCAGGACAGAAAAGGGAAACAACTATATTAAGAATGATCTTTAAGGGGTTACGTTAAAATTAAAGTTAGTATTTTATCTTATATATTTTTTCATCTTACATATATATGTATGTATGTATGTAATGAAAAGCCCCAATGGCTGCTGCGAAAGACGCTGAAGAAGTAAACACATGAAAACGTAGCTTTCCAGGTCAGTTTTATTTAAATGCACTTCATTGAATAATAAAAACATTAAAGTATACACACATACATTTCATATACTCGTATCCGTTTTCATGGAAAGAAACAGCAGACATGACGTTAACAGAAAAGAAGTAAGCGAGGGTATTACTTTAATGAACTCTTTAAGTGTTGAAAAACGAATTAGTATGTAACAGTATCTTACTACATGAAAAATTATTGCAAATACCAAAGAGACCGAATTTTCCTAAGTAGGAGTTTCCCACATCATATACTCATCTATCAAAGTATATACAGTAAAATGCTGATTATCCTATGTTAATAACTACATTAAATTAGAAGGTATGAAAGTTGGGAAGCTGTGCTTCCTGAAAAGTTTAGAAATCTCCGGTAACAGAAATTTATTCTTCAATTTTTATATAAAACCAAGTTTCCAGAAGTTTATAAAAAGTGACAAATCCATCCGAGAAACCCACATATAACTTCAGCGCAACTGAAAGTGGGTTGAGCACAAAGCAAAAAGCTAAATTACGTTATTTCTTAAATAACAGGTACGGAGAATTTTTCGTGACCTTTTTATCTGATATTCTTGAATTACTCAAGGCTTATTCCCAAAAGAAGCTAATTCTTTTTCTGTTTTGAAGATTATTGTTCATGACATCTTCAACAAAATCGAATTATATCATCTAACCGCTACCTACTGAACTGTTTAAGTCTACAAAATAAATTCGTGTTTGTTGCTGATTTGAAATGAGAGAGATACAAATAGAAACCGAACATAATGCATTTGAAATGATTGCATAAAAGTTAAATATAGCCGTAAATTTTTGTAAGTATCTGCGTTTATTTACATGTTGTTTGCTTATTATGTAATTTTACAATGACATGTATTTTATTTTATTTATTTATTTACATATTTATTTAATTAGTATAATTTTGTGTACTAATTTTATGCTTACTAATTCTTTGTATTATTTAATTTTGTATATTTGACTTATTGTTTTTGTACTTGTTTGTTTAATTTATTACATTGTATTTCAGTTAATTCTAAGTCGATTGACGCTTAATTTATAAAGATAGCTCAATTAGAATAAGAAGTATGGACAGAAATTCTTCAAATATACTTAGCAACATTATGCGATTTCTTGCCAACCTTGCAGCATCCTGAAAGATTTTGATAACTCATTTTCGGAACCTAGATTTGATTTGGTAGTTTATCTAACGCATTGTTGACTGGCCACAAGTAAACTCATGTCATCATGCCAAAACTTTTCTGACTGGCCACGAGTAAACTCTTGTCGTCATGCCAAAATGTTGCTGACCAGCCACGAATAAACTCGTGATGGATGCGCCTTTGTTTCATATCAAGTTTTTCAGTCTGTGTGTTCTTGAAGATCACAAGAACATCTTGAAGAAGTGTAATTGTTGACCGAAAGCTTCTTTATCTAATATTTAGTTAATAAAATCCATCAAGTTGTGTCACCTTCTTTATAAAAGAGAAATTTCAACATTGACAGAACGTAACGATGAAGAAACCTTCAATTAATTATACTCTAATCATTTATCTGTGAGAGTGATTTTGAAATAAATGACACTTTATCCAAAGACACTGATTAATCTGATATTAGGTCACCAAAAAAATGAAGAAAAATATACCAGAATCTGATGGTGACAATAATTTGGAAGACTGGTTGGAGGATAATGTAATACCAAACTTATAGGATTACCTAAACATTCCTAAACTATTCAACTTGAGTTGGGGTGGGATTCGACTGAGTTGTTGAGTGTGAAGTTGCATTTGTCCCTTGTTTGCCACACGACAAATTTCTCGATCTTCGAATGTTCAGAAATCCTGACAGAAAACTTCCAGTTAGAACTTCAACTTCTCCTTCCCAAGATGGCAAGAAGAATTCTACACATAAGGTGAAAGAAAAAGAAATTGTCTGGGCTTCCCCAAAAACGACAACCAAGCCGACTCCCACCCAAGAAACTATTCCAGTGATTTCGACTTCTAATAATTTTGAAATCTTAAAACCGGACTTTCTCATTTGTGAAAATCACGTTCCAAAGAACGAGCCTGTACATATGGAAATTCTTCCTACATAAAAAATTGCCGAAAGCAACGAAAAGAAAGAATTACCTCCGATTATCTGTCTCAGACCGAAGGTGATATGAAAACATATTAGATCCCTTTTCTCCGACCATAAAAGATCGAGGAGTTTACGTGACAACTGTCCATAGAAATGATCTCTATTTACTTCGAATCTAGTGCCATGCGTGGTAATGCCTTAACCTGCCTTATGAAAGAAGAAATACATTTTAACACGTTCGAAAGTAAAGTACAAGCCCCCATCAATGCAGTCATCAGAGGTCTCCCTGCTGACACAATGGAAGAGTATATCCTGCTGGAGCTTAAAGAACACGGCTTTCCAGTGCTAACAATTAAGCAATTCACCAGCAATTTATAAAGCAGTGGTACCGTACAGAGAATGCCTTAGCTTCAGAACGTATAATCCGGCAAAGATAATAAAATACGGAAATTTAGTTAGAATGCTTTGGGAAAGCGAGAGTGAGTACATATGCAATTTGGACAGGGAGAGAAATCTACAAAAAACGATATTGTCTGTGTTAAGGCCATACCTTGTTTATTGGCAAAATACATACAAAGACAATTATTATAACAGCGCTTGTACAATCAAAATATTACTACGAAAGAAAATAGTAGGCTGTGGTACCATACGAGAAAACCGTGCCTTGCCAAAGGTTCTAATAAAAAAGACCAAAACAAAAGGGAAAAGACTTTTGTATAGAAAGGACCTATTGTTTTTATCATATGGAAAGGTAAAGGAATAATGCGTACGATAACAACTATTCATGATGCTTTTCTGAAATCAATGGCAAGCGAAAAGGAGCTGACAAATGCGCATGGTTGCTGTATTGCAGAGATCCTAATGATTGAACTACCAAGGCCTGAGGCCTAGTTCCTTCTTCTACTCTCTCTCGTTTTTACTTAAAGTGTGATGCCAAACGCTTTACATACTTAAGAAAGCAAAAATAAATATTATATTCCTGAAAACATCCGTAAAAGGTAATGGTCGAAAGGTGACGAAATCATGGTATGGACGGGCATCATTTTGAATAGCAGTACTGGCCTACAAATATTTACCAGCGCAACTACGAATGCTAAATTATACAGAAATGATGTTCTTGATACTTCTGCCAAATTGGTTTAGGAGTATAATCTAATAATTTCCTCCAATGGAACGATAATGCTCAACCTCGTCAGGTTGATCTAATTACTTATCGCCTTGTGGGCGAAAGAATCAAGAAGAGAAATCTGCACGCATATACTCCTTATTTAAATTCAATATAACATGTGTGAGGGGCACTAAGATGCCCGTTTGCATCATCAAAGACCCATTGTGAATACATTTTGTTACCTCAGAAACTCCTGGACGAACTAATATGCAGGTTGGAAAATGGTTGTAAAGTTTGCAATTCTATTAGGGATGTTATTATTTTTTCTATGTATCTCTAAAAAGTTGTAATACCGTATTTTCCCTGCAACACTTTACATGACATTTCTTATTTTCTTATTTAAATTTAATTTTTCTAGAAACAACCAATTCTGCATTTTGAAGATATGTCAGCGTAACAAAGTAAAAGACATTTACAAATTCCGTGTTCTTAACGGCAAATGTTTTCAAGATATGCGAGTTTTCAAGAGTTGTTCCTTTAATTTTCTTCCTCATTGTGTATATACTTTAAGTATCCTAGTATGCAAAAGTATTAAAATAATAATAATAACAGTAATAGCAAAATAATAATTTGATAAAGTTATGCAAATATTGCAAACTTACCTTAAATTTAAGTTGCTGTGTCATGAAATATGTAAACGTGAAACTCAGCTGAAATGAATCTTGATTTCTAACTTGAATCATTAGATTTTAACTCAAAATCAAAAACAATCTGATTAACGGGACAGATCAAGCATCAAAGGCTGAATACGAAACTTCGGAGTTGGCGTGGAACTCATACATCTGGGAAGGCCACTAAAACGATTCGAATGCAAATGGTTTGAATTTCCCCTCACATATCTCTCACTCATTTGTAGCTCAGTTAAATCAGTTTTTTCTTTTTTTTTGTTCTGTAATTAATTCTTACTGTGGAAGGTAACTCAATATTTACAAAAATACTGTGAATATGAATGAATAATTTTATGCAAGCAAGAGTGGAACCCAGAATTCCTAGGTCTGTGGAGGCTGTTGCTTTGAAGTCACTGATAATTCTTTCTTAATTTCTGTTATTTCATTTGTAAACTATATGGACGTAAAATATGTTTTCAATGAAATATCCAAAAAAATCTTAGTAAATATGAACGATTATTTTCCTTCTTTACATTATACTAACGGAAGTACCCGATGCCAGTTAAGTTAGATTGAGAGTAATGTATCTAGCAACAGACAGAACGATATCGCTTTAATCCTTCTCTAATAAAAATGCAAAAAATACGATTCATAGTCATATATTTTTCAGTCTGATGTGATATGGAACCCACATAAAAATTTCGATAAAAAAATGAACTATTTCTCTCTCATTATATCCGCAACAATGGCACGCAGTTTTTAATGATTTTCGTCCTTCTAACCAAATGGTCGTAAACACCCAAGTTTCAACCAATATTTCATCTATATTCAATTTTAGTCGATTAAATGTGGCAAAAAAGGAAAAAAGTGATCATAATTGATCAGAAATCAATAACGCGAACAAACAAACACACAAACAGTCATATTTCTTTATATATATATATAGATTTTGTAAAAATTACAAATTTTTGATTAACAGATTCTGCGATTTGAAAGCGAGCAGTAGCAATAGATTTCGGAATAAAGCATTTTTATCTTCAACTCGCCAGACTGTTGCCATTCGGAAAAATGAGGGCGAAAATTAGTGTTTTCAGAGTTTTTAATTAATATATCGGCTGATTAAAGTCATATGAAGATATGAGCACTCAAAATGGCTTCCCGAGAATTTTTGGAATCGGGAATAATGTATTCAATGCTCGGCAATGCTATTTTTATTTCATTGTAAAACTTAGAATTCTTTTATTAACAAACTCCACGATTTGAAAGCGAGCAGTGGCAACACTTCTCGAAAGAAAGCAGATTTTTATCTCTAGCACGCCAGACTGTTGCCACTCGGAAAAAATGAGGGCGAAAATTAGCGTTTTCAGTTTTTTGAATTAATATGTCTGATTTTAGAAATTTTTTTAAAAAAAAAGTCGGCGTCGACCTTTCCCAGGATCCAGAAAAAAATTGCAGAAAGTTTGGTGACGATAGCTATAGTAGTGACTGAGTTAATCGCGAACAAACATATATATAAATATTTTCATAATTTTTAAAACATTGACGACTTACTTTCGGTACAAAAAGAATTCTTTTTTAATTCGAAATAACGCAGTTTAAAAAGTATTCAATTCCATTTCAAAATGTTTTACGTAGGTGAAATTCGATTGAAATTTCTCAGAAAACATTTAATTGTTACCCAAAAATTGCCCATCTGATATTTATCAAAATGCTTTAGGTCACATAAATTTCACGTTAGTCTGTAAATACATTAATACTGTTTTCTATATGGGTAACTTTATCCAATGTGTAATAACAGAAAAGCCTTCATTACCAATCCACTGGACCACAACACCGTTCTGAATGGTGCATCGATGTGCTTCACTGCTCTAGCAAGACAACTAATGCAATAGATGTAATCCCTGGCAGTGATCGATTACTTTGCTTTGAATCGATTACCCATTTTCTGTCATCAAATCTAATTTAATTAACGGTCTTCGAATTGCTACTCGTATAATACAAAATGGGAATTTTATTTACTCCTTTCAGTTTGCTTTAATCCATGTAAAAGGACAGCTCAGACGTGATAAGTTGATATTGTATTGTTCATTCTGAACATTATGAAACAGCACTGCAGGAAACAATTAAAAATATTTAAAAACGGATTTTTCAGAGTCCAGTCTAATATTTTAAAGCAAGTGCAACGAATTCCTAGGGAATGAAATCCTGGCGCAGTTTTTTTAATCTTGCCAAAAGAATCGCCAAATTGAGTGTGAACAAAAAATGCTGCTAATCATTAAGCAATAAAATCTTATTAAATAATCTTAGTATTTTTATTAAGGTGTTTTTTAGCTGCAAGGCAATCATTACGTATTAACGCAAATACACTGCTATAAATTTTAGCCAAATTTAGTTTCAGAAGAAATATATATTTCCTAATGAAGAAAACAACAGTAAAAGTAATAATAAATAAAGGCGATTAAAATCTTTATATTGCTATATACATAGATAATTTATTATTAGGTTTTATATTTGATTCATATAGTATGCAAATAAAAAAGTTAGGGGAAGTTCTGTAGCATAGGTATGTAATACATGATCATAATTATTCTAAATTATATAAAATTAACTAAAAGTTGCTGCGAAGTATTTTTAAAATGTACAGACGTTTTAAACGATTTCCTCAACTGTACTGACAAGCAATGCACTTTTATAGTATGAAAGACAGATGAAAGATCATATGCTATATGAAATGACAATATCGTAAATTTTGACCTCAAACATCACACCTTGAGGATCAAACAGTGTTTTGGAACTCAAATATAATTTAACCGAAATGAAAATAATATTGAAGATGATTTGACGTGTTATAAAGAATCCTAAATAATAAATTATTGGTTGATTGCAAAAGTTCACACATATTTTCCATAGCTGGAAGAAATATAGTTCTAGACCTGTACTAGTGTTTATTATATGATCATGTGCCATGATGACGGGTAGGTAGGGACATGATGAGTAATTTTAGAAACAGACTTTGCTGAATGAAATCAACCAGTGCGTGACAGTCAGGATAGAAAACTCACCATGTTGTTTTACATGGATTTGGGAAAGGAACGCATATTGAAACCGAAGCAAAAGCATTTGCGATATGTTTTTGCAAGGTGCTTTTTCAATTAGTGATATAAAAAGGGTTTGGCATATTTCAAAATGATAATTTTAAGTATTTGACGATAAACGTATCCCATTCTGACAGCTTTCCGGTATTGGCGGTGATGTCGTGTCTGCTTTGAGGGGGGATATTGCAGTAGGATTACAATTTAAGAAATTGAGAAGTTGAGGTCTGACCAACCTGAGACTTTAGTAAAGTGAAGACTATGACACTAAAATTCATGGCGATCCGTTCCATCCAAATTTTATATCGTAAAATCCATTTGGACGTGGATGTTTTAAATTTTCATATAAAAATAACTTTTTTATATTACCTATTTAATTACAAATAAGTTCACAGAAAACAGGCTTTATAAATTATTTTTATCTTTAAGCATTTTAGAGATATTTTAGTTAGCTTTTTGCATAGGGTAGCTGGGGAGGGAATCTTGTACGAGCGCCTAGCAATTTATACTAGTTTAAGCCAAGACTAAAAATTATTGCTTTCATGAAAAAAAAATGGGAAAATTCTGTGGCGATAAGAATGATTGTAATTAACATTTTTTCCCGAATTACTAAATTTATTCATGAATATGCTACTCTGAACACAGATTTAAACTAAGTTGTTCTTCAAATACTTCTTTTTGATTTAAATTGAATAACAGATGATTTTTTTGATGGAAAAACAGTATAATTATTTGCGTTTTTAGAGAAAATTATTATCGCCATCATCTTTTATATTGCAACATAGAGGATTATACAACAAATATAATTACACACTTTTCTTTTAAAATAGAGTAATGTAAGATACAAATCTGTTTCCTTTTCCTATTTATGGTGAACTTTGCTCTTATTATATGCGAATACAAAAATATAGTAATATTTAAATAACTTCAATGTAATAATAGGTATAAAATATAACAAAATTATAATAAAAATATTTAACATGTTAATAAAAAGTTTAAATGTGAGAGTTCATAGTGTGGCGAGCTACTAATTGGTGTACAACATTTTATCACTCATGGAAAACTTAACTCATGGAAGCTTAACTTATGAAAAAGTTTTCTCTCAACTATTACAGTTCACAACGTCTGGAAAAAAATTATAAGTATGGGGTCAAGACTAATTTTGTGAAGAGAATTGAGGTCTCAGGGATTAAGCTTTTTTTTTATTTTTTTTCTTATAACGTGCTCCGCCCTTAGGCACTACACGGAAAGGGAGGGATACCCCGTGGAGGACTTTTTAAGGGAAACTGGCTCGTATCCACGTTACACATGGGGAAAATCACGAAAACGCCCATGCAGCCAGCCCGTTCGGCGGGACTCGAACCCCGGACCAAACTACCAGTGTTCAGCGGCATTAACCGCTCGGCCGCTGGTGCGCCGGGATTAAGCTTCCGGATGGAAATGTTACTTCGTCATTGAGAAACTCCATTTCTGCTATTATGACAAAGAATTTTCCAAGTGATAATGCGTGTGATGATAGGAATTCTCATAGAGCTATGCGTAATGAGTCAGAGGGACTGTATATTTCATTTACCGACTGTGAGTTTTCCACTTCAGAAGTTAACACTGTTATTAAAAATCTCAAGAAGAACAAGTCACCTGGTCCAGATTCTCTTCCTAAGGAAATTACACTGACTACCAATAAGTATTTGGACACCTGTGATAGAAAAGAAAAACTAACTTTATTCAAAATCAATAGTTGGTAGAGCCTTCACGAGAAGTAATTACAGCGTGGACCCTCCGGGGCATACTTTCCACAAGTATATGTATGACAGCTAGTGGTATTTTCTTCCACTCAGCTTGGAGAAGACATAGAAGTTCCTTCACCGATTTTGCACGGGTAGTGCACCCCTGAATTCGGCGATGCAACTCGTCCCAGAGGTTCTCGATAGGGTTCAGGTCTGGACTCTGGGCAGGCCAATCCATTCGATGAACTCCATTGGCACCATACTAAGCCTTGGTTAACGTCGAAACATGACAACTGGTATTGTCGTCCTGAAAGTAACAGGGGTCCAACCCGTAAAACTGCCACAGCGTAGGAAGCACATTGTCATCCAAAATAGTGCAATCGGAGTTGAGCTTACCATGAATGGGACATATCAGGAGAAACACCCCCAGACCATAATTCCACCTCCGCCGAACTTGACTGTTGGCACAATGTATTCTGGCAGGAGACGTTCTCCAGGTAGACGCCAGACCCAGACCTTGCCATCCGAACGGTAAAGGTTGAACTTTGATTCGTCACTCTAAAGAACCCGTTTCCACTGATCTACGGTTCAATTTCGATGTGCTTTGCACCACATTAACCGAGCAGCGCGGTTGGACTTTGCGATCAAAGGCTTATGGGCAGCAGCACGACCTTGAAAACCAAGCAGATGTGCTTCCTTACGGATGGTATTCATTGAAACAATACTCCCGGATGCCTGTTGAAACTCCTCGCGGATGAGGGCCATCGGTTGGGTGCGGTTCTTCCGAATTTCTCTGGACAGCACTCGTCGGACTCGATCTCCCAGTTTCGTTGGTCTGCCGACTCGGGGCACATTCCGACAATCACCGCTCACCTTCCACTTCTTTAATCACATAGGCCACTGTCGATTTTGGGTACTTCAGATCGCTAGATATGTCCCTTAAGGATCGGCCACATTTGTGATACCCGATAATTATACCTTTCTCGAAATCAGAGAGGTCCGAACTGCGAGGCATCTTGCATGCGACTAAAGCCGATGCTGTTTCCTACACAATATTAGATGCATTAGCCTTTTACCTACTTTGGGAAAATGTCTCGAAACTCTTTTCATCAATAGAATAAATTGCTGTTTGAGACAGAAGAGTTTTTATAGCGATTCTCAGTTCGGGTTTACACCTCGGAAGTCTACTGAGGATGCCCTTCTTCGCCTTAATAATATCTCGCAGTATGGAAAACAAATGAAGCTTACTTCAGTCCTTATTTTTCTGGATTTCAAGGGTGCTTTCGACAATGCTTGGTGGCCATCCATCTTAAAAATTCTAAAAGATGCTGGTATACCCCATAATATCTATAGCCTGCTGAAACGTTTCTTAAGTGGAAGGACTGCTGAGCTTCTTCTTGGTTCCGAACGTAGAGTTTATTCTCTGGGAAAAGGCTGTTCTCAAGGCTCTGTGTCCGGTCCCACACTTTGGAACATTATAATGAACGATCTTTTAAGTCACCTCGACGGTTGTTTAAAAATTGCTTTTGCAGATGACTTACTTTTAATTTTTCAAGAAAAGATTTTAAGTACTACTCTTTTGCGAGCACAAGCTGTGCTGGATTTTGTCTCTCATTGGGCGATCTCCCATAAACTCGCTTTTAATCCTTTAAAAAGTAAAGCTATGATTGTTTCCAAAAACATTGATGAACTTAATATTACACCTTTGATACTCGATGACTCTCCCTTGGAATTCGTAGAAAGTGTCGAGTACCTTGGTGTTATACTTGACCGAAAATTAACATGGAAAAAGCACATCGAATTTATCTCTACTAAATGTGAAAAAATTATTAACGTACTTCACCGAATTGCTAAGAACACTTTTGGTGTAAGCTATGAAGTCAAGAAACTGATTTATCAGCAGTGTATTCTGCCTTTCATCTCGTATGGCTCTCGTGCTTGAGGACATGTTCTTTCAAAGAAGATTAACGAAAGAAATCTGAGAAAGATTCAACGTAGAATTCTCCTTCGTATTATTAGTGGTTACAGAACACTAAGTTATGAGGCTACTTTTATTCTTGCAGGAGTTTCACCTATTGATTTCGAAATTGAATATAGGAATAATATTCTCGGGGCTTTGGCAACTAATACTTTGGAGGACTGCATAAATGGAATTGTACCCTTTTCCTATATACCTCATCCTGCTATTTTACAAACCATAAATTTCTGTGATGATAAAGAAACTATTCTGAAGTCTTTTCATATGGTTTGTTTTGCAGACGGCAGTAAAATGAACAATAAGGTTGGTTTAGCATTTGTTCTTTTTGAAGATCAATCTAAGGTTTGCCATTTCAAGCATCGTATTCGAGATGAATGCACAGTTTTTCAAACAGAACTTCTCTGTATTTATCTTGTCGTCAAGTGGATCAAGGAAAATGGGTTACATTCTCAAGGTACCTTATATGTTCAGATTCTCTTTCTTCTCTCCACCTTTAGAACAGTACTATCAGTACTATATACTTTTTTTTTCTTTGCATTTGATTTGATATTAGATGAGTGCTTGAGTAGAGAAAACATCAGTTATCTTGCAGTTGCGAGTGGACGGAAGTTAGAAGAGCGCCGCAACTATCTTCATTACTTGTTGATTATTCCACGGCATGGCACATCACAACGGATTAATCTGCATCCCATAATTCTGATTATGACGCATTATATTTTTAACAAGGAATAGCATCAGGTAAGAAAGAGATGTCCTTTAGCTAGCAAGCGTATGCAGCAAAAGAGAAGGCAAGCTTGGAAATTTTTTGTTTTAGTTCTGGATAGCAATCGAGCTAAAGTTTACGCCAACGCGGATACTGCATGGAAACTGCAGAAGCCTTGAAGGTATGTGCTTTAATTAAAAATTAATAATTTAAAGGTCTATTATAAATTGATTTCAATTAAGATCGATATTTCTGATTCATATTTTATATTTTACAAGCACACACACATATGTGTATATATGTATTTTACAAACACACACACACATATGTGTATATATACATGTGTGTATGTTTATCTATATATAATTATATAATTTTTATATAATTTTTATATAATTTTTTATAATTTTTATTTGTAATTTGAATTATTTCATTATGAATATAATTATATATATATATATATGTGTGTGTGTGTGTGTAGGACATAACAAAATACGTAGCTGTTTTAAAATAATAATTGGCGACCTCAAAATTAACACTCTAGATTTGGTCTCTCTCTCTAAATTCATCTCTTCTCCCAAATTCGAGTTCTTTCCATATTACGTAACATGTCAGAGCGGATACCTCAGAGCCCAATCAAATAACTGTAAATGACAACTTTTTCTAACTCGAACTGAAACTTTTTGACTCCCCTTCTTCCTTTGAACTGCTGCGTTCACTTTCGCCTAAGCTTTCTTCCTGGCCAGACGCTATGCTGTGATACTTAATCATCTAAATTGACGTCTTACTTTAAAACCAGTGTACATGGAAATTATTGGATTTAACTATGATTAAAAAATATCTTGTCTGCAAAAGGATGATTTGATATACATAAAATGTTAAGATTGAGATTCTTCAAGTATGTCGTGTTGGATGAGTCATCATGCCTTTCCACTCAGTCCTTTAATCACTACTGCCTTCTCTGTCATGACGAATATCGAAAGATGCTAAAAAGTACCGGATCCCTGCATTCTACGCTTTTAAAATCATGACACAACTCTCTCTTTCTCTCTCTCTCTATACATATATGTTTCCTTTTTTAAAATTTTATTCCAGTTATAACATTCATTTTCAAAACCGAAATATACTTTTTAATATTTTGTTATTTTCTTACCTGTTTAATTAACTGTTCTACCAATTAAAAATGAAATGCAGAAACACATGCAGGAGCTTTCAGAATTGAAGTCCTCTTTCTGAGCTAAATTTATTGCAACTACAAAGCTTTAGTTTTATCAATTAGCAACAAAACGCATATTTTTTTGTGTGTCGAGTAACATCCCTTTTGCGTCTGATGTTAGGTTGTAATCTCAATTTATAGGAAGAAAAATTCATTCATTGTTTTGGTTAGTAGAACTGGGATGGACTTCTGATGTCCTAGCATCGAGCCTGGGTATCAACTATTTTAACTCTTGGCTATATGTTTACTCCTATGATTAATGGCGTTTTCACCATCCGTGTGCTTAATTGGCAAGTTCCTTTGTGGAATTTAGTTGTTGGTAGATATTCATCTACTACCTGAATACTATAGCTGAAATGCGTAATGGTCGGTCAACTGTCCTTCGAGTGGGGGAAAAAAATAACTCACAAAATGTAAGCTTGGAAATTCTAAATATACGTATTTAACATTTGCGGCTGTATTCGCGATACTTAATTCCTAGAGAATAATGACTATAATTAATCATATTATCTCTTTGATGGCTACAGTAATGATTTATGGTAGTTGTCAAAAATAGCTGATTCGCTATAGTTAATATGATTCTCAGAATAACTTTTGTAGTTTGAAGTTTTGCGAATAGATAAAAATCGGAGGATAACCAGTAAAGTCCATTTATTAAACGTGACTGTTGCTAAACAACTCTTTCATATTACCATTTACACAAGTAAAACTTTCAATAGTTTGCTGGAGAAATCTTCTCAGCATCAAATAAATGGAAATTTCCTTTTAAGTATTCAAAAGAGCTCTGAAATAGGGAATGCAATGCATTTTTAAATCCTCTGAATTATTTAAACGAAGAAGTAATTACTTATTCAAGGCTGAACCGTCTGCCTTTCCATTTCGATTTGATAATGTATTTTCAAAGTAAAGAATTTTGAGGAATTGAATTTGGGAATATGATGAAACACATGCTGCACAGAAGGCAGAAACTTTAAAATAAGTTAAAGTTTTATGAAGCGACAATTATTATACTGTGTAAAACAATTTTCAAAGTATTTTGGATGAATATTAAAAAAACACGAAATATTAAAAAAAACACGATAAATGTTTATCAGAGCAAATTTTGTGGTTTAGAACTTTGCAAATAGATAAAAATGGAAAGACAACCAGTAAAACCCATTTATTAAGTGTGACGGTTGCTAAACAGCTACTTCATATTCGAACAATTTGATTTTTTTTCGAAACAGGAAAATCAACGATGCCCTCGTCAGGATTCGATCTCCGGAATTTCCTTTGCTAGCCGGAAATAACACTATTCAGTAACAGTATGAAGGCATGCCTTGAGGAAAAAGGAAGTTGCTTATAAAAGAATGCTGCACAGCTATACTTGTAGAGACATTAGGATTTTTTGGAAGCAGGAACGATGAAAAATAAGCAACGCCTTCGCCGGGAATCGAACCACGGATCTCTGAAATACCGGCTCAGTGTGCTGACCATTACACCACGAAGGCACGCTAAGAATGTGGGAGATATACCTTATATACTAAGTCTCGAGTAATTATACTATTTAATCAGAAATCTACTAAAGCCATCCACAGATGATTTATGAGGTCATGCTTGTGACAATGAAAAGGGATTCTGCATTCCAAGGGACCCCAAATCCCTATCCAGATTCAGTGAAAAGCAGTGTAAAAGTGTGGAAAAAATAGTAAACGTTTCTCCTGTCTTAAATTGAGAGTTACCTCAAAATTTCAGGTGAAGTGGACTCCCTATTTCAGGAATATGTTACTGTAGCCATAAAAGTTCACAAAGAGTTTTTCTCACAATGATCTTTTAAAAGAAAGTATATCGTACTGCGCAAACAATTTCAGAAAATTTTCGGTAAATTCTAGCATGGTTTTTATAGCTTGTGAGTATAGAATTAGTAATACTTGATTTTAGCAGTGGAGCTCACATTTCTCTGAATATTTTGCGTATTATTTTAAAATAATTGACATTATTTTTATTATTTCAGAGTAATTTTATTATTTATAATGGTCAGAATGTGTTTTAATATTGTTAACAATAAATAATAATCGATATTTGTTGAACTTTGTCCAAATAAAATAATAAGAAAGAAATTGTTACATCACAGAATAAAAAGTAATTGAATTTTCGTATGAATTTCACCACAGTCTTCCAATACAAAGGTGGTTATTACCGTTCAGACAACTTGTAGGATCCAGCAACTCGGAGCAATTTGGACGACATGACGTTACGTCATGAAATCAATAACTTTTCCAGAATTTTTCCTTTTTGACGTTACGAAATTGGAAAATTCATAGATAATATCAAAGTATATAAATACTCTGCAACTCGGATATTATAGATGGAAAAATACACTTGATCACTTGTCTGTGTTCCTCCTTTGATTTAGCAGTAGGAAAAGCCAACAGCATTTCTCGTGGGCCTCTGCCTTTCGCGGTCGCTAGCACGATGAGCTAAAATTGCAATGGCCTGAGTAATTGCAATAAGTGAGCTTGTTAGTTCGCTGAAGGAAAACGTTATGTAAAATTTTAGATCTGAAGCTAGACTGAATGAATTCACAAATGTAAATAAGTATGGCTATCCTTCTGAAATTCCACGGGTTAATTATAAATGCATAATACTCGAACTTTAGCTGTTTACATTACACAATAGACGCCCCGATGTAAACTATTTATGTTAAATAGATTCAGTTTGGAATATAGATTCTCTTGAAGAACACATAACAGGTCAAATGTGCTTCAGAAGAAGATAATATTAATTGAGCTTTTTTACTGGGAAATTGAAAAAAATTGTATTAAAAATTCAACCTACTACCAACAACATTGTTGAGTTCACTATCCATTGCCACTATCTATCACCTTAAGATCCAAGCACGCTTGTTGCACACATAGGAAAGATAAGAAACAGATCTTGTGGCGCGCTTACAGCAATCCACCAAGAAAGAGCAGTAACGTTATTATAAGACTTTTGATTACCAAAGAAATGAAAAACTATACAAATTTATCGTTGGATAAGAACTCAGGGCTGTTACAGGTTTTTGAATTATACGTAATATATAAAGAAAATGAGAAGATGAAAACCGACATATAGAAGTTTATTTTCGCCTGGAAGACAACGTTACAATCTCGGAAAAAAAAACGGGGTACGGGAGAACCTATGCAGTCCAACAAAAAGGATAACACCTTTATTGGGACATTATTAATGGATTAGCTTTCAAGTTATTCATAACTTGGAGAAATTTCGAAAAATGTGTACAATATAGGCAAGAAAAGACTTCATATCTGAAATGAAAGAGAGACTTGCCAAAGGAGTTTCTTATCAGACAGATAACGAAGCGTATGTAAAGCGTATTATTATCATTGAAAATTACAGCATCTCTCAAAAGAGCGGAGTTTCGGGACAACGAATGAAGTTCGATTGGCAATACATGAATGACTTCTTACTTCCAAACAGTTTTTTCCTGCACAAAATCTAAGTGCTTGAGTGAATGCAGTTGGACTTGTAAAAATATGCTGAACATTGATAATGTAAATAATTATTTTAGTATTCGTAATAAAATTTCTGCAAACAAAAAATTATACAAGCTTTCCATTAAACATAGCAGTATATTAAGATATTTCGTTAATAAATCGTGACCGAATGTGTTTTTATTTTAAATTTAGGTACATGAAATTCAAACGATAAGATGTAACACATTTTGTCTTACTTCAAAGTTTAGGGTAAAACTGTTGAGATATCATAAATTTAGTTTCATTGAAAATGATTAATTTGATTCACTGAAACTGGCAGTCCTAGTCTCTTTATCCAAAAAAAAATAGTTCCTCAGCTTGGTGGGAAATAGACTGGATGCTAATTGTTTAGTTTTACTTTTTATGTCTTTTGATTTATTTTCAGGTGTGTAAAAGTTGAAAAATGCTTTCGCATGCTGGAAACATTTCCAAACCATTAAAAGATGTTTCTTAAGAAGGTACATGAAACCATTCTATTTGAATGAATTTTCCTTAATTATAAAAATCACTCTTTTTATTAAAGACATTTTAATGACACTGCTAGATAAGTTCGTTTCTCATTTAAAACTACGTGACATTTGAAGTTACATATCGAACAAGCAGAACTGATAACAGTGCTCCTTAGCATTCTTGAAAAGTAAGCTGCTGATCTCTAGCTTTTTCTAATCCAGAGGTTCACAAACTTTACTGTTCCATAGATAACTTGATGAATTCATCTGTCTTTCGTACACCTCTTCCTAGCAGTCACTCCCAAAACCAGTCAGACAGTGTAGTAAATGTATTCGAACGTTTCTATGGGCGAAGTGGGTTCGAATCCCACTTTTAACATCAAAAAGTGTTGCGTGCGTACGGGTTCGTAATAGACTGAATGCACAAGTCCGATAAAAGGTTAATAAAATTACTTCTTATTAAAAGAAATATAACAGAATACTGGAATTTTCCTCAGAGATATTCGTACAAGTGTTCAAATAATCAGTAGTTATACTGATTATATTGCGTGATACGTACTACAAAAAACGTTAAAATACAATGCAATCCAAAGCATATATCTAAACAGAAAGCTAACTCGGAATTATCTCAGTTCACGCGGAAATACAAATCTCAACAACTAAGCAAATAACTGAACAACTGAATTGAGTACGGTTTTCCTTCTGCCTTAAATAGTTTTTAACCAGCCGCACGAGATCTTTCTAGTGAATTCTGCTTCTCGAGATTTCTGAAAGCGAAAATAGGATGCAATTAAGATTAAAGCTAACATAGTGGTCAATTACATTTATTTCATTTAAATATAAATTACCGAGATAAATTTTTACTCAATGTTAAATGGATGTGCTCCTGTATTTTTACTTTTCCGGCATAGATTTCTCCTAAAAGTTGTTTCATGCTGCATTGCACGGGGAAATACAACAATTTTAATTATAATTATACTAAAAATATCTAACTAAATGCAAAATTCGTAACACTGCCCCCTTCCCAAGGACAACACCTCCCGGGCAGTACAATCCCTGGACAGGAAGCCATACTTAAACTAAAGCATCAATGTAATAATAAACCTTACAATACAATAACAAACAACATAAACAATAATTGCAAGAAGTAACAGAAAACAAATCAGATACTAAATCCATAAATGAGTGCACAAATTTACAGATTTAGAAATAAACAGGGCCATGGTCTTACACTTTTTACATTATATACACTACGTACTATGGTTATAGGAGCTAGCCTGTCGTAATGAACGACTTTAAGCTTAAAATTCGATGACTTACGTATCCGAACTGCGACGTCATTCAGCCAGTTTAGGTCTGTGTAAGGACCATCCTAAGGTGACTGCTGGTTAAGATAGAGTCCTTTTCGCCGAATCGGATTCCACAACCACACATGAATCGACGTCCTGTAGCTCTCGTGCTATATCGGGTCTTCATCTTCTCCGTCGCCAAGATGACTCGCTCTCGTGCAAAATTGTGCGTCACTTCATACCGGGCCTGGAGATCTTGGATGTATTCCTTAGACGATGAAGCAGCATCTCGAGGGCGATGAAACAAGAGATCACAAGGCAGACATAGGTCACGACCGAAAAGCATCTGAGATGGTAAATAGACGGTAGTTTCGAGGACAGCACTGCGGCCAGTCAGTAAAAACAGTGGTAATGAATTGAAAGTCGCTTTGAAATTGTTGAGTTTGTTGATAAAAAATTCTTTAATGTTTTATAAAATATGACATAGATAATGAAATAAATTCAAAATTCAAAATTTGGCCTTCCAGATGCCCACATTCGAATGGAGGAGTACGTTATTCAAAGTTTGATGTCTCTAGGTACCGTTGTTTATTCGCAGTGCAAGAAACATACACACATTCATGCAGATTTTTCATTATTTAATTTCTTTAATTATAATTCAGGGCTCTAATACTAACAATTTGAAACGTGAACTGACATTTATAGTGAACCGACGCAAAATGCCAAAGCGAAATTAATAGTCCTTCTGGGCAAATTGCCCCTTTGGGCTAATAATTCTTTGGACGGATGGCTTATTATCAGAAAATCAGAATACATGGTTTTAAACAGTACCATATTACAAGTTTTAAGAAATACCACAGACAGAATAGCTCAGTATTTCAATCACAGAAAGAAGACTTATCAATCAATACATCATGAAAGTGGCTGAATTATTGAGTAATTGACTCAGTAGCTCGAAGTAATTGTTTCAATACCTGGAAAGATCAATGAAATAAATATCAGGTACCCAAGGGGTTTAGCGGAAGAAAAGCGTATGTAGCCACTAATAGATAGAAAAAAAATTAGAAAGATAATTAGGTTAAGTTGTCAAATTAGCGACCTGAAGAGCAGAAATTAATAAAAGATAACTATGCGTTTTATTTAAAAAGAAACTTTAAGTGAATCTCCATCAAATAATGCTGGTCACACTCGTTTCTAGAGAGCTAAAGTAATTCTGGAATAAATAAGAAATAGCCGTTCAAATATGTATTTCAGAAGAGAAATGCAAGTTAAAAATATGCAATCAGTGTTTGTTTCAACCCTTTCATAAGTTTCAGTCCAGTAAATACCATCATTAGAATCTAGTAGCAAGCAAATTGTGGGTAAAATTAAAGATGACACCTACATATCATTACCATAATAATAAGGTGTAGTTCTCGCACATTAACTATCCAGAATTATTTGTTTGTTATTACAAAATTGCATGCGAAGCTATTTACCAGAGGAAGTGATGCTTTCATCAAAACTTTCTAAGAAAAACTGGCTCGTATTTACATTTCACAAAGGGAAAGCCTCAGAACTGTTAAGTGCCTAAACAGTCAATCCTTTCGCCAGGATAGGAGCCCGGATCCAACTACTAGAGTTCAAAGGTCTTATTCTGAGCTATTTAGTAAACCAACCATCTATAACTCCGGTTCCCAGCTAGCATGCCGTTGGGAGATGCCTAAAGGGGAAATAGCTGGAGACTCAAATGAGTTTAACGCCATTGTTTTAAATGGATTTCAATCCTTATTTTATAATAGTTTTGTTATCAATATTTACTTAGCAGTTATCATGTTGTTTACACTTATTATTTACGGAACCCAAAGAACCTATTAAGAACAACATACCCACACAACCGATTAAAGTATAAAGTAAGCTTATTACTGGGATGCTTCTATTAATGGCTCGTATTAACTTATGCAAAGCTTAAATTTTATCTCATTGTACAGTTTTATGAAAGTACTTGCCGCCCAACCGGTATAGAGGTTAGCGTTGCTGACTGCCATGCCGAAAGGCCCGGTTTCGAACCCCGAAGAAGAAATGGATGTTTGTAAATTATAGTGTGTGTGCGGCGTGGGGGCACGCTAAATATGCGGCGAAACAAATGTCCTCTCGAGAGGTTGGTGATAGGTGAAAAGGGTGGGAGACCCTCGGACCCGTTCCCTCCCGAGGTGCTCTCCATCAAAATAGGGGCAGAACTGAGCTAAATTGTATTGTCACTTCTAAGAGGCTCAAGACTGTTGTCAAAGAAAGGCGTAATCGTGTGCTCCTTGCCACGAGGAATTTCGTAGGCTTGGGGTAACTATAGGTCAGACAAGTGAACATTAGTCAACAACAACAAATACTTATTTTTTAAGTAACTTTCTATTTCTGTAAAGCAAATAGTTAAAAAAAAATTTTTTTTTAATTAAGAAAGGAGGAAAACACTTCGAAATTTTGATTAACTGAATTTTATAAAACATTAACCTCTTTTCACAGGAAGTATGATGCGATACATTTTTTTTATCTTTCATGTTCATCTTTTCCATTTGGCATAGAAAATTTCATGGTCATGAGAAATTGTTAGGCTTAATTTTTATTCTTCTACGTCTGCTTTAACAAAATGGAGAAATATGTTTCAAGTTAAATTAAATGTTACGTTTTTATGACGTCAATGATATTAATAAATGCTGAAATACAAGTTAAAGACATTGATAAATGCTCATAATGTAGGTCAAATGTTGCCGAATTCCAAAAGTTCAGGAAATTAGGCTTTGAGAGTGTTACATTGAAACCATATCGGGTTTTCATGTCACAAGGAATTATCGAGATTATCCTCGATATTACTAGTAAAACATTTCCATCTTGAAACTAGAAGGTACATTATTCAAATCCCGGCAAGCGCATCAATGATTTTTTCCCTACCTTCTACTCTTTAAGATTATATTTTACAGTGGAGCCCAAATTAAAATGTGATGGATTTGGTCAACTTGTAGAGACATTAGGTTATTACGAAGCAGGAGACATGAAAAATATGCAATTCCTTCGCCGGGAATCGAACCACGGACCTCTGAAATACCGGCTCAGTGTGCTGACCATTACACCACAAAGGCACGCTAAGAATGTGGGAGATATACCTTATAAACTGAGTCTCAGCTTCTCTCCAGTCACCTTTGTATAAATAACATTGGATAGCAAGTCTATATATAACGAGTTATTGCATTTCGTTCATTATGTTGTGGTGTAACTGATAGCACGTCCATCTAGCAGTGTGGAAAGTCCGTTGTTAAAATCCTGACAAGAGAACAAGAGAATAGCTGATTTTTCATAGCTTCTGTTCTGTAAAATTCTAACACTTTTTACAGTGTTAGGAAAGATTGGAACATCCAGGTTTGGTTTGAGACACTGAGTATCAGTGCTGATAGCTAAAATTATCCAGCACCATCCTGATTCGGATTAAAACAGTCCAGAAGGAGTATTTCAGCATCTCGAAATTCTGTTCTACTCGAAAAGTATCGACGGAAGTTTCTGGTCTGTTAATTTTGTGGACTTCTTCTCGGCGTATACATGACAAGTACAAATTTCCACACTTGAGATTTAAATCTGTAGATTACCTTTGGATTCATCTGCACCAATAACCTACGGATGCAGCGGCAAATAATACTAGTTCAGTGTTGTATAATCGAAAGTAAGATAAAACATTAATTTGCCTCATTACTACACGCTGAAAGCTTCAGAATCTGAATAAATCATAAGAAAAACTTAATTTTTTACTGCAGAATTTGCTGTATTGTCACATCTTTTACAAAAATCTAATAAATAAAAGCAGTAAATTTGCGTGTAATTTTACATTTTGAATTAAAGTGCAGAACGATAGGTGGGATTCTTCGAACCGTGCATTTCATTCAGCAACTAGAACTGGAATTATTTTGTCAGTCTTGCATTTCCAAATAGCAAAAGTAAAAAGGAAACAAAAATGGGAATTACTTGGATGGCGAAATAGAGACGGATAATTTAGGAAGAGAAACTCTTCACTACATTAGCTCTTCAAGAGTGATAAATTGCTTGACATTTTCCACGTCAATTTATCACGTTCTAGGCTCTTAGCTCAAAGTACAACGAAAAGATCCTAATAATGAAAAAAAGTTACATTAAATACATTTTATGCCATTGCTCATTTGGATTTAGTAATTTTTCATACGATATTATGAAGAAGCATTCGATGACATTACCTTACAATATTCCTGTCGTAATATTTTTTATTAGTTATGCCCTTTTTTATAAATGTGTGAGCTTCAGTTTACTGATAAGAGAACGGTGAACTTTAAAAATTAGTTTTTTACGTTTCTGTGTTTTCAACAAGAAATTTTATTCATATACATATTATAACATCAGTTTTTAAAATATATGTTCAAAATTCGAATTTATTTTAAATTAGAAATTTTTAAAATAAATAATTAATTACTTTAATTAAAGATTTAAAATGTTCCTTGCGCTCTAATTTTCAATATTTTTCCTTTAAGTTAGTTATAAAGACTTGACAAAAGTTTTTGTGTATCCGTTATTAAATATGATGGATCAGAAATTTTTTAAAAGGATTTTTGTGAATTTATACCCAGTTTTCGGAGAAATGTCACCTTTTGTTAAACATTATCAAATTTCTTAATAACCTCCTATCCAAAAATGCATGCACAGATCTACTGTAACATATAACAAGATATTTTCTTCCAAATATCATTCATTTTTAACTACAAATGGATGCACGGAGCATTTTCAAAGCATACGAACTGCGAAAAAATTTGTTTTGAGAAAACCGAATTTAAAGTTTTTCTTTAAACTTACCTTTAGTACATGGTCATGAGAAACAGCAAGTTAACTTTAAATATGAATTTGTAAACACTAGATGACATTTTCGTATCATTTAACTATTTTTAATCTCGTAATATTATCAGGACTTAGCATTCTGTGTGTATTCTTTGAGAACATAGTAAATTCTGTAAAGGGTTCTTATCCTTACGTTCTAAGTCCTGAACTGGAACAGGGAGCGGAAGGTACGCTATGTTCTGATGTAACTGCTGGGCTGGAGAATAACTGCACGTGAAGGGATTTGAAATCCTCTTTTATTAATTCACTATTAATAACAAACCTCCCAATTCGGGAGAGATACAGAACGTAACAGACCACACTTTGGTCAAACTTAACAATCAAATAAATTTAAATGAATTAAAATAGAACTTAAATTAAACGTTGCTTCGCAGAGCAATTCGCGGAAGTTGGCCTCTACCGAAAAGGGTGCGTAGCAAGGTATACTAAATACTACCGCACTTTAATTTATTTTACAATGCAATCACGTAGTAAGCACTATGGCTTATAAATTTAAACTGCTAGCTGGTCAGGCGAACGTTGAGCAGCGTGACCGTGATCTGAGGCAAAGCTCTCACACACCGAGAGGTTTCTACCTCTGGCTTAAATAGTGCTTGGCTGAACTTCAAAAATTAGCATAAGCTAAAAACGCGCGCTTCTTCTGACAGGAAGTTGAAGCAGAGAGGAGATAGAAAAGATTTAAATTAAAATAAACTTGGTTAGTTTAACTAAAACCTTACAAACTTCCCGCCAGAATTGCGATAGTTAAACTACTTTGGTCCAAACGGACCATGTTGAAAACTAGCAATTCTAAATAGTCGAAAATTTCACTGTTCTAAACTTAGGCCAACTCTTACAAGGCAATATATGTTTGTGTAAAATACAGACGAAATTTTCTGGAACAACAATCTTCAACATTTTTTTTTTCAAGTCTTATTCTTCAAACAGTCTTACTCCTTCCAGCAAAATCTGGAAGGAAAACAACTTTAGTATGACATAATAACAGAATAATTCTAAGTGGTACAAATCCTTATTTTTTTTTTTTTGTGTAATTTTGCACACACACATTATCATTCAAGCACAATTAAATTCTTCCCCCGTATGCTCTCTCACCGGTGTTGGATGTAAAGCAAACCGCCATTGCGGGTTTTTATGTGTTCGGGGGTGTTCAACTCTTCCACCTACAATCGACTAACATTAGTTAGAACTTGACATACGAGACCTGAAAAAAACGCCCTATAACCAGCTAATCCTAAGGTTCTCACTAGCTTTATGTCTAACACTTTAAGTGTATTTGGTGGAGAGCCTAATTAACACTTGCATTCTAAAATAGTCAATCTTTAACTTTTCATGCATACAAATTCGCAGTTTGCACACAACATTCACATTAATATTGCACTTAACGTGCATTGCTAGCATAATATTATTTGTTACATTTCATAACACATTAACAATTTCATAGCAATCCTGAAATGCAAATAGAGGTTAAATTTCTAAGCTTACAGAAATATAGGTTAAATTTCTAAGCTTACAGCAAGTGCTTCCTATTCCTTTCTCAAGGTACTTTCTTGAAATATCAAATTACATTGAATTAATAGTCTACAGACTAAATCGTGTTTTTCAATTTTCCGAATTTTCATTCTAGACATTTTACAAGTCTTTAGACAAAGCGTCATACAAAATCATTTAGTTAACATATTCTTTTCAGCAATTCATTGCTTTTACAGAATTAATCTATTTACAAAATTAAGTAATTTTAAATCTTTAAGAATTACAATTTCTTTTAACAAAACATTTTACTTTCCATATGAGAACTTATCGCTCACTTGGCGTAAAAGTCAACCTCGCTTGAGGTAAAATCAGTCCTGCAACTTGCAGTATACTCAAAAATTAACTAAACTTTTGAATACGAAATTGTACTTATCTTATTATGATCGTCCATCCTTTTCTTGGCCCAATCTTTAAAACTTGAGTAAGTTGTGGCCTGGTTCAGTTTCCTCGTTTTTCGTTGTTCTTTCGGAGCCTGCTCGTCTCTTTTTCTTTTGAAATTCCGTCGTTGTATCCTCGGCAATTTCCTTTGTAGAGGAGGTTGCTCCGCTGGACGTTTGGTGGACTGGGCCCTTCTCTCCTGGGCCCTTGCTCGTTGCTTGTCCTGGTTCCTGCTGTATTCGGGAAGTTGATTCTCAGGCTGCAATCGACGTTTCTTGCTTCTCAGGCACCTGTCCGATGATTCCACAGTTCTTTTGGATACATTGGGCTTCCCTTGCCCATTCTGCTTTCTTCTCTTGGTGCGCTCGTAATTCCGTTCGTAGATTTGTTCACCTGCATCGTGAGACTTTCTTTTGAAACCACCTTTTTGGTTCTTATTTCTTTGTTGGGGGGGAGCTTTCTTCTTCTGACATTTCGATGCCGTTGTAGCTGGTTCCTGCTGTTTTTGCTGACGTATATCTTCCTGGCTAGTCGATTGCCTCGGATCCTGAAACGAATCTTTAAATACAGCCATTTTGCTGCGATTATAGAACGGTTTTATTTGGTCCACATTCGCTTTGAGCGTTTGACCATCATTTCTTTTTAATATAACCACTGCCCCCGTAATTTGTTCAATTGTGAACGGGCCTTCAAAACGCGGAAAAAATTTCCCCACCTTTTCCTCTGGGGCATTTGACAAGTTGTGTTTAATCTTCAACACTTCATCTCCCACATTGTACTTGACCTCTCTTCTTTTTAGGTCATAGTACAATTTCTGTTTTCTTTGGGCCATTTCTATATTTTCCGTCGCTTCCCGTATTAACTTTTGTATATCACTCATTTTAAATTCTTCTGCCCTTTCCTGTACAAAGAACAGTTTATCTAGGGGGGTCAAGATCTTTCTTCCTAAGAAGAGTTCAGCGGGTGTTTTTTGTGTAGTATCGTGTTTGGCGGTCCTAAGTGCAAATGCAAATTCATTTATATGGCTATCCCAGGTAGAGTGATAGTTTTTCACATAACTACGAATTATTTTCACTACATTTCTATTCACCCGTTCCGCTATGTTTGACTGCGGACGATACGGGACCATCTTTAGATGACGTATGCCCAGTTTTGCACACATTTCCTCAAACATTTTACTAACAAACTGAGGACCATTGTCTGAAATAACTTTTAGGGGCGCCCCGTATTTTAAAATATACTTATTTAGAATTGAATCTACTACAATTTTTGCAGACGCGCGTTTTAACGGAATTAACTCTAACCATTTGCTAAAATGATCCACTATAACTAAAAGATATCGGCTTTTATTAACTTTACTTCGAGGGTAAGGTCCAAGTAAATCGATGCCTATTATTTGATTTGGGAATTCTGATTTAATACTATTTAGGAACCCGGCCGGGCGGAAATTAACATAATTATTTAATTGACATGTTGGGCACGACTGGACATACGCCCTAGTAAACTTTTGCAGTTCTGGAAAGAAAACTGCCTCGCGAACTCTCTGAACAGTTTTTCTTATACCTAAATGAGCCGAAATGGCACAATCATGCAACTCTTCTAATACATTCAACCTCATGCTAGCTGGGATAACCGGTCTATATTCATGATTCTCATTAGTAGCTTTCGTATAGAATAACAGTCCGTCAATTAATTCGTAATTTTCGGCCCTATTTCTTATCGGCACAATATCCGGATGATTGAAATTCTCAGGGTCGGCCAAATAATTGTATATATTTTTGAACTCCGGATCTTTTTTGAGTTCGGCTATTACTGTTTCACGAGAATCTAATACTTTGGATGTTAACATGGCTATCTTAATTACACTTCCATTTTCATCTAAGTTAATTCTGCTTAAAGCATCTGCCACAACATTTTCCTTTCCCGGCGTATGTTTAATTATTAGGTTATATTCCTGTAATTTGAGAGCCCACCTTATTAATCTGGGTGATAAATTTTTTCCAGAATAGAGTCTAGTGACCGCCGCGTGGTCGGTATATACAGTTACTGGAGAACTTCCAAAGAACACACGAAATTTCTGTACTGATGCTAACACTGCGAGAGTTTCTCTCTCTGTTGCGGAATAGTTTCTTTGGGTTTCATTTAATGTTCGGCTGAAAAAAGCCACGGGCTGACCATTTTGGGAAAGCACTGCACCAATCGCGAAATCTGAAGCGTCCGCTGAAATCTCTAATCCTTTATCCCCTTCTGGAAATTTTAAGACGGGAGCTTGAGTCAATGCGTCTTTCAATTTTTGAAACGCCAAGTTGGCTTCTGCTGACCACGAAAACCTAGCTTTTTTTCTTTTCAACTTTAGCAGTGGCTCAGCTATTTTTGCAAAGTCTTTAATGAAAGCCCGGTAATATGAACACATCCCGAGAAACGACGATAATTTCTTCGCTGTTTTAGGAACAGGATAATTTCTAATGGCTACTATTTTTGACTGATCCGTTTCGATTCCCTTTTGGGAAATTTTAAATCCTAAATAACGTAACTCTTTTGCGGCAAATTTACATTTAGACGCATTTATCTTTAAACCAGCTTCGTTTAACAATGAAAATACTTTTCTTAAATCTTGTAAGTGTTGTTCTAGAGTACTACTCGTAATTATAATATCGTCTAAATATATGAAAGTGCTTTTACCAAGGACTGGTCTTAAGACGATGTCCATACATCTTTGGAACGTTGCCGGCGCGCCGGATAATCCGAACGGCATTCTAAGAAATGCGTACGTACCAGATTTCGTTATGAACGCGGTTTTGTGTACGTCCTCGGGTTTTACCCCAATCTGAAAATAGCCACTCGTGAGATCTAATGTAGTCATGTATTTTGTAGACGAAATATTTCGAATAATTTCTTCAATTATCGGCAACGGATATACAGGATATTTTGTAACTGAATTTAACTTGCGATAATCTATAGCAAAACGCCACCGCTTCGGGTGCGTAATCGGGTAATCATTATTTTTCTTACACAGGACAACGGGGCTAGCATAACTGCTAGAAATTGGCGTGATGATTTTATTCTTTAACATCTCTTTAATATGATGTTCAATTATTTCTTCTTTTGTCCTATCATATCTATATGGCTTTTGCCTAACTGGCTGAGCGTCCCCCGTGTCAATGTCGTGGTTCACCACCTGCGTAAAGCCTGGTACATCACTAAATAAATTCGCAAAGTGACTTACCAGACCTTGGATTTTCTCTTTTTCCTCTGCTTGTAAATGTTCCAAGTCCAGCTGCGGGGGCTTATCATTCTTCGCTTCAATTGGCTTCATATTTAATGTTAGTTCTCCCCCCTTGAAATCAATTTTTGCTTCTGCCAAACTAAAAAAGTCCACACCTAGAATAATACAAGTCTGCAGGTTACGCACAATATAAAACAGGATTCTTACCTGTTCGTTGTTGATACGCACGAACAATGGTACTTTTCCTAAACAGCTACATTTTTCTCCTTGGGCCGCTATGACATCCGTGTCTCTTGCACTAAAAATTCTGTAACGTCGAAAGTGCTTCTTAAAGAATCTTTCCGATACGAAGCTGCTTTGGGCTCCTGTATCCAAGAGGGCTGTCGCCGGTATGTTGTTGATTAGAACTTCAATCTTCGGCAAACTCAAATTCTTAACGACCACGGTGTTTAAATTGATTTTGGAAGGGTTTTGCGCTGCTTCGGACTTCTTCACCTTCCTCGAAGAAATCCCTCTTAGTTTAAATTCTTTTTCTTCTGGTTGCCCTCGGAATCTTTGCTTGTTCTTCTATTAAATTCCCTTCGTTCGCCGCTCGCTTTAGGAGACACATCTTTCTTCGGCCATTGCTTCGCCTTATTCCCGTAACTTTGATTTTGCTTTTGCTGCGGTCTTGGCGAACTCCACTGACTTCTTCGCTCAAATTGGCGTCGTCGTTCGTTGTCGGCTGTTCTTCGGCTTTCAAATTGTACCGCGAGCTCAAATAATCTGTCTAATGTTGTTGGATTTCTTAGTTCGATGAAATCTTGAACTTGGGGCAGTAGCCTAGGAAGTATAACTTGAATAATTTCAGGATCCGGGCGACTTCCATACAAAAGCTTGAAAACTTGAATTTTCCTCAAAATAAAATTAGACAAATCTTCTATTCTTTCTTGGTATCGGCTAAACAGTTCAGCTTCCAATCTGGCTCGATCTCGCACCACGGGAAATGCTTTCACTAGAGAATTCTTGAAATTTTCATACGTGTATGTGGGGCTTCCTGGTTCCCCCAAGAGATTCTTTCCGATGCACTTGAACCAACTTAGCGCTTGGCCCTTCAAAGCGCTGGTAGCAAGAGCGACTTTCTGAAATTCGTGGACTGGATATAGCATGAAGTGGGAGTCTAGCTTTTCCAGGAAATTGATTACGGCTGTCTTGCCGTCAAAACTTGCCGCTGGCTTCATGGCTGCTCGCATGGTTTGTACGATGTAGCCGAATCCTTCTATGCCAGGAGGTGCTATCTCAGGATTCTGGACAGGTACAGCAGGTGTCTCAGGTTCGTCTTCTTGTTGTTGAGGCCATCCTCTTCTTTTTGTGCGGGCGCCACTATCAGGACTTAGCATTCTGTGTGTATTCTTTGAGAACATGGTAAATTCTGTAAAGGGTTCTTATCCTTACGTTCTAAGTCCTGAACTGGAACAGGGAGCGGAAGGTACGCTATGTTCTGATGTAACTGCTGGGCTGGAGAATAACTGCACGTGAAGGGATTTGAAATCCTCTTTTATTCAATCACTATTAAATACAAACCTCCCAATTCGGGAGAGATACAGAACGTAACAGACCACACTTTGGTCGAACTTAACAATCAAATAAATTTAAATAAATTAAAATAGAACTTAAATTAAACTTTGCTTCGCAGAGCAATTCGCGGAAGTTGGCCTCTATCTAAAAGGGTGCGTAGCAAGGTATACTAAATACTACCGCACTTTAATTTATTTTACAATGCAATCACGTAGTAAGCACTATGGCTTATAAATTTAAACTGCTAGCTGGTCAGGCGAACGTTGAGCAGCGTGACCGTGATCTGAGGCAAAGCTCTCACACACCGAGAGGTTTCTACCTCTGTCTTAAATAGTGCTTGGCTGAACTTCAAAAATTAGCATAAGCTAAAAACGCGCGCTTCTTCTGACAGGAAGTTGAAGCAGAGAGGAGATAGAAAAGATTTAAATTAAATTAAACTTGGTTAGTTTAACTAAAACCTTACAATATTAAATATGACAAAAACAAATATCACAAATTGGTATGCGATTCGAAGTTATACGTAGAAAGAATTTATGCATTATATCAAATGAAACTTTTAAAATTCACCCGCACCATATCTTTTACCTTCATTTGTTACATTTACATTATTTTTAATGCTTTACAATTTTTTTTAATATTTCTGTTTTTATTCCAAGCAGCGAGACTTCTCTTTTTGCTTTGGTTCAAGCGATGTTCATCAGGCGTTTTTGCTATGAGTAAGGAAAACAAATTAGTTTCCTCCTGTTCAATTCGTAAAGCAAAGCTAAATTCATAGTTGTCAATACTGATATTTCTAGCCCTTTTTTTTTAAATAAACACTTCGTTTGGGGCAAATACATAAATTATAACGTTAGTAAATAACAGTTGAAATATATCTTTTTACATTTTCTCCAAAATTTAAAGGGCAAAGTTTACGTTCTTTACACATTTAAATGCTTCTTTAAAAATTGAAATATTTGAACTCGTATTTTTTTTCATACGATGTAGTTACATATATGGAACATTACGAGAGTAAAAAAACAGTTCAATATTTTGGTTGATTTTTAGCTATTTTAAACTCCAATGTCCGCATAAAAGTATGAAGTAACTAAAATAAACTGGGGCAGACATGAAACAGGTCTACACATTCTGCAAATGAAAATTCAAACTTGTATGGTTTTAATTTGTAAGGTTTATCCTAATTTTATTAACAGTTATTACAGTTTAAGAATCTTTCCTATCTTTCTAGTTTCAGTTTACAATTTCCTACCAGAATGTAATTTCAGAAACGAAGTTAATGCAAATGAGTAAAGAGTAGTATTTAAGTCGATGTTTCACCGGCTTCGAGAGAGAGCCCGAGTTGCTGACTAGCGCGCTTTTGTCTTTTGGCTACGTCTCTCTAAGCTATTGCTACGCTCGGCTATACTTTAGGCTCTTGTTTGGCTTTGCCGACTTAATTAAGATTTAGGGGCCAACTACTTATAATCTTGATAGCTTCGGCTATATCTCTCAGTTAGCTTTAGTTAAGCTTAGTAAGTTTAATTTCATATTCATTTAAGTTCAAGCCCAAGTGGAGGCTTTGCTGTACACTCTGAGTTAGGAGTTGATTGTACCATATTTATTGAGAAATAAAGGGTAGATAACCCTTCTTAAGTCTTACGTCTCTGTTAACACACTTAAGCGATTATTCGCTTATTAGTGTTTGTGAGGTTCAAAGATTGAACACTGAATTAAATTATTAAAACACCATAAATTCAAAAGAGCTTTGATTAAGAGATTTCTTGGCCTCTTCTTGTCTTTCGCAAATATTTTTAACTGTTTAATTAACCTCTTACTTCGATTATACATACCTATGACATTAGATTTCATTAAAATACTTTTAAAATACATATACTGAATATATATACTGGCAATATATATACTGAATATATATATTGCCCTTTTTTGAATATTAATCCGAAAAAACAACTTACCTTTTTACATCACAGACAGTTGTTTTATCAAATTTTATTAATATTTTCTTGACGGTTAGTATTTTTAATTCATTAAATTGATTGTTGTCTATGGAACTCAAAAATTAATAAGCCATCCAATAAAACGGCTTTATGAAACAGAAACATTATTTACCAGAAAAGCTTAACGTTGACAGAAAATACACCGGTTATCATTAATTAAGGAAAAATTACAAAAATGACGATTACTCAAAATGTTACATGTAGAATTTAATGAAACTGACCCACAGTATACATCACATAGTAAGGTATAAAATAACATGAAAAGAAATTCCGAGACAATTCTAGTGTTATAGAAATCAACATATGTATAAAATGTGAACAAATAGGATGTGTGAGTTTGGTATAGGAAACTTAAATCAGTATAGAGTTATGATCTTGCCTATAAAAAATACAGCATATACAACGATGTGCGATGCTTCCAATTATGCAGTCCTTCAGCTCCGTAGGAAGCCATTGCTCATACAAAGCAGTTGCAAACGTCGCAAGTATCTGAAAAGGAGAATTGAGAGCAGCTATACGTCTTCCTAAAGCAAACCAAACATGATTGATAGGATTCAGGTGCGGAGATCGAGCTGGCCACTCCATGCGCTGAGCTGTTTGCTGCTTAAGGTAATCATCCACTACGCGAGCCCTATAAGGTCTAGTGTTGTTATTCTGTAGCAGGAAATCATCAAATATTGCCCCGGCATAGGAGCGATCTTGAGCGTTCATAGTTCCACATGGAAAGACTTGGAGGTCTGTGCGTCCACCCCAAAAGATACCACCTCAAACACAAACACTGCTTCTTCCATACGTATCTCTTTCTCCGACGCTTGATGGAAGAAAACGAGTTCCAGGTTCTCTCCAAATCAAAAACGCCTACTATTGCTTTGGAGGCTAAGCCTGAACTCATCCGTAAAGAGAACAGCCCTTCATTGATCAGCTGTTCAGTGGGCATGCTGACGTGCTCATATGAAATGTACTCTTCTATAACGTGATGTGAGCGTCATGAAAATGGCTGATAGCCTCGCGTACAGCTACTTCGTCAAATCTTCTACGCACGGTTGACATTATCACGACCTTACAGTGGCTGTAGCGAGGGAAGATCTGAGTTGAGTCGGAGTTGAGGTTCTATTCCCTTGTGCGCCTAACAACAAAAACCCTTCATCAGTGCTCTTCGAAGCGGTTGGTCGTTCTTGGCTAAACCTCATGGATGCCGAATCTGTGGTTAGAAATTGTTGCCAACGTCTAATGAACAACAAAATGACTCACATTTATCCATCCGACCCCTTCAGTCTAACTTTGTCCTGCCTCTAGTCTCCCAATAGTTCTCCATCGCAGTTCTTTGGGTTAATAATGATACCTGGACGTCATTGTTACAAATTGGCTGTCTCAAATTTCTTATCCCAGTATCACAGCAAAAGGTGCACCTTTGATCTGAAACATGAAATTTTATGCTCCTCGCAGCTGACGTATTTCGATTACAGCGCCACTGCATTACTCAACAATTCTTATTTGACAATATATTAAAATTTTATACGAATTGGCTTATTTTTGAACGAGTTATCGCTATTTTTGTGATTTTTTCTTAATTTTTGAAAACCAATGCGCTTTGTGTGAACACAAGACATTGTACACACTTACAGGAGGCGTTCAAGTGTAATCGTTAGCATTAAATATTCCTAATAAGATCCTGAACTATGTTTGCTAATAAAACTTCTTTTATTGCTCTTTCAGCTACATTGTGCTTTTGCCTTTTGTATTGCAAAATTAAACAATAATCTAGGTATCAAATTAACATTCTGCCAACTCTAGCTACTCTTCTCTATTTCTTCAGTGCATCTTAATAAATACTTTGTCCTTGTTGTTCGCTCACTGCCCGCAAATTTGCTCAAAAAACATCTGGATCTGAATTTATAAAGTGAAGTTTTAAACTCATTGAATATATTTTATTTGAGACAAAATTTAAATTTTCATAATATTCTTCTAGAAGTACAAAAAGGCCAAGAAACTTTATAAAGCAGAGGTTCCTAAAGATATGCTCGGACTACAACCTGACTTCACTAAGAAAGTCCATCACGAAGGATTAAATTAAGACATTTTTTTCTCATTTTGGGAGAAAAAAGGTTTAAAACTTTCATAAAAGTTAATAAAAGTAAAAAGTACTTCAAAATTTTTGATTTACTGTATTGTATATTATAAATTTTTAATCCGTTGTTTTAATTCTGTCGATCAAATTTCCGAATTAATTTAAAATTGCTAGTCATATTTATACACTCTGTAACAACAAAATCAATGCCCCAAGAAGGAATCCTCCGATTGCTTTGAAATTTTATCTGCATAAATATTTTGAATAAATATGAAAATGATTGAAATTTAGTTGTCCAATGAACGAACAGTGAGATCTCCAGCGTATCGGAACTGCGCATCCAGCAAATGTATAATAAGGAGCTGTTCTTGAACTGTTGTTAAAACTTTCTGTTGCACTGCGATTTAGGATACCTTTCAACGACTGAAAAAATGCCTCGCCGCAGGATTCGAGCTCATTACTGTCAAAGTTTGAAAGAGGTCGTGTCAATGGATTGAAAGAGCAAATCAGTGATTGGGCAAATCAGAGGATAGCTCGTTATATGAGTCGAAGCGTTGCGGCGATTAGAAGATGCTGGTAAGAATGGATGGACATGGCAAATTTCAGCGTCATGATGGTAGCGGTCGACCTAGGCCCAGAACCGATCGGGAGGACAAAGTGATTGTCAGATTAGCAGTAACAGCGCTTGATTCATCGCTATCAGCCATCAGACGTGCGACCCGCACACGAGTGTCCACCATGGCCATTCACAGACGGCTGTTACAGCGAAATCTACGCTCATACCAACCGTTACGCCACCTGCCACTCACGCCTGCACACTGTCGAGCCAGATTACAGTGGTGCTTGGCTCGATCAGTTAGAATGATGCTGACTGGGGACGTATAGTCTTTAGCGACGAATCCCGCTTCCAACTGTGTTGTGACGATCACCGAAAACGTGTCTGGAGACGCCCAGAGCAGAGTGCCGAAACTTGCTTTTACTATTGCATGCCATACAAAAGGCCCTCAACCAAGAGTAATGGTTTGGGGTGTCATTTCCCTTGATAGCCGGACTCCTTTGGTTGTCATTAGGGGCAAACGTACAGCAAAGCGGTTCGTCGACGATATTCTGAGACCTGTTTTGCTACCATTCGTTTTGCAGTACCCTGGTCTTATTTTTAAGCAAGATAATGCCAGACCACATACGGCACGTGTTGCTATGAACTGGCTTACAGTTTGTCAAACACTTCATCGGCCAGCCAGATCGCCCGATTTCTCTCTCATCTCTCATGTCTGGGATATGATGTTAAGGCGACTGTATCTACCAGGAAATGTTGATGACCTAGCCCGACAACTGGAGCAAATATGGCAAGAAATAACGCAGGAGACCTTCCGGGAGTTTTATCAGTATCACACACCGTGTGGCAGCTTGCATCCAGGCTAGAGGTGGATCAAACATTACTGAGCTTGTTACTTTGTAACTATGCAACTCTGAAATAAATCATTCAGTTGTATATAATCTTCCTATCCACCAATTTTTGTCTGCATCGGACAACTCCTTTTTGGTGCGTCGATGTTTTTGTAATAGAGTGTGCTTTTTCACACATTTAGTACATGATAAAGAGACTGGAATTAAGTAACTTTCACCATTTTAATAGGGAATAAATGAAGCGTTTATCATAATAATTGACCCAAATAAGCGAAAATTTATCTCAGGAGTTTTGTTGAAGACTCGTGGAACTTTACATATAGAGAAGCCTATGAATGCCTATCAAATTCACCATCGTAACAGCAACGTTTGGATAAAGTTAAAATGAGCTCCAAAGAAACAGGTGAAAAAGTTTGTTTATCTGTGACAATTATTGCAACATTTGAGATGAAGAAATCAGCTTTTAAAAAAATGGCATATAGTCTTTAATGCCATTTTATTAATTTCTCGTTCAAAACACATTAAGCATCGCAAAATTCTTCCAAAAATATTGCACCTCCAAATTACATTATTAGTCGCACTTGGTGCTGTGAATATTGTCTATAACGTGTATAATAATTACAATGGCATGCAGTCAAACATTGATAGTATGTCAACTTCTAGATTAATTGAAAAGTAATGTATTAAGCAAATTGATTTTCATAGCGGAAATAAAAATATTTAAAAGGTCCTTTAAAATATCTAAATTAACCTTATATTTTCTTATCTATTAAATTTAAAATTTGATTTCACGAAGCGAAAAATGTCTTTTTGATTTCTATATGACTTGTTCAAATTTAGTTAGAAATAAAATTAGAAACCAGAATTTGTTTTTTCAACTGTATAGAGAGTATGACAATCTTTAGTCACAGGATTTAATATAAAAAATACGTTCTCATTAAATCTGTACTATCTAAAGCAGGGATTCTCAACTCGGGGTGAATTGCCCACTAGGGGGGGAATTTCATAATTTCAGGAGGGGGGGAATCCGAACAACTTTAATTTATCTGTTAAGTATTTAATTATAGTTTATGAATAGAAAGTAAAATTTTTATTCAAGTTTTGATATTCATCAAATTTTACTATACTTTTGATGCTTAATTTATAAAACAAGTTAGAAAAATAATCTAAATTCAAATGAATTTATGCATGTATCTTTCGAGTTTGGGAAAGGATGGAAGGGGAATTATTTTCTAGCAGCGATGAAAGGAGTGCATAAGGCTAAAGAGGTTGAGAACCATTGATTTAAAGCTTATTTCTCAGCTGGTGGTTTCGGTAGATTTTTTATCGTTTTTATGCTATCTAAAGCAATGATAGAAAACATCATCTCAACACCTTGAATTACCATATCATGTATTATAACCTGCAGTTGTCGGAAGTAACTCCTGATTTTAGTCTGCTTTTATATAAATGTTTTCATTTTCAACTACACATTCTTTCTGATTAAACAATTGTTAAAATAAAACAGCAAAAAGCCCACTATCGT
>KK112355.1:454325-508347 GCA_000611955.2 Stegodyphus mimosarum
ATGAATGCTGTAGAACGCTTTCTGGCATTTTCAGGATGAAGTTAAATAACATAAAATTATAAGATACTGAAATAATTTTGTGAAAAATACTCCTCGTGTTTGTTGCCTCCAGTTTCAACTTTATTTCATTATTAAGTTTCAGAATATTAAACTCACGTTAAAACTTGTAGGGTTTCCCTTATTTTGCGTAACACATTTATTTTAAGTTTGATACCTTTCCTGAGCCTCTCAACTTTCCCTTCTATTTTCTCGCCAGGATGTAAATTTAAAGTTAAGTGAAGTGAATATTTAAACAGTAGAACTCTGGGTTTATTCAGAGCGTGTTTTCGCTAGCCAGCGTACGTTTAGCACGTAGCTTTCTCGTTATTACGCCATTAAGCCTTTGGGCCATTTCAGATTATCATCACACCTGCTAGGTTTTTTATAGTCAACTTGTTAGGTGTAAATTATCGTGCTAATCCTGCACTATTCTATTTAGATTCGAGTTGAATTATATTCTACATTTAAGTTTCCCACCGCAAGTTGACGGTGTTTTGTAACGCACGAAGTTCGTGCCTTTCTGTTAAACTTTGAATTAATAAAGGGTTACTTTTCACCCTCCTTCTGTGCTGGTATTTATTCACGCGTGTGCGAGAATTCGCCATTGTAAGATCTAGAATTTGTGTAAGTGGAATGAAAGAGATAGATCTTACAAACTCAATAAAAGACGTGAGAAAGACCTTAGTAAATAACACACTTCCAGAATGATCTTAACAGAATTTTGTTGTCACATATGACTTTATTGGAAGGATCAATCCAAACATATAAATCAGCTCAAGTATCACACAAGAATACTAAAAAGTTATCACGTAAGAACAATTAAGGCTAAGGTGGCTTAAAAGAATTCTTCTTTCTTTTATTTTGTTATCTATCACTTTCGTTTAATAGTGGGATTAGTAGCACGGGCTTACATTGTTCGTAAGCCGCTCCATGGAACGTAAGCGGACATCAGCCACAACCAAACAAATGCTCGTATGAGCCCAAAATTAGCTGTTTAATGTACATGCACAAAACAGCAGGCAAGCGGAAAAGTAAAGATTCATGATATTTTTACAATAGCTCAAAACTTTTAATAACAGGCCTTCTGAATAAATGTTTTATTGATATATCTGGGGTGGTTAAAATTAGCTTTCTCGATGAGTGATATTTCAGTATGTTACAAAATAAATACCTAGGACTATTGAATGCTCGTTTAAAACATTTTTAATCTTTCTTTTCTATAATTGCCTTTCTGCCAAAAAAATACAATTATTTCACTCGATGAAGTTCTAAAACTTTGAAAATCAGTAACTAGAAATAATTTAATTAAATCAAATCAACAACCCTTTGTTTTAAATTCAGTGTGATTGAGATTCTATTTCACGAGTGTAAAAATAAGACTGAATGTAAAAAAAAATATTTCGTTCAGCACATTTAACGGAGTGTAAATTTACATATCATTAAGCAAACAAATTTGAAGTTGACCTCTTTTAAATTCCAGTTTCAGACACTAAAGCATTTACGACAGAATTAACAGAGAGCTTAAGTCTAGGCACTTTCGATAATCAGACGTTTTCGAGACAATAGAGCAATGAGTATAAATAGCCAGCTAATGCAACATTACCTCTACCTGTTTAAAGTACTGAAACGGAGGCTGTGCTTAACATTTTAAAATTTAACCGTCAGAGGCTTAATAGTCGTATCTGAGATTACTCCCTAATGTTAATAACTGTATTCTTTCTTCCCTGATGAATTTTAAAAGCATTATCTAATAAATGTGAAAATGAAATAGTAATAAAAAGCCTATCTTTATTCACCGAGCACAGCTACCCTTTCTCTGTGCAAAAACCAAGTAAATAAGTTCGTATTATTCGTTAAAAGTACAACAGGGAAAAACCTACCGATACATTTCTCAGTCGAAATTTAAGAAAAACAATCTGAGATGACATGTACTTCCTCTTAATGGATTAAGGAGATTTTTGAGTTACAGTCGTCACTAAATATGGTTATGAATATACTTTTAACATATGAATTTATTATTAATATACTATACTGCACTGGCTAAAATTTAAGGAGTTGATCTTTAAAAAATATAGTGACTTGCGCGAAGTTCCAGAGAAATTGATGCTTTTAGAAATGAAATTACCAATGTATTAACTCAGTATTTTTTAGAAGCTGAAAAAGCAACATTTCTTCATCTGCACTATAAAAGAAATTTTTCACGCGGTGAAACGTTTCACTAAGCGTATATAGAAGCTAATATGCGCGTTTAGACACAATTTCAGAAATCTGCTGATAATGAAGATGAACAAATCACTTAAAGGCCTTGTACAAAAAAAGAGCGCAATATAAAAGACTTATTCTTGGAAAAACGACGAAAAATGGACAAAAATTTGGGAACGATTAAATTTTTTAAATTCGTTTCGCACCTACTTTATGCTAATCAAGAACATTTATGAGCGCTTTTTAACTGTAAGAAGAATTAAATATTTTAATTGTGCTTTTACGACACCAGTGCAAAAATCACTTCGTAGATAACATGACATCAAAATACTCTGCTCTCCAATAGTTAAGGAACAACATGTTTTTCAAAGCACAGTATTACAAAAATGTCAGTAACATTTAAATTCACAGTTTATATGCATGAAAAAAAAGAAGATTGAGAAAATATTTAAAAAAAACTATAGCTACCACTTTTATTTTAAGAAATGAATGCTTTTACAGGAGTTTGAGAAAAAATGAAAAAATTGTAAGTTTTGTTCATGAATGTTAATCTTCAATCGTTATTAGTATTTTCGTTCACAATATCCAGGAGAGTCTACCATTGTCCAGAAGAAGTCGTTTACCCGACGCGTTTGAGTTGGTTGGCGATCGAATGGATGGAAATGGGGATGTGACAAGCTGATGCTGCTAGACGTCTCAATGTCTCTCGTAGTGTAATCCACTAGCTATGGAATCAATTTGAATCCAAAAATTCTGTGTCTAGAAGACATGTTCCAGGCAGACCAAGAGTTAAAACACCTGCGGAAGACCGTTATTTAGCTCTTTGTCCCGAAAGAGAAGCAACATTACTGTGCCTCAGCTTATGGCAGATCATTTAGTGGCAACAGGAACAGGAATCTCAGCTACTATAGTGCGCAGAAGCCTGCACAATACAGGTCTGTATGGAAGACGACAAGTTGCTTGTGTCCCCTTGACACGAGGACGCAGAGGTGCCCATTTATGATGGGGAAATACGTCTCTCCTGGACCTGTCAACAACGAGCGTTTGTTCTCTTTCACAGACGAGTCTAGGCTTATCATGGGGAGTAATTCAATTCGTCAGCTGATTTGGAAGGAATAACACGCCAGATACAGCCAATTCCAAATTGTGGAGAGACACAGTTGTAGAGGTAGTGGAATAATGGTGTGAGGTGGGATCTCTCTCGGTGGTCACACTGATCTGCATGTGTTCCATGATGTGAGATATGGTGATGAGATCCTTGATCAATATGTCTGCCCATTTGCCGCTGCTGTTGGTCCCAGATTTCTTCTTATGGAAGACATTGCGTAACCGCACCGAGCTCGGGCTGCTGAAGAATATCTTGAGGGCAGATGTAGAGCAGATGGAATGGCCAGCTCGATCCTCAAACCTGAATCCATACAGCATCTTTGGGACTACCTTGGGAGACAGGTTGCTGCTTTAAGTTCTCTTCCAACGTCATTGATGTTCTTGAACAAGGATTACTCCGTGTCTGGTTGTTGCTTCCCATTTCATTGACCAGTAACTTAATTGACAGCATAGAATTTCGCTGCCGTCAATGTATTGCAGCTATGGATGGACACATTCCTTATTAGTACCCACTTTCACAATGATACTACTCCATTTTTCCTCAAAACGCTGGGATGTACTGTTTCTTTAAGACTGAATTTCTTTGCCAAGAGTGCTATTTTTTGTTGTAATTAATGTTTACATTGAACTTGAGAAAAATTCTATGTTGCAATCATTAAAGAACTGTTTAGTGAACATGCTCTCTAATTTTCTTGTTTCTACGGTACTTCATTCTTAAATTAGACACAAAAAACATGTTGTTCATTAACTTTTGGAGAGCAGTGTAGTAGCTTTATCACACTGAGATAAGAATAGAAGCACATTTTCCTATAGAATTTGAAAGTAATATCAATTTTACATAACAACAAATAGAAACCGAAATTTTACTGTTAAGAAGAATCGTGTTCTAGATCTACATGAATTATCTTTGGGCATCATTAATGAACTAAGGATTGCAAATCCCATTTTACGTATTTACTAATATCTTCAATATTTGTTTAAATAAAGGTTATTTCCTTAATTTTTAGAAAGTTGCCATCTTAGTTCCATATCCACAATACTGTTAAAAGATAGAAAGTTCAGTAGCATATTACCCAGTTTGCTTCCTGTTAACGTGGAGTAAAATTCTTTATAAAATTATAAGTCAACAATTATTACAGCATTTCTAATAGCTTAGATAATACTCCTCAGTTTGTATTTACCCCAGGCAATAGCGCTCTTGATGCAGTATTGAATAAGGTGGATACTAATCATCAAAATAAAAGAAATAATTTATAAACTAGCGTAATTTCACTGAATGTCAAGTCAGCTGTCAACTATTTATGGTGGCAATCTATGCTGATGAAGAAAAGCGTTAAACTGCCCAAATAAAATTTCTGAATTAATCAAACATTAGTTGTTTTATTGCATTACACGGTATTAAAAAGAAGGTATTTTTATTGTAAAAAATATGAAAAAGATGCACAGCAATATTCTTGTCTTGTGCCGACAATATGAAATATTATGGCGGCTTAAGAAATCAAATTTGAAGAAGTTTGAAGACAGTGAAGAGGATAAAGGGAAAGTGACTCATAATCACTCTACACATGTGAAAAAATACGAAAAACGCTTTTGAAATCAGCCTGATCCCTGGAATTTGAACCCGAATTGAATACTAGTGTTTATCAGTCTTGTCCAATGGACTAGTGTTAGGATATTTAAATAAAAGGCTTTTTATGCATCCTTTAGTACCTTATCAGTTGAAATTTCTGTGATTGATTAGCGAATCAGAATTATTATATTCAGCATTATTTTCGTTCAGTTTATCAAAGTAAGTATAAATATTTTACACCTGTTCATTTACGTCAACTAAAAAAAGTAATCCACATCACCAAACGATTTCTTGATTGGTTATTAAGTATGGCAAAGTACACAAAAAATTCCACAAAGAGAAGAGCCTTCGTTGGTCTTTCCAAAAGACTTCGTAGAGCTCTACGTTAAAGAAAATGTGTCTTATTTGCTTTAAAGCTAACTGTTGATTTTAAAACTAAACAAAGTATCATTATCTTTCAAAATTTCTCACTCACTCTCCCTCCTGACTTTTTCATTCCTGCAGCACCCTATACCATTGACGGAAGATACACTGCAGAAGAAACAACTTGCTCTGAAGCAGAACACACTGCATTCATTGCTATCACACGAAAACATGATGATTATCGCATCTACATTCCAATGTGAGATGTCATCTTGATAATTGTGTAAGGGAATTATTTGTAATAAGAAGGTTGAAATTTAATAGTGACAATTATTTAGCTATAACTGATACAAAAAGAGATACCTCTTCGAAACTTATTGTCCCTCGATGTAGTCACCAACGTTACGTACAAACGTTGCCAGTGATGTGTAAGTTGTACTACTGTAATTGAGCAGTCTATCGTCATCAGAATCTCTCGAACACTGCGGAAGCAAACGACATGAAGTGGTTTCGTTGACTTCGGAATCAAACATAGTCACTGAGGTGATTTAAATTAAGAAAATACTGTGGGTGATAGAAAAGCTGTCAATTACATCGAGCAAACAAATATACCCCAAATTGTACTACATGCATTGAGGAATTCCTGCAAAATGCATGGGAAGTTTCCTCAGAAAATGCTGCCGCTTCTTTTGCAATATTGTTTGCAATTTTTAAGTTACAAGAATAAGCAGTAATGCAATACATCAGTATTCTGTTCTTGTACGCTATGTGCAGGATAATGCTATCACAGTCAGACATAAGAAGCTCTATAACATTTTTACTCTGCAGGGGTGCTGATGAACTTTTGAACAGACTGGAAACGATGCCACTTTTTTCTGTCAATGTTTTAGTTTTGACTCTCAAACTCTAGTCAATATCTCATATGGTCTAATGAATAAGGCCTAAGAAAGCCTCCCCATTAGGGTTGTAGTTGAGCAAAGCTTCGGGCCAGTGTGTTTAAGGCGCAGAGTGCGACTGCTTTGGTCGAACCGTGCCTCCTGCCCAATAAGGAGGATACGAGTTAAAGGTTAAGACACTCATAGTTGCACTAAGTTGCAGGAGTGGATACAATTCTTAGTTAGTTATTTCCCTTTGTGCTCATAGTTCATAAGTCATGTGTTCATAGCTACCTTCAGGTGGGTTCGAGCATTATTTTATTGATCTATTTTTGCATTTTCAAAAACTTTGCTAATTTTATTAAACAAGCTTAGACAGCAAAATCACATGGTCTCTTCACGGCACTCATAAATAGAGTTGGGAGAAGGAGTCCATTTGTTGTAGTGTTGCTTGGATATCGAACTAACGTGTATTACAAAAGAACTGGTTCAGTTTCAGGGTGTTATACAGCAGTGTTGCATTAAATTTCCGACCCATGTATAGTTTCCACTCTATGTTTAATTTTTCATGCAGTTTTCATTTGCATTTTATTGAGTTAATTATCGTATTTAAAATATTTGGCATTAGAAATTTGCTTACAAGTTTTCACAAACAGCTACGTAATTATGAACACAGCATATTAAAGTACATTGCTGATATTATTGCAAAGCGAGTGCAGCTATATCAAAAGGTCTTGCCATTGCTGTTCTAACTAAATTAGAGTCAATATTAAATCTTTTTTTTGTCGTATGTGCATGTCTTTACATTGCTTTTACTTTTTTTCGTTTATTACAATTTCCAGTTTTCTCCTCTCTATATATAAGAATATATCTTCAAAATTTATGAAAATTACAAATCCATCTACAGATCATACACTATTGTTAAAACGCAGCTGAGGTTCACTGCTCTCAAGATATTATAACACAAGTACGACAAGGCAAATTAAGTACGGCTTATTAAAATAATTTCAGTAATTTGTTTTTCACTATTGCTCCGCTATCTATACATTTAAGAATTTCCGAGGAAAATGATAAAAGAAACCTCAAAAGCACTTGAATCAAATGTCCTTTGTACCACATTCTTTCAATCAGTCATTTTTAATGCTGCCTGTGTTACAGAGGTAAAAATCATTTTAGATACATGAATGACAGAGAAAATTACCTTATATTTCACCACACGATGACACAGCAGTTATGCATCATTGCCATTGTATTCGAATACAAAAGAAAAATAGTTAAGAGTGCATGTCTTTGCTTAGATTTATATTAGATCTGAAATAGTTCATCTTCTTTTTATTGACTTAAAACATATAAAAAGTTTTTCCCTGTTAATCCAGATTTCTGGCAAACAATTTAGCATGACTTGCTAATAACTGGATGTAATTTTGCTGGTATATTCATCTGCTAAAGGCGGAAAGCTAAAGTACGTAATAATTATGAGCATAAAGTGGCATAAATTTCATATTGCTAGTTAAAGTATGAAAATTCGTTTTTCTTTTCAGAATGATAACATGTTTTATTCTACCTGTAAATCTTTTACTTTATATGTGAATAATTTGTTTATTGAGACAATAGCGTTGCAGAATTTTCCCTTAATGAGGCAGTTATTAACCTTTTAGTTCTTTTTTTATTGAAGCATCTCGAACAAGATAAGTATATGTAACAACACTGAGTTAGGTCAAGGAATACCAGAAGCGAGGTCATTTAAATTTTTAGAATTTGCAGGTTATTTCTTCATCTGAAAGAAAAAGAGTTTAATGGTTTAATTTTAGTTTATTTCAGACTTATTTTCATACTATCAATCTTTATTTCCTTTGCCAGGATTTGGCGATTAGGTCCCCTAATTCCCAGTTGCCTTTTAAAAGGGGAAGTATATAATGTATTTCTCCCGCCTTCTTAGCATGCTTTCGTGGTATAATGGCCAGCCCACTCGGCGCGTATTCGAGAGATCCGAGGTTCGAGTCCAGGCAGGGGTTAGCACATTTGTTTCTTCTCCTATTTCGGAGAAAATTCTAATGATTCTACAAGAATAACTTCCGAATATCATTTTTTATGTAATATTTCGAAAGGAATTTCAAACTGATTATTAGGCATGGGGAATTTATACAGAATTATAAAATCATCCTCTAGTTGGTCTCAGGAAGTGATACTAATGTAGCTCCGGAACTGTTTATGGGCATTAAAAACCCTTCTTAAGACTTGTGGAAAATTCGGAACTGTATTGAAAATAGTGTTTTATCTTGCCAGTATTGTTTCATATCTTCATCAGATGTCCATTAGATTGAGAAGAAGACGCTATTACTAGTAGAAGTCACTTTCCTAATGCATATATTGATATCGTAATTAAGTCACGCTAAGGTGACATATCTTTAGGAAACTATTTGTAGAAATGCTATGTACGCATTAAGTGTTTCCTTTGGTCATGGAATGGATTTTTATGTAACTATACTCGTATACTTAAAAATATGTTCATTTAACAGTATTTAAGAATTATTTCCTTATTTTTAGCGCCTTATCAATCGGACTACGACTACTCACTCATACAAGCAAAACTAAACCTCGGTGAATTTTTATTTGACAATGATTTATGAATTACAACTAGGACGAAAATTTACAAAAAGAGTCGAATACATCATCGAATGCATCGAATATAGTCGAATACATTTTATCATTGACAAAAATGGTTAAAAATCAGACGACTTGTCTTGAATTGTATTAAAATCAAATTCTTTAAAACAAGACACTTATTTTTAGCTTAGCTAAATGTTGCAGAAACTTATATAGTGACCCACCTAAAAGATTAAAATGGTCACCGTATGGCATACGCTATAGAAACTGTAATTTACCTACCACAGGCGTTAATGGGATTCAATACGGCCTCCGACTGATATCAAATTCTTCCCAACGCAGTCATTTAGCACAGTGATAGTAATTGCCATCAAAGAAATTTGAAGATTTACCATCAGAGGTGAAGTGAACTGGTTGCTTCTTTGATGCAGTATGAATTTTTCGCGTTTACAAAGCCAGAGTGTATAGCCATTTAAAATTCCGAAAGCTGACTGGCAATGCTTCGGGAATTTTAGAAGTTAATCTGCACTATCTTGTAGGACATATTGAGGTGGAAGGTACTTAGAAGTTCAGTATGACATCGTTGGAAATAAACATTACTGAATTACATGCAGGAATTTAAAACTGTGTTCTGGCTTTGACTTTCCGTTCTTGTTTTGGATATGTACGTTGGTGATTTGTTGCTTGGTTATTTGGGTTGTATTTTGTTCTCTCGAATTTTGCACTTTATTTAAAAATTTTACATATGTAGGCAATAAGATATGATTATTCGTGATATCACAGCATCCACCAATGGCAGAATATTAATCAAACTAACATTGTTGAAGCGAATGCGAAAATTCTTGACATCGTTGGCATCTTCATATTAATATAAACTTAAAATTCTCTTGGTAGTCTTCTTCGAAATTTCTGTCTTATTCATACCATCGTCCAAATGATTCTTCAATATAATTTATCATCCATCTTACGGTGGTCGGTGACTTTTTACAGAATTTGAATATGGATTGCACGGTAGACATTCATACGTTACCTTATGAATACCTTTATTTGAACTTGTTTATCTTATGATACCCTTACTTGACTTTCGGTGATGAGTTTGAACTTTCCTGGCAACATCTTGCTTGGTACATTCTATATGTTGTGCTCTGATGTTCTCTCGTTTGATATTTTTAGTTTCTAGTTATTGTTTCAAACATCTTTTTCTTTTAGCTTATTTGTTAAAATGTTGTGTTCTTGATGTTTATGTACCAAAAATATTTGGCAGATTTTAATAGGCATGATTTTTATTATTTTACAAAGATAGCATTCATTAGTGAGTTATTGTTCACTGCATTTTGGATTTCTTCATTGAAATTGTTGTACTTTGGATATATTTATGAACGCTATAACCCTTTGAAAAAAACTGTAAAGATATATACCGCTGAGTCATTTTAATTATAAAACTTACGAATGTATCATAATTCAGGTACAAGTACTAGAACGGAGGACACTGGGCTCTATATCGTTGATTATATGTTATATTACTATATTCTATGTATCCTCATTTGTAATGCTCAGGTTTTAGTTTTGGGATGGAAATATCATGGTTTTGTCATCATTGTATGAATTAAATCTATAAATGGCTTGGTGTTTTACAAAGGTTTAAGAAAAGTAAAAATTAGACTGTCTTCCAGTTTCTTTCTCCTTCCGCAAAACACTTAATTTCTAGAGTATTAAAATAGAAGACATCGTTTATGAAAGCTTTACTGAAGATAGGTATGTAATTAATCTGTTCTTTTGCTTTGCTTTAAGTTACTGCATATGTTTGATTAGTAAATTATGAATTTATTTGCTTCAAGTAAAGTAACCAAATCTTAATGCTTGCATCTCTCTGCGCTCCAAAAGTTATCAGAAAAAGCTTGGAGTGAATGATAAGCAGTTTGATAGTACCTAGCTGACGACAAGATTTGAAAGCTTCAGGCTAAATGATAGAACCTTACCTCTGAAGCTGGAAGAACGAGATGACGGGCTTTTTGACTTTGATCTCACAGTAGTATTATACTTCATGAACATTTTCAGTTTAAAATACTAATTCATCAAACCATTCAAAATATAAGGTTTTACTATTTTACTGAACATTAGTTTTCTGCTTTTTCTTACCTTTCATATATTTATTTTACTTTTCCCATTCTAAAGACGCGAAAAAGACGCGAGAAATAAATCTGTTTTGACAGCATACGAAATATTATAGAACTCAATTATTTCACAGTATTATCAGGTATTAGTCTAGTAGCATTAATTTCAGTTGTAACCGTTATTAATTTGCCAAAAATAATGAATATTTTATGTAAGTTTACTTTCCATTAATATCCGTTAACTTGTTAAAATAGGCTTTCTTCAACAATTAAATAAATAATTGTTACTAATACACCCGTAAGTAACATTATTTTGCTTGTAAGTTTCCTTTATTTTAATTAACCAGTTATTTTATATTTTGGCTGTCACTCCTCCTTCCCGCTTTCCCTCCAGAATGTAGTTTCAGTGTACTTAAGGTGAGGCTTTAGATCGTAAGGCAGACCGTGTTCTGCCTCTCGACGCCACTTGGCTAGGTTGCTAGATAGATAAGCTTTATAGTCTTCGCCCTTGCATTATAATTGCCCATAGCTGATATCCAAGCCAGTTAAGTTTTGAGCCAACTTCGCGTTAAACTGATTTGTGTAGCCTTCAGCATGAGTTATGTTGAATTAAAATTTTATATTTGAACGTACTGTACTTTCAGTTATCAAGTGGTTGGCTGAAGTTAATCACAAAGTGTGTCCTCCATTCTCATTTAGTTATAAATAAAGGGTGTTTTATATCCTTTGCAAGTTTCAGTTGTTACTTAGCGATAATTCGCTGCCAGTTTATCTAAAGTTTAATTACAGTTTATGATTATCAGGAAGATACCAAAACTTTATATGATATTAGTCTGATGAAGTAACTATTCAAGTGCTTAATAATTTATAAATTCCAGTGGAAAGTTTCAGATTATTTTATTACTCTGCTGTGGGTATAAGTAACTTAGATAGCTCAAATTAACTCAAATAAGATGTTACTCAAGTTTTATGATTTGAGTTATCACCACCAGAATTTCTAACCAACAAGCAAACAGACACAGAAATAAAAACACTTTAAATTTATACTACCTCAACACTTGTGAACTGAAATTCAAGGTACCCCTTACCAAATTGAATCTATCCTTATACACAGTATTCAAATCAGTTTTGAAGTCTTCAAACTTTATTCTAACTTTGAACCTAACTTTGAGCGCAAACTTTATTCGGTAAGGCCGCAGTGTCTAACAGAACAGAACTCTTACATAGCTATTCGTAATTTCTCTATATTTAAAACTGCTTACTAATCAAATCTACGTAATTCTGAAATCAGCGAACCTCATGGCGAAAAGAGGCAGAAAAGAAAGTTGTAAATTATATAATATTTTGTTAGTGAAACTTCAATATGAATGCCACAGTTTGATTTCAGAAGCCTGTTGGCTATTTAAAGTTTTTACAAAAGTTTGATTTAATTCCCCACTTCAAATGACCTGGTACTTGCCTCTTAAGCACTCATCAAGGATGAAGCAAAACAATAGGTCATTTAACGGTTTCATTGCAAAAGCATTGTTCACAGGGGGTGCAAAACCATTTATTCTTTTGAAAACTAGGCAGAAAAGCAGTTTTGATTTGTCGTAGATTTTGAATAAAACTCTGTCGATTTGAGAGCAATCAGACCCATGTCCCTTTGCTTTCGGAGTAAAAATGGAAGGAACCATAACCATTTTACAATCGTAGGTGGAACAAAGTAAAAGTGAGTGAAGCACTATATATTGAAGAAATTATACTAAAACATGAAAAATTATGATATTCGAATTCTAAAAGTATTAGAAAGAACTGGACTGGAATTAATGTCGTTAACTAAAGAAGATACATTTTGTGAGCTTAAAAATTTCAAGGAAATTCACATCAGTTGGAGAAGCTTTATGGATAGCTTTCGAAGAATCAAAGTCAAAATTCTAATTAACTTTCCAACTACGTTTAACTATACAAAAATTGCTTATTTATCCTTTTCAAGCAAAAGATTCCTAATGTTTAAAACGAAATTTTAATATTCTTTTAATTAAGTCGTTATATGTTAAAGACACTAACAATTTATGCTATAAATTTCCTGATAATGAAAATAGGAGATAGGATGTTTTAAGAAACGAACAACAAGTTTCACTAATGCGTGAAAAAAATACTGAAAAAAGCTGAATTTCTGGAGAATTCAAGCAATTTTGTAACTGATAGAAGAATAAACTGGAACGAAGACAATGTTATTTCTAATAGCGGGATATCTTATTTTCAAGGCAAGATTAAAGATTTTATAGCATTTTATCTCAATGATCGTGGGAGAAAACTTTGTATCAATCGTAACCGATTTCAAATGTCTGAGTTCCCGAGAAAGCAAAGTTTTTGGAGAAAAAACTTTGAGAGCATGACATAGATAAGAGTAACAAAAAGCCATTTTTAGCAGGGCTGCACGATTTATCAAGGCGAGGCAGAAATAAGCAACATACTATTTACTTACTGTAAACAAGTAGATAATACTGCTTGTTCGACCCGAACCCGGAGTTTATATGTTTTAACTATTCGGTTGTTGAAAAGGGAAAAAAGCAGCAGATTGATTATTTGATTAAGCAAAGTCTACCGGAAAAAAATATTACATAGTCACCTTTCATAAAAGGGAAACTACGAAACTAGCAATGGAACCAAACATTGTTCAAATCTGGATCGTACTATTAGTGTTCAGTAGTCTTATTCAAACGGTTACAGGTAGGAGTTACGTCAGAAGATAATTCGTCAAAATGTAGAGACACTAGGATATTTGAAGCAGAAGACGTTAAAAATGAGTAACGCCTTAGCCGGGACTCGAACCTGGACGTCTGGAATACGCGCCCAGTAAGCTACCGTTAAGTCATGAAGGCACGTAGAAAGGAGGGAGAAAATTCCTTATAAGAAGACATAAATTTTAGAGAATTTTAGACTTTTTAGAGCTTTCTAAACTTGAAAACATATCTTCGCCCTCATCATGATTCGAACCATGAACCTTTCAGTTGGCAGCTAGATGCACTAACCGCTTGCACTCCCAATACGAAATGCAAAAATTCCTTAAAATGTAGGGCTTAGAGAGTTAAACAGATTATCCTGCAAGACATACAAATGAAGCGTCCTAAATGAAAGTGTATTTATTATACGTAAAGATAATATCGTGAAATATTCAAATATGCATTTTCAGAGAAATAAATCCTTACTCTCTTATTACTGAAAGTTTAAGCAGTAATTTTCTTTCATTTGTTGATTAACAATTTCATAAATTGAAATTTATGAGAAGGTTGCATATTGATAAAAATAATAACCAAATAAAAGTAATTCCTTTAATGTCGGTTTCAGCTAATGCATTATTTTTATACAGGGTGATTCGCTATCAGACAGACAAACTTTCAAAGCGTATAAAAGGCACAGAGACGACTCGGAACCATATAGGAATTCAGGGTCGCAAATGCTGTAGTTGAAAACTATGGTGTAAAGAAGCAGAGAAAACAGAATCAGCAACACATTTAATGGGACATACAACATTTTATTGAAAGGTTATACTACAACAGGTGTTCGAAATTACGACCAGAAGTCGTCTGGCAGGCCTGATAACGGCACTGCATGGAATTCCTTATGTTCTGGAAGATTCCTGGCATGTCACGTATCCTTTACGGTATTCGGTCACGGTATCTATCACGGTATTCGGCAGTTACAGATATTCGAGCGAGGAGGTCTTCAACTGAAGGAACGGGCATCACGTAAACCAAACTCTTCATGTGTTCCGAGAAGAAGTCCATGCACGAAAGGTCTGGTGATCTGGCAAACCAATGAACCGGGCCGTGACATATCCATCGATATCCAAAGGTTACGTCGAGGTGTCGGCGGACGTCAATCGTGTAATGTGAAGGAGCCCCATCATGCTAGTACCACATGGACCGATACCGGACCTATCGTGCATGGACTTCCTCTTCTGGGGTTCATAAAGAGTTTGGTGTACAAGACGCCCATTCCTTCAGTTCAAGACCTCGTCGCTCGAAATATCCGTAGCTGCTAGCAGAATACGTGGCATGCCAGGAATCTCCCAGAACGTAAGGAATTCCATGCAGCGCTGCTTTCAAGTCTGCCAGACGACTTCTGGTTGTAATTTCGACACCTGCTGTAGTACAACTTTTCAATAAAATGTTTACTGTTCCATTAATGTATTGCTGTTTCTGTTCATTTCCTCTGATTCTTTGCACCATAGCTCGCAACTACGACATTTGCAATCCTGCATTCCTATGTGATTTCGAATCGCCTATGTACTCCCTACACACTCTGCACGTTTGTCGGTCTGGTAGCGAATCACCCTGTATAACTCGTCTTTATAATATCTCATATTGTATAAACAATGTTATATCTTACACCAAGTGCTTACAGAACTCACTGAATATTTAAAACAGAGATATAAAGTAATTTGATTTCAGAAGCTATGACAGAACAACAGACTTACATTAAATGTATAACAAAAATCGTTAATTTTACATTCAGTCAGTCCTGTATTTTTATTTCTTCAGTCAGCTTCACTATAAATGCGAATTAATTAGATGCCAAGCAGCTAGTGAAAGTGTAAGTTAAGATAGAGAGTTTGGCGACTCAGATAGTGCCGCTGTATCTCTTATATTCTATCCAAGTGGCTAACTGTGCTAGAAGTTTAGGCGAGTTTTCTGGATTTTGTTAGTATATCTGTTTAGAGATCGAGCATAAGTAGGAGCTGTGTTAATAGGTATTTAATTTATTATTTGTATTGCATATATATTTTTAAGTTATTTCATTTCCAAACACTGCAAATGGTGGTGATTTTGATTTTTAAATTTCCATTTGCAAGCAACAAGTTCATTTCAAATTAACTTCCGGTTTGAATTTTGCTCTTGCTTTATTCAATTTATATTTTGGGCTTTAAGTTGAAGGCGACGTTGAGAAATCATTGTAGCCTAGGATGGCCAAACGATTCTTTAATTATAAATTAGGTTTAACATTATGAATGGTATTTTACCCTTACGAATGTTAAGCAAAATTAATAAAGTTTCCACAAAGTTTTATTTGTAATTTGATGTATTTATAACTTAAGAAATATATTTTCTATTGAATATACTTTACTCTGTAGCACAAATAGTGAATGGTGATAGAAATTTTGCTATAAGAATTGAGCTTAGGAGCCCTATGCTCGTACAAATTCTAAAATTTTAGCAAAATACCTATTGTACACAGAACTGAGTGTCCATTCCTGAGAACTGCACGTCGGCAATTCCAAATTTGATTTAAGATTATTAATGCATCATCATAATTGAATCTCAGTTGCATTAGATTGATGAATTATTGGCAGAAAATGATTTGGTTTCTTTAGGCTTCATAGAAAATGTTACAGAAAAGATTTATTTATAAAAAAGTGCACTATTTTTGTTTCAATTTCTGCCTTATACACTCACGTTTGTGAAAATTGCAACACCAAGAAGGAATCGTCATAATTGAATGCAATTTAATACACAGTTGAGTGGTAGTGTACAAATAAATGATTAAATGTTCAAAGCAAACAAACAAGAACAAGAGATCAGAATCAGTATTTTGTGTGGCCACCACGCGCCGCAATAAGTGTTGCTTTACGACGTGGCATGGAGTCAAACAAAGTTTGAATGTCTGACTGAGGAAGAGCATTCCATATCGTTTGTACGCGTACCCAAAGTTCGTCTGCAGACGCAACAGGACGAGGATCACGAGCAAGACGCCGACCAATGATATCCCACACATGTTCAATTGGCGACATATCCGGGGAACACGCAGGCCAAGGAAGAAGCTGTACCTGCTGCGCTGCAAAGAAGGATTTAACAATCCGAGCAGTATGAGGGCGGGCATTGTCCTGTTGAAATACAGCGCCTGGCAAGCTTTGAAGGAAGGGAACAGCTTCGGGCTGTAGAACTTCACGGATATACCGGTTGCTGTTCAGATTGCCCACAATTCGTAGCAATTGAGATCGTCTATGATATGCTATGGCGCCCCAGACCATAACTCCGGGTGTTCGTCCACTGTGGCGTTCGATAATGCACTCCGGAAGGTGGCGTTCACCGGCATAGCGTCTGACACGAATGCGGCCATCATGGTACCACAAATTAAAGCGGGATTCGTCAGAAAACACGACATGCTGCCAATCAGCACGCCAGTCTCTATGCTGATTGGCCCATTGTAGCCGCAGGCGGCGATGGTCGTGCGTTAGGGGGATCCTGTATAAAGGAGTCCGTGCGCGCAGTCCACACTGCAGCAGACGTCTACGAATTGATGAAGCACACAATGAAACACCTGTAGCTATTGACCACAGTGCTGCCAATTGTCTAGAGGAAGCTGTACGGTCCGTCCGCGCCATGCGGACCAGGTGTCTATCATCGCGAGCTGACGTCACATTTCGGGGTCCACTCCCGGATTTCCGAGTTGTCCGACACTCGTCCGTCCACTGCTTCCAAACGCGCATCACTGTGCTGCTGTTACGCTGCACACGAGAGGCTACTGCACGATACGACAATCCAGCTTCACGAAGGCCGATGATTCTCCCTCGTTCAAACTCTGTAAGTTGTTCAAATCTCGCTCTCTTTCGTCGACGAGGCATAAGTACAGATTGAGTTAACGTTTACCACTAGCAGATAACCACCGATAACCATACACGCCTCGCTACAGCCGTCTATTTATTCGGATCCATCAGCCGTTCAGAGGGCGCTGCTCAGCATACGCATGCGCTACGGATTTGCAATTCTAATCATTTGCATATCATGCGCTACTTTGCATTTCCTGAAAATTTCAGCTCACTCGCGTAAGTCCTTCATGGTGTTGCAATTTTCACAAACGTGAGTGTATTTATTCAGCAGTCAGAACAACTCGTTGATGATTACATGCAAATGGAATCTAGACTTGAATTATGAAGTCCTTATTTTTTATTATTGTTATTTATTTCTCCAGAGACTGAATAAATGAGATTTGCTAGTTCTATGCAACAATAGAATATGGAAATAAGTTGCTATATATGACAATTTATCATAACTTAAAAAATAAACCTTAATTAAAATAGTAAAACTACGTCTATAAAAAGTTAAGTAAGCCACTAAATTCTAATAAACGACTACCTAATAAAAATTCTGGCAGTTAAGATAGGGTACTGAATTTCAAAATAGGTAGCACTTACAAAATGGAATGATTCAGAAAGCAACCTAAATGCAGGTCTTAAATAATGTGCGTGGACAGGAAATAAAACTCCTCAGATTGTACGAAATTTTTGTGTCTTTTAGTGATTTTGCTAATGTAAAAAAATATGGTGTCACTTAAGAGGCATTGACCCAAATATGGTGTCACTTAAGAGGCATTGACCCAAATATGGTGTCACTTAAGAGGCATTGACCCGTGCTGATATTAAATATTTATTTCTTGATTTATAATCTTAAAAACACGTTTAGAGAACATAAGTTGACGGCGCCCCATATTGGCAAGGCAGCAAGTGAATTCGAATCCTGGATAACGTATGCTTGTTCGTAAGCGAATGGAGTACTTGCTTCCATGGGAATACATAAAAACCTTATGGAGTCGAAAGCCAAATGCTTTCTATAACCTAAATATTCATATTACACGTACTCTAGTCACAATTCAGAGGTTGTTCTTCTCCTCAAGGTATGTCTCGCATATTGTACAACACGAACATTTACCGTGCGGCCTTCCACCATTAGACTTGCTAATACAAAGGTAGGCAGTTACAGAGAAAGTGTGTCATTGATTGTCACAGACATCCCCTATGGAATCAACTATATATCCATATTGACTATAAGCAAAGACTCACCTCATAATTCTTTCATCTTATTAACTTAAAACACATACATTTATGGTGCAACGATACCTCTGGAGGCTGGCTAGGAGAATATGTTTATTTAGAGCAATCCGTTTTGTCACTTAAGAAATGAGCAGTCTAGACAAGGAGCGAAAGGCAAACTGGGTTTGTTCAATTTAGTCTTCCTGACAAAGCTTAGGCCTGCTGGATGTGTTAGATTTACCTCTTCTTCTACAAAGTGGATTTCCCTCTATTTTAGTTCAGCATGGAGCTGAGCAGCAACAGCTAGCGAGCGTTCTATTTAATTCAGAAAATCCAAAATTTGCTTTAGTAATACCCAAGTACGTACTTTCGACGCTATTTTGGTTTCCAGCTAATGTAGATATCATGGCCAATGGAAAGACAACTTCCTAGCTATTTTGGCTTCTAATGCTTACAATGATAGCAAGGGATGTCTCACAGTGCTGCTTCCAATTTTTTTTCCAAAACTCATTACAGGATGCAAAGTATTAGAAAATGGCAGGAACGCTGAGCTACAGAGGAGACTTTTCGCTTGATATCGAAAGTTAACATAGATCTCAGTTCATCTCTTACTCAGTCCCCGACTCATTACAAACCATTCCTTAGATCAGCGGTTCTAAAATGTTTAGGCTCGTAGAGCCTTTTCTAGATTCACCTCCTCTAAAGAAGCCCCTTTATGTTTTATAATTTAATGAAATTTAAGAATAGTCTTACAGGCCTAGGGAAAATGGGTGAATAGTAAGGAGATGTACAAAACGTTGTGCAATTTCTATGAAATAAAATTATGTTTTAAAATTTATTAATTAACCGTAATAGTCTCGATTTATTCTCAAATTGATATTACCAAAAATTAGTCGTATCTAAAGCTTCTTCCAAAGTTCAATAAGTCAAATCAATTTGTACTACTACGTGTATTTTAAGTTATCATTGACAGCATCTTTAAAGTCGTTATAATAAGTTCTGGTCTTGCAGATTAATCGTTGCATTTAGTTCAAATATTGCATATTCGTTTATTACTTATTATTTGAAATTTTTATTGCTTTTTAAGGAAGTACATGCTTACATCGCAATTTAATTTTACTACTATGCAATCACAGTGACACTACAAGCCTAAATTAAGATATAACATAATTAGTCCAAAGGGTGTTAGCCTAGAAGGGCTATTAATTTCGTTTTTGCATTTTGCGTCGAAACCTTAAAGAAATTAAATAACGAAGAATCTGCATAAATGTACGTATGTTTCTCGCTTTGTTATAAAATGACCGTACCTAGAGCCATCAAATTTTGAATAACGTAATCCTCCACCGAATAAGGGCATCTGGAAGCCCTAATTTGGAATTTGTTTTATTATCGATTTCATATTTTGTAACACTTTAATGAATTTTTGATTAACAAATTCAACGATTTCAAAGCGAGCAATGGCAACGCTGTACAAAAAAAAAACATTTTAATCTCCAGAGTGAAACTGTGTATTGGAAATTCTAAAGATATGATCATTTTAAAATTATTTTGCAATATTGATGTTGAATTGAATTTTATGGTTTAAGTGCGGAGAACATGATATTTAATAAGTAAAGGCAACGAGCAAAACGTTAAAAAAAACGCCTCTTTGGACGTAATGTAAAATCTGAAAGCTTTCAAATGTTTTTTAATGTTTAATGATACAATGTTGCATTCCTGTGCAAAAGGTTCTTATTTTAGGTTCAACTGTTAGTAACTGCAGTCTGCTTATTCTGCATCAATGCAGATTCTGCATATTCTTTTTCTCCCACCTTTCAGCATGTCTTCGTGGGGTAAAGATAGCACACTCAATGCGTATTCGAAAGGTCCAAGTTCGAGTCCTGGCGAGGGCATTGCAATGTTTTCATGATACCTGCTTCAAAAATTCTAATGAATCTACAATATATACACTCAGACAATCCTGCTTTATAAGGATATGTAGTTGGGAAAAACAGCAGCTCTAATATTGTTGCGGCAAGATTTTGAATTCTTCTTGTACACTTCCAAACCTTAGGTAGATATTGACTTAAAAGGGCGATTTTTAGTTTGCTGTGCAATATCAAATTTATGAAGGCTCGTATTCCATTAAGTTGGATAGATTTTTGTTTACACTTAACATATTCAATGCATATTCAAAGCAACTTCTCTTGAGCTGTCGGAAAAGTCAAACGAGTCTTCCGAACCTTCAAGATGATCGTGAACATTTTTGCATTTTCCCTCTTGAATTTTGACATTATTTTCTTCCAAGAAAAACTTGGTAAGAGGAATGCAACAACAATCTTCTTTTCCATGTATTCCAATGAATATTTAAGTTTTCTTTAAAAAAAAGACTATATTTCATTTTCATGAAAAGCAATAGTATTTTCTTCTAACAATGATAGATTCATTTCGTTTATTTTGCTAAAAGTGTTGGCCATTAAGTCATGTTACACATCCATTCTTGATAATTTTAAACCACCGATGTCAAGCTCACAACTGTGTGGTCATAGATAACCCTCGACTGCTTTTTCATCGGCCTTTTCTTCACCCGAGAAAATAACAAAAACTATATAGTTAAAACATATTAATAAAAAATATAATTCCACCGAATATCGAAGCATATATACAAGCCCAGACCCTAAAAAAACACTTGAGACGATCTCTTTACAGAAATGTTTTCTCAAACATGAGTAGGAAACATGAAAAAAGTAATTTTAATTTTACTGTTAGGGAAAATTACAGTTTTAGCACGGTAACCACTTATGTCCTTGGTTAAAGGAATAACCTAAGTTGGCTGAAGTAATACTTCGGCTATTATAGTTTTCATCCATTCAGGATTCTACACAGTATTCAAAATACATGTCAAGGGAAAACGGGAAATAATATAATGGAAAACATCAGTTTAAAATCGCTTAACATGTCTTCACACAATATTCTGTACAATGCAGTGTTTTCAGATCTAAATATCGAAGTAAAAGGGAAGAAAATTTCCAACACAGATGTTATGTATGTTCTTAGATTGCAGGCTGTTAGAAAGCGCATGATTTTAGCTCAAACTTATGTTGGATGGCTGCCTATACGATGGTAATGTATCGAGTCTCTATGGACAGATAATTATTTATTTTAGCTTTCTTTATGTACTAATATGCATTGGGAAGAAAATAATTTTCTATTTATGTCATCCTTTGAAACAAACCACTATATACTGTACTTTGCTTGCATTTTTTTATTGTTGTGTCGCTTTTTGAAAATTATATTAGAATTTTAGAACCTCTTACTTGCAAAAACGTACTGCATATGAAAAAGGGAAGAGCTAACGTATCGGATGTTTCGTTATAATTTGTATTTTTTATTTATTAATGTAGCATAGCATACATGTTTTATTCAGTGTTGCTACTTATCTTTCTGTGCGTAATTTATCAGTTAAATTGTATCGAATTTATATTATCACTTAAATATAATATTTATTTAGTTCATCAATCGCTAATTTCCGTAATCAAGTCTTAATCTGTATCATCCATGTATCATCCATGAAGAAACAAGTATTCTAAAATTAGTGTAAATTGCAAGCAAAAGCATATCAATATTCTCCTCCTGTAAACAGTGCTGTGAAACCTCGGTGTATGAATTTAATTCGCTCCTGAAAGCTGTTCGTGAACCAAAATGTTCGTAAACAGAAAAAAAATGTCTTATAGGAATTAATGTAACATGGATTAATTCGTTCCGGATTCACATATGGTTGCTTAGGTAAATTTTACAACAGTACTTTGTGCACAAAAATAAATAGAAATATTATGATATATGAAGATAAAATACGATATTAAACACATAAAATAGAAGAAACCTCAACTGCATCTTTACGATTGACCGATCTCCCGGCCATGCTCTGTACCACAAGTTATGTATGCCCTGATGATAACTTTTCAATTAACACTGATGGGTGGGATAAGTGCGCCCCGTGGAGGTGTTCTTATCAAGACGGTTAGTGTGAAGGAGCGACACCAGTTCTGCCAATGGCGATGTGTTGGTGCTTCCCACACTTAGTCCTGTCCTATTTTAATATAAGATGAATGTATTTTCATTAAAACTTGTTATGTGCTTCAAATATAAAGTACCACCTGCCCAGTTTTACCCAAACTCCAATCAACTTTTTGTATGAATACAGAAAACTTAAATACGGAAAACAGAAATTTTTGGAAGTTTGATATAAGAGTATTGGGTGCGAAAAAATCGTCACTCATATATAGACATACAGACAGGCAGACAGCATTGTCAAAATAAGGAAAACGTCTTATGGGGACACTAATTTCTGCTTATTCATGAAATATTCATTATCGAATTTTGGGACTGAAAACTTTACCTCCCTTACCTAAGCATATATGTTACTGGAAGGTAATAAGAAGTGAAAAAAAATTATACCTATTTATAAATTCCTTCAAAAATAGATTGGGAGGAAGAAAGAAGTTTATTTAAGGTGTTTTAAAAAAGAACATGTACAGAAAAATCAAAAGAAATCTTTCGAAGCAACCGAACTAAATCTGATTCTGACATCGACGAAGATTTTGTTTAACAAACTTCACCCTGATAGACAAGAATATCTATCAGACACCGAGGTATATCCTGATAGACATTCTTGTCTATCAGGATATAAGACAAGAATGTCTGCTCAAGAAAAATTAAATTTCTATAACACAAACCTTGAGAATGTCTGTAAATCACTAAGAAAATCTGGTAATACTGATAATATCGTACCATTTCTAAGGAATTTTACTGCTTTGAAACTGTAAGTAAAAGGCCATCAACAAACTCACAAAAAACGGAATCAAATTTACTTCCAAACAAAATAAACGCTGTTTTCGGCTGCTATTATTTCATTACCGAACAAATTTCAATAAATGTGTCAAATTTAAGCTCTTGAGAAACTAATTTAAAATAAACTAATTTAATATTAAGTAGTAGTGTCAGAAATTTTTTTCATCTAATCTATTATTGTTTATATCTATATAATAATATTTAGAAATTTAAACTTACTTTTGTTTACATTTCACATATTAAATAGAACGTGCTTGTTTTTTTATTTATTATATAAAATATGAACACAATTTAAGGTAAATTTCGGATCTTATTCTTATTGTGAAACTTGATTTCTGTAGCACATACGTAGTTTTAAAATAAGTAAGCATTAAATTTCCCTAGTTTTTGTATACTTTGTGTGTGTGTGTCTCTCTCTTATGTATTCAAGTTCATATATAATACATGACGGCAATAATCATAAGTAGTAACAGTAAAAAAATTTAAGTTTGATTGTTTAAATTTCCACCTGCAATAAAATCAAAACTAATTTTAATAATCTGTATGTATTATATATTATTAAATATTACAGAATATATAAATGAAAATTATTACGTAAGAAACGTGAAGCGAAATTTAGATTGCAAAAGAATTTGTAAAGGAATTAGAATTTATAATTAATTAAACTGAAATTGCTAATTAAAACGCAAAACTAAAGAATGAAGCAAGTGCGTTATTGCTACTAATTCCATAGAAAGATTCCAACGTATCAAGGGGAATTGGAACCTCTCCATACAATCACCAACGATTTATAAGGAGCGCGTTTCGGGATTTCACATTTCTGAACAAAATCCCTTCTTGTTTTTCTTTACAAAATTTTATTATATATTATGTATGTATGTATGTATGTTTCTCGCATTGTGGAAAAATAGCAACCACTTAGAGCTACCAAATTTTGAACACGCACTGTTCTCCACCTGATTATGTGCAACTGCGAATTTTGAGCTTCGAATTTGTTTTTTTATTTATTTCATATATGAGAATTTAATGACATTTTAATTAAAAAACTCGAAGATTTAAAAGAAATGTATTGCCACTCGGTAAAACATAAGATAATAATGTTTTAAATTTAATCGGAAAAATCGCGATTTAAAAGAAATGTGTTGCTACTCGGCAAAGTGTAACATATTTATGTTTGAAATTTAATCAGAAAATTAAAATTTTACAGAAATTTTCAAAATTTCACAGAAATGTTCTGTTTCTAGTCGAAATAAACATTTTTATCTTCCACGCGCCAGTATGTTGCCATTCCGAATAAATACGGGTGTGAACATTATCATGTATAACCACACTACCCAAATGAATGATAACCCTGCTTTAAAAAAGGGTGCTGAATGCTTCCAGAGGTTGATTGGTTTATAGTATAATATTTTCAGTTACTTACTAATTATTTGAGTTCCTGCTTCATGTGTAGTGTAACCTCCTGCTCCCTGAAATGTTAAAGTAAATCCACTATCGCGAAGTTTTTCGCTAAATTATTTGTGAAAATCCCAGATCGAAAAATTTCGCAATTTCTTCCGAATTTTACATTTCTTTCTCGAGATAAAATTACTGTCTTAACTATTATCAGTACATTAATCGGAAAATATAGAGAAAACACTCTTGTCTCAACAAGTGAAAAATTGTGCAAAAATCGTAAACAAATGTTCTTTGTGGAGTAATCCTTATTTAATTCTTCTTGCAAGTTATAGATAATATCTTTATCATTTTTAACAATATGCTTCCGAATATAGTGCATTTAAATTAAAGAAAATAATGCTGTTCCATGTAGAGTATGAAATAAATAAAATTAGAATAATAAATGCGAAGGAAAATTTTGGAAAACAAAATTACTCTTAGAGTAACAAGTAGATATCTTACATCATTAGGAAACATGGTCTTTCTAACTCATTCATAAGATTTCTTGCCTTTAGTGAAGGGTTAAAGTTTAGCTAAGTAAATTTCACTTCTTTACCAATTCGGTCTTTATGGTACTGAAATTATTAAAACGAGAATTTTGCCTTAAGCAACAACTCTTCCAGGAGTGTTGCATGTAATTCAAATCGTGATATACATCTTATTTGCTTAACGCTTTCGATTTCAAGAAATTTCTGAACCAGATTTACAGGAAGTGGACGATTGTTATCATCCGTGAAAAAGCCAGATAACACACGAGACCTCAGAAGATCTCATATTGATAACTTTAGATAAAACCGATCTTTTACCGAAGATATGCAGCCAAGTATTTTCCAAATTCCTTAATGTTAGTGATATTATTATACTCATTGCCACAAATACAAAAATTCCAGTAGCAACTACAAGCTGTAAACATATGCTTAGGGAGCAAGGTCAAGCTACTATGATTACCGACTTTGAGAAGTAGTTGTTATTCGAACCCCCTTATCGATGTCCAGCGGTAGAAACAGTTCTTACTTTTGGTCAATCCTTATCCCAGCTTCCAAGTAATATTTTTTCTCTTAAGGCAAAAAGCAACATTTTGAAACATTCAGCTATCTTGCCTATTCCGTAAATTTCTATTCTGTTTCTGAATCACAAATAGCTCTTTGCTTCGTAGATTCTTCTAAATAATACTACTGTCGGAAGTTTGTGCAGAAGTAAGTTTTATAAATAGGGCTTTCCTCGTCTATTTAACATCATATTTTATAAATAAATTGTTATATTTTATTGGCTAATAATTAAGTCGCCTTTTGCTCTTCTAAGAAAAAAAAAGGTTAGATTAAATGTAATGTCATTATTTATATGAATACAATGAAAGATTTGCATATTAGTGTATAATGTCTACCAACTGTTACGAGTTCCTTTCATCTCTGAAATATGCACACTCTGCCCATTTTTTAGAGTAAATGTAGTATCATGAAGGTGAGCGATATGTGTTCTGCAAAAATGCTTAAAAGAAATTTTTTTAAAGTTCGATATACTTTTACTTCTCACCTCTCTGCAAAGGTTTCATAATACGTGTGAATATTTATCAACTGTGCTAAATTGCATTAATGTGAATAAAAGAATAATGTGAGTTATAGAATGCAATAGCTCTAGAGCGTTTGCAAAAATTTTAAAAAGAACCACAGTTGCGCATTTTACTGAGTTATTCTTGTAACAGATAAATAATAAATAAAGAAAACTATCCGAGTATATTAATACGCAGCATTAAGAACTCTTGCTATGAACTGCATCCATAGTTTAAATATTTATAAAATTCATCTTTTTCATGCACTCTAAGTTGTATAGTAAAATGGTTATTACATTGCAAAATAAAATCAAGGTGATTATTAAAATTAACATTAACTGTTTTTAAATTGCTTAGTTTTAGAATAAATGCAGTCGTTTTTAGTATAATTTTAAAAGTAACTTTAAAATCTTTTGCTCGGAGAAGGGCAGCCCTTTAATAACTGACACTTTACCAGCAAATGTTCTCTTCTGAAGCATGATTAACGAGCGCTGTGAGGACAGCAATGTAACACATCGCATGCGTGATCCATGATTTCGAATCATAACATAATACTACGTGACAAACTTAAAGTGAAGCAGTGACTGTTATAAGGTATTTTCTTTCTCCTTCCCACATGCCTTCGTCATGTAACTGGAAGCACACTCAACGCGTATAACGGAGTTCAGGAGTTCGAGTCCCGGCGAGGGCAATGCACATTTTCCCCCGTCTCCAGCATAAAAAAAGAAAACTAATGATTTTACAGTAGCGGTCGAACTAAAAAAAAGGTTGTGGGTGATAATTCATCACTACCAGAATTTGGCTGTTGGGTCCCCTCAACCTACGGTCGCCCTTTAAAAGGGGGAATATAAATGTATTTCATATATTTTACCGCATATCCGATATAAAAAACCTGATGACCTTACAAGGTGATCGCAAGTCGTATTGGAAGGATGCGTGTTTTGAACTCATATTTTAAATGTACGATATTTTACATACGTACTTTTAACTTCTGTGTACACGTATGCAAAAATCATTTTCCTAGAAATTTCATCCTATTTTTTATTTATTTGTGCAAGATCAAAAGTCATAGTTTCGTTTTCCACCCATAGTTCCTCCGTCCGAATAACTGGTGATACAACAGAGAAAAATAATTCTATTTCCCACTCCAGACAGTAAAATTACTATTATTATTTTAACTTTTTCTACAGCTTAATCTTTCCAGTTCTATTACCGTTATATTAAGTTACACTACCAAGACTTTTTGTAATACACCTAATCTGTAGCAAATGTTACCATTCCATGAAGTAAATGTTATTTCAGATATTCATATGGCCTGGAAAACGGACAGTTTCCCGAGTTGTTGCTACTGAAAGCTATGTAAGATCTTTAATTTGCCATCCGAGTTAATTCAACACTTTGCTTAACTAACTTAATTCTGTATAAGCAATATATGTACATTTCAATACCTTGATCTTCATTAAATGTTTTAGCAATATCTATAATTCCTCTAAATTTTAGCACATCAAATTCTTGTGTTTCCTAATATACCAGAACGATAATTTTTCAGATATTTTTCATCATTTCAGTAGTTAATGAAAGATGTTTAAAATCTCTTATATTACATATCTCCGTACAAAATATTGCAAGCGGTATCTAAGAATAAATTTTTTTTAATGTTACTGGTTCCAATATTCCCACTCACTGCATTTATAATCACCAAGTTACACTCTAGAACATCAATGCGGACCTTTAAACTAGGTTGAAGCAAAATTTCATTAGATTTAATATATAGAAAGATAAATCGATCCTTACGTTTCATACCACGTTCAAATATCCCAAAGGTATCCTTTCGTACGCCCCATCACTTTGGTAGCCAATCAATGTAATGCCCTCGGAGAATTTCTCAAAATACTATTGCTCAATTAAGGATCAATAAGGTCCATTAATGTTGTAGAAGACTTCATCCACCTTAATGAAAATGTTTTTAAAAGTAGTAGACTGCATGCAATATAATGATAGAAGATAGACGTATGGAGTAACCAGGAGACTTAAATACTGAGTCATTTCATCAGCCATTCTGGTTCACAGGTAAGCAGTTCTCGCATAGCCTCTGTTACTTTAAAAAATTTTGCTTTAGCAAGGTGCTGTTTATGTGTAAAGTTAAGAAATAAGTTCAAGAAATGAGCGAATAATTTAAATAATTTCCTTTATTTATTTTGAAATACATGTATTTTTGCATTAACATCCACTTTAAATTATTCATGTAAAATGTTAATCTTTATTCAAATGTGATCTTTTAAGCTTTCTAATACTTGCAGCCATTTGCATCGTTCTCCTTTACTTAAAATCATGATAACATTTCACAGATGGATGTGTTTTCGCTGTTGTTGTTACTTATCTCACTTGTGTAACAGTAACATCATAACAAGCCCACCTAAATCATCGCGGCAAAGAGTGCAAGATTACGCCTGTCATTAGCAATACCATTGTGCACCATTCACATGACAGTGCGACTTTGCTTAATTCTGCCTCCAGTTTTGATGGAGAGCACCAAGCGGGGGGGACGAGTCCGAGGGTCTACCACCCCTCTTCCCCTAACACAAACCTTTGAAAAGGACTTTCGGCTTGCCGCATATTTAGAGTGTCCCCGTGCCACACGGACACTACACATTTACTAACATCATGCCTTCTGCGGGATTCGAACCCGCGTTCTTCGATACGGCAGTTAGCCTCGCTAACCACTATACCGGTTGCGCGGCACAGACGGATGTAACAAACAAAAGAAACAATGTGCATATAATCAGTGATGAATTCGGATCTGAGCACAAAGATTTTCTGCGAATTAGTGCGTTTTCTAAGCAATATAAATTATGACAAAGAAATCCAAACTTTTAATTCCAGATTTCTGCTCATGTTTTTATTTTTACAGTTATAAGCACCGAAAAGATAGAACACGATTAATCAAAAATAATTATACATCAGAAAAATTTATTCAGCTTCAAATTTACAATAATCACTCTCAGCCATCTTTCTAAATTACGTAAAATTATGAAAACAATTTTTATCATTTCAAAGTTTGTTGCTCAGCAGTAGAATTTCTGAGATTTTCCATATCTCCCTTGATAACTGTCAGTAACTCTTTGTAATAAATTCTGGTTAAATCTATAGTTCAAAAATACCAAGAAAGATGATTATTTAATTTATTCTATTACATTAAGTTAGGAAATTTAGTTTTGTGGTAAATGAAGTCTTGCAGCTTTTAAATTTTTAGCATGAAATTAATATTTCTTTTTCAGAAATTCAGCGCAAAGTGTGCTATCAATTCCATCAGTTGATTTAACTTTACTGATAGTATAATTAAATTTACCTAACTACTTATCTTTAATTGTTGGTATGTTTAAATTTATATTTGATAACGGGATCATTATCTCCAGGCAGGACTGAGCTTGGGTTTTGAGAAATATAAATCTAATTCAGATGGAAAGATACAAGTATTTTATTATCAGTAATATACTGGAAAATGAAATCCTTGAATGGTTATTTGAAAGTAGTAAATTTTGAAAAGTAAATCTCAAATTTTCAAATTTAAACATGAGCTGAAATTGTTAATTCAGTAACCCTTTAGTTCAATACTTTATATCCTTATTTCTCTTAGTCATTGGAAATTTATATTCTTCAATATTAAATAAAATGTACTATATAATTTTGCTGAATATATTATTTTTTCATTTTCAGAAATTGGATGTAATTATTTTAAAGAAAAAAAAAAAAAGCCACGTGAAAGCTCTATTTTTTAAATTTCTAGAAAATAATTTTTATTTCCTACGAATGCTGAAACTTAAAGTGTTGCTCATATTAAGATTAAATTGATTAAATTACAATAAATTAGCTTTGACATTTGTTTATTATTGAGACTATCACAAAGTTAAATCAGTTTTTATCAGACGACTGGGAATACAGCTATAACTTTTACGGCATGAATTAAGGGCAAATAGTAAAAAATGAGCAATAATTAATGAAATTTTTTTAAGTTTCAAAAACGAAACAAATAAACAAATTTATAAAACTTTGCTAAATATTAAATTTTAATTTTATGTACGAGGTAGCTACTGGTTTAACAAATCGCACCAGCTGTAGATATTTACACCTGAAATATTAACAGCGTGCATTAAAAACGGTGCTGCAAAGATTATAATGTAAATACTATAGAACTCCTTCAAAAAATAATGACTAAAACTTATGTAAAAAACTTAATTTTAGCTGCAAGACAAACTGTAAGTTTGTATTCGTATGTTTATAATATTAAAAAAATGCAATCTGAAAAGTTTAGATTACAATCCTAACACTTAAAGAGTGTCCAGTTAAAATATCATTTAGAGCGGTTAAAAATGTAAGGGCCTTAATATTAAAAAGAAAATGCAATCTTATCTTTGTATGCAGTTTTCAGGTTTCTTAGAACAATTTAAAATTAATCAGTTACAATAGGCTTACAAGTTTAAATATAAATATCCCAGATATTAAAGATACCAGCTTCTAAAATCTTATATTTAATATTATCTGTTCAAAATGAAAAGTCAAATGACAAGACAAATGCTTGTTTCAGTATTATTTCTTCATAAATCAAAGCCACGTAGAGACCTGTGCACTCATTTAATAAAACAAAGACATAATTATTAGAGACATAGCTGTGGATTTATTTTACTAGATTATGTTATGTACGAGTCTTGTGATAGATAATTCCCTCACGTATTAATACTTTCTTTTCTTTCAGGGCAACAAACCAGCGAAAGGCAAATAATAAACGCTTCAAAGAGGCTTCTTTCCAAGTCTTGGGAAGTTTTCACAAAATTTTCAGAAAAAAAAATTTAGCATAAAGGTGAAAGCAAACTGCATCGGTATTTAGAAGGCATTAACTTCAAATAATAATCATAGTATTAATAATAATAGCAAACAAAATAATATATTTAATAACAAATAAATAAATAAAATAGAAGGAGACTTTTAAAACAGAAAAATAAAATAACGCGCAGCGTTTATACAAATATCATTTCATTTTTTCCATTCCACCATTCCACAATAATTTTATCAATAATTGTGCAAATAATGAGTGAAGTTAAATAATGTATTAAGAAAAGTATCATCCACACAGGTAGCATGTCGGTACTTCTGTCAGTACTCAACCATTACCACACATCCCTTCTATAGTTATACAAATCCAAAGAGATTTACGGAGGCGCTAACCAAAGAACCTCTATGTAAAGAAGGAAAGGCTCCATAGACGTAATGTAAACCACTTTGTCTGCAACGCCGCTACAAAGAAAAGGGAACATTCGCTAAGGGTTTTGGCGATGGAATCTGTTGACGAGAATTTCCCCTCTGTGATATGCCGGTTCTTTGGTACCTAGCCGACATTTTGCCCCTACGCGACGTGTATAGGAAATTGAGGAACACGGGTTAAGATGAATCGTTCTTTGACTTGTCGCGATAATTTAAACTCGGAAATGATGAAATATTAGGTGAAGTTTCACTTTCACTGGCTGTTGAACTTCCATTGTCCATATCGCTACTTGAAACCAAAGAACCTATTCTTTGTTTAAACTCTTGCTAAACGTAACAACGTAACGGTCGAACCTGTCCAAACCAACTTCCACATTCAGCTTCGAGCTTTGGCGCTTTTTGGCGACAGATATTTCACGCATGCGCAGTTGTTTCCCTTTTCGTTGGAAGGGAGCCACTTCTGCTTCTGCTAAGTGTTCCTTCTTAACAGTACATATTCTTTGGCGCTAACATCGTAACATCACACTGGGTGAAAGCGCGTGTTGGGCTGAGTGGAATCGAAATTACTGACAGATTAGCCAAGGAGACAACATCAGGACATGCTCGTACTGGAAGAAACATTTGAAACTCAAGGCACAAATCAAGTTGCAAACAGAGTGGAATTAATGAGAACAAGGCCACCGCACATACTACTGCTTCACCCATGTAGACGACAAACGCAACATCATTTTCCTGCAATTAACAAGATTTATTCAGGACATGCTCACTTTCACGAATATTTTAATAGACACGGCATCAGCAACCTCGATCTCTGTGGAGAAATTGGTACCCCTCCTCTGTGTCTGTGGAAGTTGGTATCTTACCATCTAACCACTTATCAGAGAACACCACCTTAAAATTCCCAGTAACAATACGCAAGCCTTCTGCAAGTTTATTGTAAAAGGAAATCATCTGGTGGCAAGGATCGCCCAGATTATCGACAAGCTTGCAAAACTCGGACCTGACTTATGACTCCTTACGTTTTGTTATAAAAATTTTATTAAACATCATTTTTTTTCGGGGTGGTAATAGGAACGGTGCCTACTGTAAAAATTTAATATTTACTCAGTTTATTTCTAGAAGTTTAACTTTTTGTAGTGCTACTGTATTTGGATAATGCGCAATATATGTCAGTAAATTTCTGTAAAATCTGTAAAGTTTTGGCTTTGTAAAGCGTATTTGTAATGTGTACCATTGTAAGCGCATGTTCTGCTGTAAAGTAATTTCAGTATCTGAAATAATATAATAAATATATAACGTATGTAATTATGTCTTTAGCAACAAACGGCAAACGATATCTTATAATGTTATTTGATGTATCTTCTAATGCTAGATATGCGAAGACTCGAAACAATACCATCTAACCGCTTGGCAGAATGATGTCAACTGTGATTGTTTTCTGTCTTTTCGAAGCCCAGTTAAATGGTAAATCAAAATTTCCCACTGCACTTATTTGGTTCTACGTAGTAATTCCACTCATTCCCTTCACGTTTTATTAATTTGATGTTTGAATCAGCAAAATCGTTATTTCAAGTTAAATGCGTCTAAATGCTTAGCGTTCGTGTTCTAAGAAAAACTGAGTTACGACTTCTGAATAATAATTCTTATACATTGATCTCTTGGAATAAGTCTTCTGTTCAAGAAGTTAACGAAAACGTCATGTGACGGGTAGGAATCTTACAAGAACTGAATCTGATTGTTAGAGAGAATTAACGTATTCTAGCGCGTGAAGTTACATCATTCGATATAACACCGTCTGTGTCCTTACACAAAGAAAGTTGAAGAATTCCATTATTTGGCAAACTGACGGATTTTTAGCAAAGACATTTGGGTTTTCTCTCATTCTCCAGTTGCCAGATCTCTGACACTCTTGACTTCACTGTTCTCTTTCATCGAGATGGTTAAACGGAGTCAATATTTTCAGACAAATCAAGCTGTCCAAAACGAAGCGGCGACGAGTTTTCTACACATACCAAAAGATGCATTTTACCAATACTATCAAGGGAGTGTCAGGAACGATTATGCAAGTATATATGTTCCAATGGATAGTGACAATTTTTAACATAATAAATGCAATTGCCCTTCAAATACTGTCCAATATTTTGTTTCGCAAAAAAATAGGCATATCTTTGTTTTAACACGAGATGAAGCATTGGAAAACAACATAAAAATGGTGTTAGTGAAAACAGCTAAAAACGTGGAAATTTGTAATTTTGGCATTGCGTTGATGATATAGGCCATAATACAAGAACAGGCTTAAAACCGTTACTCACTTATGGTAATTATCAATTCAACTTCTCGTTTTCTTCAGTAATTAGTGTATTATGCAAAAGACAAACTTCAGAAGAATCTATTCAAAAGTGAGTTTGTTTTCATTTGATCTTGTTACTAATTGAGCTTACAATTTTAATCGAAGAGATCCAACCCGCTAAGCTTAATAGAAGTAAAATATATGTTCTAACTTAGGAAGTTAAGTGATATCTATATACATAAGTGACATTCTGCTCTCCGAAACAATTACTTCCCAATTAGCTGGACATTTCTCGACGGTAATTAACCAGTGTGGATGTATGTACAAAGATTCTCTAATGCTCTGTGGAATGCTGTATTGGTTAATACTTGCAATGCTGAATATTTAGTTAGATCAAGGTACAGCTACAAAATAAAAAGTAGTATTTTTAAGCATAAACGTTCTTGTTTACATGATTTATGTGTTTAAAGTAAAGTCTTCAAAGAATGTTAAGTGTTTTTTTTAAATAAGTTCCGAGATGATTAAAATTAATTATGCTTACACAATCGATTTTGTGGGAGGGACATCAGACACGGATCCCTTTTTTTCAATAGCAAAAACGACCATGCAAAGGTGGGAGGAGTGACAAACGCATTTGGTAAAAATTTTTTGCTTTTGTAGGAAAGAGAGCTTTCTCCGTTTGTTTTCGAAATTGGATTTTATTCGAAATTTACGCCAATCTAATGTTACGTTTTTTGCCTAGCTTTAAATTTTACTTTAGCATGTTTCTCTTCCACATAGATTTCCCTCTTTAGTATTTAATACGTTAATCCTTGAAATAATGCCTTTCCTTCGACACTTACTTTGATTTAAAAAGATTTTTTAAGAAATGTAAAAATAGTTTAATTATTTTTAAAGAAATGTTGCATAGACATTAGAATTTTTTTATGCTGACAGACGTGAAAAATGAGCAATGCCCCCGCCGGGACTCGAACCTCTCGAATACGCGCCGAGTGCGCTGACCATTAGACCACGAAGGCAAGCTAAGAAGGTAGTAGAAATACCTTATATACTCCCCCTTTTTTAAAGGGAGACTGGGAATTAGGGGACCCAGATGCCAAATCCTGGGCGTGGACAATCATCATCCACCACCTTTTCTAGTTCGGGCGCCACTGTAGAGATATTAAGTTAATTTGAAATAGGAAACATAAAAAATAAGCAATGCCCTCGCCGGGACTTGAACTTCAGACCTCTGGAATACGCGTCGAGTGTGCTGACCTTACACCACGAAGGCATGCTAAGAAGGCGGGAGAAATACTTTATAATGTAAAATAATTTTTATAAAATTATACGAAAAATTATCTCAAGGTTAAAAAGTTTTAATCATATCCTTCATTTAATAGATTTCATTGGTATTTTCCTAATACCTGCGTTTTTGGCAAAGCATATTTTTAAATTCGTTTTTTGAGTGAAAACAAATTTGAAATTTTGTGTCAAATAAAGTCTTTTAATATTAAGTAAAAGGTTTTACTTAATGCACTTTTCTTTTAGCTCCTCTTTACTTCCTTACATGAAACATTCTGAAAATTCAAATTCTAAAAGAATGGAGAAATTAGAGAAACTTTTAGATTTGTTACATCTCTAATTAATGTTATTTGGGTCTTGAAGTTCATTTTTCAAATAACTTGTGGCCTACCAGCGGCCAATCTGTAAAATTGCTGAACACTGGTTATTCCGACCTGGGTTCAAATAGAGGCGAATGGGATGGCTCCATGGGCGAATTTGTGGTTTTTTCCACGTGCAAATGTGTATACGTGTATATCCAGTTTCCCTCAGAAACGTTCTCCATGAAGGCATCTCTTCCCTTAGGCAGATAGCCCTAGTGTGTTTTGTCACACTAAACTAAACCAAACCAAATAACTTGTGAAAAAGTGTTTAAATAATAGCTGATTAGAAATTTTCACAAGCTTTTCTAACACAAAGCAAGTCAAAAAATAGGAAACATTAAATTATTTCCAGAAAATTAATAGTTTCGAACTGAGGACTGCATCCAAGTGATATTCGTGATTCAAGTCCCCAGAAATCACAACGACTGCATTCTTCTTTTAACGAATGCTTCCACTGGACATCAGCATAACTAAATTTTCCAAGGCTTTAAGTTAAAACGTTTACAGTTTCTTAAGATTTGAAAGGTTTGAATGACGAAAAAAGCGCGAATATTCCAGTTTTCGGGTCTTGATTCTTTTAAGAGATTTATGAAATTGGTTGATTCGGATGTCTTTCATTCCTATTTTTATTCGCCGTTCCTCAAGGACGAACTCGATGCTGTTAAATCTTCTTAATCTTAACTGTGCCATGCGGCAAGTTAAATTTGCAAAGCGACATCGCCGTATTCCGGATTTATTTGCCAAGAATCTTCGTCATCAGGCATCTGCATACCATCACAAATCGCTGTGATTGACAGAAAACTTCTCTTGTAGGCGAAAGTGAAATACATTCTTGTCTTGGCGTATTTTTCAGTTTCCTTCTTTCATTTTTCTCTTTTTTCAACAATATACGTCATGAGTGTTAAAGTTCACGTTCCAAGAAATAAAAAAATAAATAAAGTAATAAACAGCTGCTGTGATGAAAACTGTGTCCTTGGTAAATCGCGTTAAAAATCATAAGATAGGGAAAACTTTATCCAGGTCATAACTCTGCCTCTACTTTTATATTTCAACTCTTTTTTTTTCTCTGTGTTGTATACATTGTACAGTCCTCCTCTATCGTTTAATTGCCTTTCATAATAAATATTCTGTCTCTGTTTTGCGCTTTACGAAAGAATTTTACGAAACTTGAAAGCACATTTATCACAAATTTATAGATTGGGTTCATTGGTCTTACAGCATGGAGGTGATACACATTTGTGTTCCGATGCTTTTTAGAAATTCTTACAATACGTTCTGTGCTTCCTAAATTAATTCTGAACAGTTTGTTTTAAATGTACTAGCTGCTAATTTTCAGTTTCATATAACTAAATGCTGAGATGTTTATTTGAACTGGAATACAATACCATATCATTATTTCAAAAAATTTAAAAAAACTAATTGCCGTGTTCCGAGATATGTAGGCAAAACTCAAAATTAATTTACGTAGATTTCAAAAGAAACGCTCAAATCATTTCCAAAGAAGATAAAAGAATCTTTATTATTATTTTCATATAAAAGAAAATTATTATGAAATAGTCCAATGATTCGTCCACCCTAAGAATACTTTCGCCATATACAGTATAAAATCAGGTCATGAGCGCCCCTCATCACGAAAAATTCTGTTTACGAACAAATTATGTGAAGGAAAAATGTTCTCGCATGACAAAAGGTGACTCGAATTACGAAACTCAAATCGGCATGATTTTCAAAGGTGTGAAGGGTTATTATTTAAATTAACCATTTGTAGAGACATTGTCGTGTACCCTTGCGGGTAATTATTTCACAAGACACCCTATTAAACTATATGTTACTTTATTATATACAAAAGATGTCATCCTCGCTTACACACGTATCACTACAACTACTCGCATTCCGTCTTAGTTGCCATAACTTCGCGCGCTTGGCACTGCGCCAGCTTTAAGTTCGATTAGGATTAAGTTTTCGATACACTACATCCCTCCCCCTTTATCACAACTGCAGTTTATCTGGGGGACGTCGAATTCTACTAGACCACTGCAGAGGTTGTGGTTTCTTTGGTAACCTAGTTATAGCAGCAGTTCCGGTGGATAGAACATCCAGTAAAACCTTGGGCTTGGAAGACGACACACACTCATCTACCTGGTGGCTATTATCTTTGGATGGTTCTGGAACTCCACTCTTAACAGGCTCTTTGGAAATCACGAGAGCTGGAGGTGAATGTATGTAGCCATCGTCAATTGTGGTTCCTCAACCACGCATCTGATCGATATGTTGTCTCCATAGCTGACCGTCTACTTTTGCAATGTAATGAAGCTGCCTATCCTTGGATTTGACGGTTCCAAACCTCCATCGTCTATCACCTTGGCGATAATTTCTTACTGCCACTTTATCGCCAACTCTAAATAATCGGTCTGCAAACTTATAGGTTCCTTTTCACATTCTTGTCTTCCACCCTCCTTTCGAGATCTGGTTTCAATAAATATAATCTTGTTCGAATTTCCCTCTTCAGCATTAGCATTGCAGGGCTCTGTAGGGTAGTTAAATTCGGAGCCTTCTTACACTACATCAAAAATGTACTGAGTTTTGTCTCAAAGTTCCCGAATAATTTTGTATTGTTCTTAAAGGTTGTTTTATTGTAAACACATACCGTTCAGCGTGCCGATTACTAGATGGCTGAAATGGTGCTATAGTTTTGTGTTTGATTCCGTTACTCTGCAGAAATATCTTAAACTCATATGAAGTGAATTGTGGCCCGTTTCACTCACTAACAATATTGGTAATCCGAATCGTGCAAAAAAGTCCCGTAAACATTCTATTGTTCTGAAAATGGAGCTTGATTTCATTGGATAGGCTTCTAGCCATTTTGAGTGAGTATCGACGATTATCAAAAACATATGCTCAAAAATAGGTCCTGCATAATCGATATGAAAAAGTTCCATTGGAGCGCTCGGGTACTCCCAATGATGAACTTTTACCTTAGGTGGGTCTATTTTATGTTTTGCACATGCAGAATAGTTTTTAGCAATATTTTCGTTATCTTTATCTATACCATTCCAAAACACGTAAGATCTAGCAATTGCTTTCATCTTTACAGTCCCTAAATGTCCGTGGTGCAATTCTTTCAAAACATTCTCCCGGTATTGTTTTGGAATACAAACGCGTTGATCATACATTATACAGCCATCTTGGAGACCATACTCCATCTCCTTTCCTTTCAATTGACCGCTGAAGTACTCATAGTAGAGGACAGAGTTCTGCATCGATTTCAGTTTCTTTAGCCAAATCTCTGGCAGTGATTGGAAGAGTTTCCATCTGTTATAAGTGAAAAATAGTTACATCATCCTGAACAGACAGTTGCTCTGAGTTCGTCGGTAATCGTGATAGAAAATCAGCATTACCATGTTCGCTTGTTTTAAGGTAAATAATTTCGAACTGGAATGACTGTAAAGCCAAAGCGTAATGCAGGAGTCTTGTTGCTGCCAAAACTGGCATTACTTTCTTTGAGCCGAAAATTTCAACAAAAGGTTTTTTGACTGTAATTAATGTAAATTTTCTACCTTTTAAGTACAGAAAAAACCTTTTAGTTCCCCAAATGATCGACAAGGCTTATTTATCGGTTTAAGAATACTTTTTCTCCGTTTCAGTCAGTGTTCTAGAAGCATATGTAATTGGCCTTTCTGTTGCATCAGGAAGGTTGTGAGAAAGTACTGCATCTAACCCCTCTGGTGATGCATCGGTTGCCAATGTTAAGGGCAATTTTGGATCATAATGCATCAGAACGTTTTGTGAACACAATTCTCTTTTAATGTTTAGAAAAGCCTCCTGACAATCCTTCGTCCAAATCCCTTTTGAGTTTTTCTTAGTTAGTTGGTATAAGGGATTTTCGATTGTCGCTAATTTAGGGCAAAATTTTCCATAAAAATTAACCAATCCCCCAAAAATTTTAATTTCCTGGACATTTCTGGGTCTTGGGGCAAAGCAATTGCTGATAGTTTCTCATCAATCTTGTGTAGACCATTAGCATCAATTTTATGACCTAAAAGTTGTATTTCCTCCTGATCTGAAAACATTTACTTTTCACTAAATTTAATTTTAGCCCATGAGTTTTACATTTCTCGAAGAAATTTTTTAAAGTATTTAAATGTGCCTCATCATCAGACCCAGTTACTGGCGCATCATCCATGAGACTTTACACCCTTCCATTCCTTGGAATAGTCCATCTATGCAACTTTGCCAGACTGCCGGCGCTGCATTTAGCCGAAAGTTAATCTCTTATATAATCCCTTCTGCGTGTTTATTTTAGCAATTTTTGAGTCTCAGGGTTTACTTTCATTTGTAAATAAGCATGTTTAAAACCAATTTTTGAAAAATACTTTCCCTCGCTCAAATATGAAAATATTTCCTCAATGGTCGGCAAAGGGTGTTGATTTATAACAATATTTGGGTTTATTGTCACCGAGTAGTCGGTGCAAAGTCGTATAGAGCCGTCCGGCTTAACTACTAGTACTAACGAAGTTGCCCATTCCGATGTTTCAACCTTTTCGATTAATTTCTTCATCTATCCGGGCCTTTTAACGCAAATGGTGCTTGCCTAGCTCTGCAAAATTTTGGTGAAACGTTTGATTTCAATTCAAATTGAACCTCATAATTTTTTATCTCTACTAAATTTCCGTCAAATATGTCTTTATATTGTTCCAATAATTTATTTAAAATACTCTTTTGACAGACAGATATTGACTTTATTGAGGTCCAATGTAGTAAATCCGAAAGGTATAAGGTTATCTCCATTATATGTTTTAAATACCAGACTTGTATTCTGAATTTTCTTTTTCGAAATTTGCCGGAAATTTCTTAAACTCATTACCGATACTGCACCCCTGTATTCAGTTCCATAGCTACCGGTTTTCCTTCTATGTTCACTTAGACCATTACGGGCGGTTTCATATTTTTTACCTCACTGCAATGTATGCTGTTTATAGAATCTGTGTTTTCACTTCCTACCGCTAATTGTTTTTCTTTTGCTTTCATTCTTTCAGCGTTTTTAGCGTTGTAGCATGCCCTTTCAATGTGCCCGATTTCCTTACAAAATCTGCAGGTACTTGTCTTAAATTTACAAGAATTTCTATCATGGTCAGTTCCCGTACATCCCTTTAGCACTCTTAGCTGCGAAGTTTTGTTTTTCAAATATTGTTTCGGAGTGACTGACTGAGATTTACTTGTATTCTGGCACTAAGTTCCTTAATTTCTACTGGCTTCCCACTTATTTCGTTTGCACCTTTTAAAGCTTTTTCCATTGCCAAAACTACTTTTAAAGTGTCATCTAAACTGATATTATCCTGCTCAAAAATTCTATCTAGAATAGTCCTATCTCTTAGCCCACTAACAAACACATCCCGCAACATCGCATTTAACATGTTCTGATCGTAAGCACACGGTATGGCAAGTGACCTTAACTCTGCCATATAAACACTGATTGTTTCCTCCTCGTGCTGCTTTCGATTTAAAAATACATGTCTGCTGGGAATTATAAGTGGCTTAGGATTTAAATGATTTCTCAGTGTGGTTTTTAACACATCATAATCTTTCTCGGAAGGATTATCAGGAGCCAGCAAGTTTTCTAACAGACTATACATTTTTTCGGACAAACTGGAAATCAGTACTTTCCCATGCTTGTCCTGTGAATCGTTTTGTATACCTAAATAACTTTCGAATCTCTCGAAAAATGAATCAAACTGTTCTTCGTGTTCATTATATTTTTCGACATGAACCGAAAGTTTAGAATTGTTCATTTGTGAAGTAATAGCTGAAGTAAGTCTCTCCATTAGAACTTTATTATGCTCTATTAACTCAGTTACCAGCTGCTCCTTAGTGAATCATCCGAAACAAAAATGATTATTAAAGCTTTATCTTGAGCAGTCTTCGGGGAATTCCCCTATCCAAGTGTATTCCGATAGCATTCAAACATGTCGCAAAAGATATCATCCTCGCTCACACACGTATCACTACAACTACTCGCATTCCCGTCTTAGTTTTGGTTTTTGCTATAACTTCGAGCGCTTGGCACTGCGCCAGCTTTGAGTCCGATTAGAATTAAGTTTTCGATACACTACAAACATTATGTTATTTCGAAGCAGGAGAGATGAAAAATGAGCAATGCTCTCGCGTTTACTCGAACCACGGACCCTCGATTACGTGTCGAGTGTGCATTACACCACGAAGGCATGCTACGAAAGCCGGACAAATACCTTATATACTTCCCTTTTTAAAGGATGACTGGGAATTAGGAGACCCTATCGCCAAATCCTAGTGGTGGAGAATATCATCTACCATCGTTTTGAGTTCGTGCGCCACTGTAGAGATATTAGGTTATTTCGAAGCAAGAGAGATGAAAAATGAGCAGTGCTCTTACCGGGACTCGAACCACGAACCTCTCGCATACGCGTCGAGTGTGCTGACACTACACCATGAAAGCATGCTATGAAGGCGGAAGAAATACCTTATAATTTACGTCTTTACTATAATTTATCTTTTTTCGTATTCTTCTCCGGAATAAAAGAGAGAGAGACAACATTTACACTGAGGGTTTTGGATTTTAACACAGAGCGTGTTTCTGGCTTGGCTTGCACGCTACGTGTCAGTTCCTGCCTGCTCTGATAGTTGTAATTATTCCTATTTGTGTTATATCGCTGCACACACTTGGATGTGGACACAGGGCTAGAAGTAATGAGCCAGCTAATAGTAATATTTAACTGTGTAGTCCTTGACTAGTGTTCCACGTTTAACGTAAAACTGATTGTTCTGCTTATCTGCGTCACCTCGAGCTGTGGTTGATATTGTTAGCATAAGATAGTGCGTTTTTGTTCTAAACTCTATTCAAATGAAAAGATTATTTTACGGCTTCTCTCGACTTTGTAGTTACTTCAGACATACCTTTTATCGCTTGACGTCTGTTAAGGCTTCTGGACTGATTGGCTTTAACAGATCAGGTAAAACCATATAAGTGCTTTATGGTAATCTATGCCACATAATTATCTCTCAGAGACTTCTGGAAGCTTCTTCTTAATATTTTCATTGCTTAACTCTCATTAATAAATACTGACAGCAAATACTTACAATACCATGAATTTGGACGGGAGAAAATTATTGTCAGATTGGATCGCAGGCAGAAATTTTAAGAATTTTTAGTGAGAAAACCATGTCTCACTTTAGAAACATTTTAAGACTAAGCAAATACAAACCATAATAAAAAAACGTTTAATGGCAATCTCAAGCGGAATCCAATGGCGCATAGAGACAAAGGAAAGGTGAAAGAACATACATCCTAAAATTTGTTACCTGATATTTGGTAGAAGGAGATTTCGCATCTACACAATAAAATCTTCTTCATTATTTTACATTTATGCCGCCCTCTTCCATTCGCACAGGTACAAAAAAATTAACTTTTCATCTATTTTGTATGTTTAGTATTTTGTTTATCTTTTTTGTTTTTATATTTGATGATTTCCATTGGTTGGGGTTTCGCAGAATTACGAACATTTAGCGACGCCCATGGTAACAGATATATAAAGCTTAACAGCTGTAAGTATTTAGGTAAAGCAGAGTTGTAGAAACTTGTTAGAGCTATACATTTACACAAATTAGCATAAATTACGTATGCATGCATATTCAAACAAACAGACTCACAAACATTGTTTATTTACTCAAGTTTCTTATTAAATGATGGCAATATTTTGTATTAGGGTGACGGCGGGAGGCTGAGCTGATGGGGCGACTTCGTGTAAAGCCTGGTAACAAACTAGTTTGCGATTTGTTTACGTTGCGTATTACTCACTGCATATACAACTAAAACGCATTTATTATAAAACTGCGAGAAACTCTATTAACAATACATAACGACATATAAGGCATAGAAACAATTATTGGAAGTTAAATTATTGTTCTCATTACGAGAGGATTTTGCTAGCACCAAGAGTCTCTCTATTCGAGAGTTTAAGAGCATTCTGTCCTGTTACTGTGTCTGAAACAATCTGCAGAATGAATTAGTTACGCTATCTTAATTTCTAGGTTGTATTTTACGCCCTCTGATTCGTGATAGTTGAAATGATATCAAAGGAGCAACAGGGTCATTTAGTCCGTCAGTCGACGTGCTCTACCACTGCAGAAGCAATAATTCGTTCATTAATGTAAGTAGCTACAAAATGACAGTTCTGCGGCAAGAGGAGCTGAGGAGTCACAGATGCAACGTCATCGATGACATCACACCAGGAGGTCTTGGACAATGATGGATATGTACAGTTGAATTGTTTTTAGGCATCTGATTGAGTTGTAGATCTCCTGCTGCTAAGAGTTTTCATTTAAATTTAGTTTTTCAAAACTGGCAAGGAGGTTGAGATTGGGGAAAATGCTAATGGTGCCCTCTAGGGACGAAAAAAGAAAATTAGCTATTTTGGAAATTATTTTTTTAAGTGTTCTATTATCCAAAGTGTAGGATCGAACCCTCAAACAAAATATCCCATTAGCTCAGTAGTTTGATCAAGCGAATGTTTTCTACATTTTAATTTTGAAGATAGTCGGACTTTTCTCTTTTAAAACTAAAACGTTTATCAAAGATTACCCTTCAGCTCATGCGTTTGTGTAATACCAAACCTGAGAACAGCAATTCTTCCAAATACGTTTTTAAAGATTCTCAGGGTTTCGGAATTTTCCATTACCCTATCATATCATGAGCTTTTCCGATGCATCCCTCAGTCTTTCATGATGACATGAGTTTATTTTTACTCATATGAAATAAATAAATTAAACCTTATTTTTATCGTATCAGAGTTACAAATCATTTCACTAATGTGCTTTCAGATATTTCCTACTATTTAAGAAAGCTACGTATTTCTATTTCATTTAGAATCGTCACTGGATGATAAAGCGCATATAACAGATTTAACTAATGCAGAGTTAAACGTGGAATTATATGAAGAATTTTATTCACAAAATGAAGCTGATATTTTGCTAGAAGAATTATCAAACAATATAAAAACATTAATACTCAATGAAAATCAGTGTATTCCACGAAGAAAAATTGTCGGATTTGGTGATGAAGGAATCAGTTACGAATCCTCTGGAACAAGTATTCGTGCAGAACCTTGGACGCAGTGTCTTCTAAATATTAAACAAGACGTTGAAACAGTGGCAGGCAAAACATATAATTTTGTTTTATTGAACAACTATCCTGAAGGACTTGCTAAGATAACGCAAAAAGACACAAAGATGCACAAAGACAACGAAGTTTGTCTTGAACAAGAATGTGACATGCCCACCATCAGTTTAGGTACCAAACGTCGAATGAATTTTTCCAGGCAAAATTTTACATTCCTACCATGGACTTAAATAATGTATCACTAATTGTGATAAAATCGCCAACAAATCAGTTTTGGAATACCTACTCAACCTGATGTAAAAAATTCTAGAATTAGTCTTACATTTCGCAGCATAAAAATTTCGAAAATCAAAAAACGACGATTGGGAGTTGATGACGATGAACTTCCAGAGGACCTCTACTGGTTTGTCAACTATATGAAATTTGCTTCTGCAAATATCTGCATGTCCGGTAATCAAGAAAAGGAAAAAGAAAATTCGAAGTCAATAACGCAATGGACTCTTGGTTGAGAATACTTTGTTTCCATTATCCAATTCGAAATCAGAGTAAACATTCATTTACGTGAATTTGTGCAACAAAACAAAAACTTGTATCCTACTACACCCGGAATTGTTATAACTCCTGCTACATTGCAAGAATTTTCTTCAAAAATATTTGAATCTAATTTTGCCTATACAAGAGCCAGTCTTATTTACATTAATGAGTTGATAATCTTCAACAAACAAGGTAAGTGCATTTTACAACAAGTTTTTAAGCAGGATGAACATTCCCTTAATATAAAACCTACTTATTTAAAATTAGACTACGACATTTTAAAAAGACAGAAAGAGATTATCCCAGATGTATCTCAAGCTTTGTATGAAATGTGTTTTGAGATAATTTTACCACTGCAAATCAGATGCAAAAACAATTGTTCGGATGAAACTAATTATGGTGAACTCTTCAAAGAACTACTGAACTCTATAAAATCTGAATTGAATTCAGTGATTAAAAAACTATTTAAATGTGAGGGATGCATTAGGAATCAGCCTTTGCAAGCAAGACATGAATTGTATTATGATAAAGATTGATGATGGAATTAAATTCATTAGTGAAGATGTATTTTTATGCATAAATTTAAAAAATGTAACAGATTCTTTAACGCAGAAAAAAATTAATCACTTATTTCATGACATGTTTTGTGAATATAAATATTATGAAGATGACAAAAGTGCTTTGATGTATGTACAACTATTCTACTTAAATTTCTGTGTTTGATTGATGTTATGTCTATTTTGGTTTCCTTGTATTTTTTAATAGAATATATTTAAGTTTTTTTTTCTAATTTTAAAACAAAGATGTAAATTATCAAATGTCAATAAACGGATATTGCTCTTCACTTCATATCAATTTATGAAAGAAAATTTTAAGTATGTTTTAAATATAATACAGAGACATGTTCTTTGAAAAATAAATAAATGTGCTGAATGGAAAAAGTTTGGTGAAATGAATGCATCGTCAATTTTTATAACAGTTTTTAAGCTTTATTTTCAGTGCAGTATTTGTTTCAAGCGATTCACTCGTGTTGAAAATTTAATGAAGCGATTCATCTCCGAAATTTTACTTTTGCGATATATTTGCGAGGTTTCCTGAAAACAAGTGATCTGAACAGGCATTTGAAATCTCATGAAAAAAATCTTCAGATGTAGTGTATGTCCTAAGAAATTTAGTGAAGTTGATAGTTTGGAATGTCAAGAAACTTCGTCTCGTCTTTAGAATTTGTAGTGAATAATCGCAAGTTTTCTTTTCATGTAAAAAGGATATAAAAACTTATAATGTTACTTTTAAGTGTAAACCATGCTAAAAATATTTAGTGAGCTTGATAATTTAAAACTAGATTAAGCTTAACATGTTAGTAATTGTACTGAATGTTCGGCTATTTTTTCAACTAAAAAGGAATTTGAAGAGACTCATGAAATCTCATTAATTTGTTTTTAATGCAGTAGTTGTTCAAAGAGATTTACTATGGATGATGCTTTGAAATAACACGATGCTTCTCATCTTAGAAATTGTACCCAATGTTCATAAGAGTTTAAAAGAAAAAGTGACCTGTTACATCACATTCGAATGCAACATGGTTGCAATAGGAACCTTGCAAAAACGAAGAAATGTTAACACTGTTAATGCATGTAAGTATACAAAAATCGCAATCCTTAATGGTACGTTCTCAAGTGAATCGATTGTTCTAGAACTCAGAGAATGATCAAGACTTAGATGTTCTTTTTGAATATATAAAACTGCAACTTGCAGAAAAACTGAGTTATAATGTAGATACATATCGGCGTCTTAAATGGTATTCAGTAGTTATCGTTAAAATGAGTCTTGAATGTGAAAATGGAGAAATAGAAGAGCTTTGACATATTTAATGAACGTGGTTTAGTGTGGGTCTTTGGAAAATTTTTTCAATGCGAACTAAAGATTGTAAGATATAGACATCTTTCTCCCAATAGTTAATTATTCAGCTGTAATAAAAGTAAGTCTATTAAACTTTAAATGTCTATACATGTAGTGAATGTATCGGATGATTATATTACATTGATTAATGTAAATAACTGATGATGCATGTATTAACATAGTGAATGCTAACTTTTATGAAGTTCTAAGCATTACTTATCATTCATAAAAGTTTTAAAATAATTTTATCTGATATATGCAACTATAACAATATCTAGTTTTCGCTCGTATTCGGGAATGTATGAAAATTAAAATATATTTTTATTTTGGTGTAGATCGGGGTAAAGCAATTGTGTCTTTCTTCGGTTTAATTGTTAATGTGTGTATTCTAATAAAGGTACGTTTATTCGTAAGAGTTGTAGTGTGTTACGTTTTTAACGATCTTTCGCTCATAAGAAAATACATTAGTTAATAAGAGAATTATTGGAATTAGTAAACTAATAAAAACAAACGTTGTGGGAAGAAAACTACAGAAGTATTTACATTTCCAGAAGTACATCAAAGTTCTTTTTCTTAAAAACAGCAGATGTATCGTGGTTTGTATTTCTATTTCGTAAAAAGCTGAACTTGTAAAATAAACATTTTCTCTAGTGTATGGTCAAATAATCAATAGAAAATCCATGTCATGAATGAAATTTTTGTCTTACATCGGATTAAAATGAAATATTCTGAATCTAAGTGTTTATGTATATTTAGCACAAAATGTGTTTATTTGCGTTATAAGCTTAACTGAAAGGATTCTTATAACAGTATGTCGCCTTTAAATTGAGTAAAAATGTTAAGTATATTTTCTGATGATACTGATCTACTTGCGAAAGGAGTTCTAAAAAGATGTTTACAAATGAGCAATGTATGATAAGAGTCTGTTTTGTATCTCTAAATCAGGTTAAGGAGTGTTTTGAATAGAATAAGGTAATGTTTGTGAAAAAGATATCAGTTCTATTTTGAAAAGACTAATAATTAAATATTCGCTTTTCTGTCAAAGAGGGAAATTGTAGTATTATCAAATAGAATGTAAGTGAAAGATATTGCGGTTGGATAGTGAATTAATTTAGTACTGTATGAAATTTGAATAAACAAGTTAAGGTTACACGCTAGAATTAAAAGAAAAAGCAATTTGAAAAAGCTATGTTAGAATTAAATATAAGATATAAAAATTAAAAAAGATGCAACAGAGTAAAACGATAGAACACTGGTAATTCCCATTTGAAAAATGGTAATTAGGGTACGATACTGAAAATGTTGGTTTTAAAAATTTCTTTATGCATGTGAGGCAAAAAATTGCTAGTTTCCCTTAAAATTTTCCATGAGTGTGGACATAAATTCAATTAGTGCAGGAAAAAAGTAAAATTAGCATAGTTAGTTCATCTAAAATATGAAAATATAATCGTGTGAGTGGTGTAAATTCATTTGAAATACTGAAATACGGCGTAGACCCAACATCAGAAGATGTAACAAATATTTTGGTATGTGTGGATGAAACACTGAATGTGGTTTTGAAATTAGAAATTATAAAAATTATGAATACACTAAAGGTAAGGCTATAAAGGTAATCAGGATTTAAAACTAAACATGATGTTAGAAACTTTTGAAAATCTTAAAACGATATGAGAAAGAAATGCTTCCATTTAAATATAAATTATTTAAATTGTAAAGTTGTGAATGGAAGTTTCTGACTAAGTCAAATCAATAAATGTACATGATTAGTTATGATCGGAGAATATAGCAAGTATTAAAAAAAATTACCAGGAAATGTCTGAATACGCAGCAAATTAAAATAATTCATATTGTTAAAAAGTGTGTTGATGTCTAAAAGGAAAAATGTATTAGAATTATGAATGGTGAGACATAAATAAAAATAGTACAATAAATAAGTTAAACTAGAAATATGAAATATAAACTAAGTAGGAAAACCATAAATGTGTAAGGTAATTAATAGTTATACACTTAAATTTAAAAAATATTGGGCAGTGTAAGGAAGATATTGTTAAACACGTGAAAGAAATTAGAAATTCTTTATAAAATTAAATAAAATAACTAAGATTATGAAAAATAAATGTTTCTTTATAAATAGAAAATATAAAACAAATAAGTTAAAATGAAAGTATGTATAGAAACTAGTAAGGCAAATTTAAAAAATAAAACAAAAATAAAGATGTTAAAAATTATGTTTTAAATTAAATGATATAATGAACAGTAGTTATACATGAGGGGAAACTATAAGAAATAAGTCGAAATTCAGAATATATTGAACACTGTAGCTTTAAAAAAAGGGTGAAACTGCATCTAAAATTAAGTAATGTAACAAATAAGCAGCTTGTGTGAGAACAATTACTTTCGTATAACATAAAAGTTAAAATTCAGAGTATGTTGAAACTTTTGAAAGGCACGGAAAAAAATAAGCTGGAAAATTTTAATGAAATTATTACAAATTAGAAACCTTAAAAAATATAACAGCAAGGCAATATGTTATGAACAGAAAATATAAGAAATACGTTAAACTAGAAGTTCATGGAAAACTAGAAAGGATAAAAGCATCAAAATAAAATTAAGTAGACTAATAAAAAAAACTATCTTTTAGTTTCATTTTCATGGCATGATGAATTGTCACTAGAGGGAAATCCTTTTTATATTTTTTTTTCTTATATTGTTTTCAGAGACGCGCACTGGATGGCTTAAACGACAGACTTTATAAAAAATTTCTAAAATACACAATTTGCTTTTTCGCTCAGAGAGGGCAGCATAAGCATATCTTCAAAATTAAAATGTAGAAAATATTCATTTGATCAAACTATTGATCTGATGAGAAATTTTGTTTGAGGGTTCGGTCCTATATTTTAGATGATCGAACTTAAAAAAAAATTATTTTCAAAATAGATTATTTTCTTTTTTCGTTCCTAGAGGGCACCATGAGCATTTCCTCCAATCTTGAAATTTGTCAATTTTGAAAATGATGCTGCCAATTTTGAAAAACTAAATTAAAATGAAAACTCTTAGCAGCAGGAGGTCTACATTTTATCAGCAGCCTAAAACAACTCAACTCTACACGTGACGTCATTGGCCCCACCCTCAGCTCCTCTTGCCCCAGAACTCTCATTTTATAGCTACTAACATCTCCTCTTGAGTCATAACTTCATGACCAGTTATGTCAGATAATATTGATCTAAATTGTATCTGTCATCAGAGCCTCTCGATTTCAGGGAGGCTTTGATGAAAAAGTGCAGATCTCTAAAATCTCTTGACACTGGTTATAAAGTTATGACTCTTGTACTATCAAGTGAAGGCGTTACTGAACAAATTACTGTTTCTGCAATGTCACAGCAGGTCGTTTCATTTGTGGGGAACCGCATAACATGAATTTCTTATCTTTGTGCAGTCCGCCGCAGCATTGAATAAAATACAAATTTATAGAATACAGTATTTTATAAGTAATTATTTATCATATTATACTCCTTCCACAGAATCTGTTCCTATATGTATAAACTTTAATACACAGATAGAAGTTGATGAGTGTCACAAGCACATTCTTGATGTCAGCAAAATATAGTTTAAAACCCGGAATATCCATGTCTTGTGTGAAAATTCTGCCGCTGCTTTTTTCTCTGCGAATAAGTGCACATTCGTATGCGAATTAAAACTAACTGACGATGAATAAATAATAGCATCCATGGTTTCTGTGATAAAAATGGGTACCAGAAAGAGCGTATCTTAGTAGGATTTTAAAGAAAAAAATGATATCCATTCCACCACACTTTTCCTTAGCTGATAGCTATTAAATGTTCAGTACTATTATCTTTGAACGTCATCTTCTTCTTCCACCGTAGATCAACTGAGAAAGATTTAGAAAAAAAGTAATCTCACAACTGAGTGGGATGCTCATTATCAGAAGAACTGCCAATCATCCCACGATATCACTTGTAGTCATGGTTATAAAAATTGCAAAATTATAGCATCAAAGTCATGAAGAAGCTTAAAATGCTTCAAAAAAATTTTTTTTTATTTTGAGCAAGTCTAGTCCAAAAAACAAACCATGCAAATACAAGCAATCTAACGTGTAAAAAATATAATAACATATGGAAATTGAAAACCATACAAGCAGGAGTATTGCAAAATTATAGTATCAATTTCATAAACAAACAAAAAAGTATTAAAAATTATTTTCTCTTTAAACGGAACGAGTCCGAAAAACATGTAAACAGAAGCAATACTGTAGAGACATTAGGTATTTTTTTAACGGAGGAGATGTGAAAAATAAGCAATATCCTCGACGGCACTCGAACTACGGACCTCTCGAATACGGCCCTAGCGTACTGACCACTACACTACCAAGGCATGTAATGAAAGCGGGAGAAATACCTTATATACTTCCCCTTTTAAAGGGAACTGGGGATTACGGGACTCAATCGCCAATTCCTGGTGCTGGAGAATCATCATCCACCATCTATTTTAGTTCAGGCGCCACTGTAGAGACATTAGGAATTTTTTGACAGCAGGAGATGTAAAAAATAGGCAATGCCCTCGCCGGCACTTAAACCACGGATCTCTCAAATGCGCGCCGAGCGTACTGACCACTACAGCACGGAGGCATGCAAAGAAAGAAATGCCTTATAATACAACTATGAAAAAATATAGCAAATGAAAATTTGATCTAAAAAACACGGGGTGAAAAAAAAGGAAGAGCTACTTAAAATCCATAACATTTGAGGAACAAACGATTTCAGGGAAAAGAAAAAAAAATATTAATTCGATATGTCCAGTGGCAAATATTTAACGTTACATTAAATTTTTTTTCTAAGTATTTTAATTATTATGAAACTTTTAAAATTTGCAGTTAATCTTATTTCATTCCTTAGCACATCTCGAATTAATGTTTTATTTCATTTCAAAATATTTGTTCTTCTCAAAGCTGAAAATTAGACTTTTCCTCGCTAATGAATTACGATGGGCTTCAGTCAAAAGAAGTTTAAAGATATATTTTTAAGGTTGTAAAACGTTTCCTAAAGTGTAGTTTTTACGTTTTCTTAATCACTGCTTATTAGCTGTTCATTTAGTTTTGAGATCTTGGAAAACAAATTTATGAACATTAAAAAACTGAAAATTACAGGTCATAAACTAAAAATTACAGCTATCATAATCAATAGAATATAAATACACCAGAAAAGCATTGAAGAAGTCTAGGGATATTATTAAAAAAATGCATCAATATCTTAAAATCTGAAACTAAGAGCACTAAAATACAGAATTGTTATAAAAAAGAATCTTAGAAATCTGCGTCCATAAGATTTTATATATTTATATACTTCTGAGATAAATCTTTAGACATGTATTTTTCCTGTTATTAGGAACAATTTTGGCTAAAAAAATAAACTCCACTGTCTAAGAGGAAAGACCTACATTCTGTTCTAAAATACTGGCATAGTATACGAATTTAAAAATTTTTGGTTTCAGTCTAGTAGAACTCGTTTTTGAGGGAACCGTTGTCGGAATAAAATATACAAATTTTCCTTTTTTCTGTAAGTGCTTCGGCTGAACTTTTATGCTTGAGTGATTTAAGCAAATTTCCCGTTTCCTTCTTGCTATTTAAAAAGCTTGATAAAAAAGTAGCCTCAACGATAAGGGAAGAACTAGATAAAGCGATATCATGAAAAAGAACTTTTATTTAAATTTACAAATTTGATAGTCACGTCTGAGTGATTTGTAGTGTATTTACAGCAACGAATCTTACAAAAGATGTGTCACTAGGACATAAACTGCTGAATACTAATGCGAATATAAAATGGTTGTTGAACAGTGCTTGGCTGTTTATGTTATACACAAAATGTAAGAAAACCTTTGCATCCAGGTTAGAGGATAAACTACGAAACGAAACGGAAATGTTCTAAAAGAGTAACATACTGCAGTAAAAACAAAGCGTAATATAACCAATTTATTCACAAAAATATCATATCAGAGAAAATGCATTTAAAAATCAGGAACGATATCAAAAATTTAAAAAAACGTTATAGGTATTTCTCCCGCCTTCTTAGTATGCTTTCGTGGTCTAGTGGTCAGCACACGCGACTCGTATTCGAGAGGTCCGTGTTTCGAATCCTGGCGAGGGCATTGCTCATTTCTCATATCCTGCTTCCAAAAAAATGCATAATGTCTCTACAGTGGCTGCCGAACTGAAAAGTTGGTGGATAATGATTCTTCACTACCAGAATTTGGCGATTGGGTTCCCTAATCCCCAATAGCCCTTCAAAAGGGGGGAGTATATAAGGTATTTCTCCCGCCTTCTTAGCATGCCTTCGTGGTGTAGTGGTCAGCACACTTGGTGCGTATTCGAGAGGTCCATGGTTCGAGTCTCGGCGAGGGTGTTACTCATTTCTCATCTAATGCTTCCAATAAAATATCTAATGCCTCTACAAAGTATAAACCAAAACTATGGAAATGGAAAACTAGTTTATTATCTCCATGCTTCTCAAAATATGAGTGCATTAGATAATTTTCGATGGATCACGATAAATTCAAAATAAAGTACATTTTTTTATATTGTTGTTGTTTAATGCATTTATCGGCAATGACCAATACCCATCGGTTATTTAGTCATCTCAGCACTGACAGCGTTCTCCAAGAGCACCAAAAAAGGCAGCCAGAGAGAATGAGGACGTTCCTTCTCAGTGCTGATGAAGAGCGCATGTCGAGAGTCTCTCATA
>KK112355.1:508493-591343 GCA_000611955.2 Stegodyphus mimosarum
CCTAACCATTCGAGAGGATTTTACATTTTGAGCGATCCCATGCAGCGCAGACACTATGCATTCATAAGATTCATGCTTTCTTCGAGTTTTGAATCCGAGCTCAGCGATACAGCTACTAGAAACGCTAACCGCAATACCAATCAGGACGAGATTATACTTTCTTACTATACAACTACATATATTTATCAGTAATTGGGAGTTAATGATTAAAAATTTCATTTAATTATCAACAGGTTCATTTTTCAGTTTACTTTTGAACTTGTGCCATCCAGTTATCTTCTGTTTCTCGATATCTCGGTCACATGAAATATTTCTAACTTCAATACTTCTGTACACAGTAAATCTTCATTTATTTACCTTCCATCTCCCTTCAAATCATGTCATTCGACTAAACAGAAGTTTGCCTGATTTTATTCTTTCGTCTTCCGAGCTCTTCAAGTCTGTCAAAGTCGACTCTCGATCAAGAATAAAATACCATTTGAAGCAGTTGCTACTGAGTTAGGCTTTTCACCTAACATTATTTACCAAACTGTTAAAAAATTATCATCTCAACAGAAAAAAAAAACACTATCTAGTTTTATGATATTATAAGGATTATGTTGTCATTCCTTTCTTTCCATCGATAAGTCATAAAACTACACACATTTTACAGAAATTCAACTTTCGGGACGTTTTTTTCTTCTGTCAATAGAATTTGCTAATCCATACTTAAAAACCCCATTCTGGATATGAACTCTTGGAGTAAATACGGATTATTTCCCCGCGTGGTTTAATTTACATTAGTCAGACTGAAAGAGCCTTAAAACTTCACTAAGGAACATGAGGCATATGGTAGAGAGGGACACATAAATGCTTTCTAGCTCAACATTGTTGGTCAGAAAACAGCATTTTTCATTTTTCTGCAGTCAAAATTGTTCAAAAACTATTTTTCGTTGGCGAATTAGATTTTATAGAGGCGTTTCAGATACACAAATATCTTTTATTTCTAGTTAGTGATCTCATTTCCAATCTGTTGTGTTACATTATTTCGGAAGCAGGAGTGATGAAAAATGAGCAACGCCTTCGCCAGGAATCGAACCACGGACCTCTCGGTTACGCATCGAGCTTGCTGACCACTACACCACGAAGGCATGCGAAGAAGGCGAGAGAAATACCTCATATACTCCCCCCCCTTTCAAAGGGCGTCTTGGGTTTTGGAGACCCAATCGCCAAATCCCGGTGGTAGAGAATCATCATCCACCAAGTTTTTAGTTCGGGCGCCAGTGTAGAGACATCAGGTTATTTCGGAAGCAAGAGTGATGAAAAATGAGCAACGTCTTCGCTGGGAATCAAACCACGGACCTCTTGGTTACGTGTCGAGCGTGCTGACTACCACACCACGAAGGCATGCGAAGAAGGCAGGAGAAATACCTTATCCTGTTTTGCCCTCAGCTTTTAAGAAAATTATTTCATGGTTGTTTCCATTTTTCGGCAGTAGCTTAACTTCCTTTCTATCGATGTTATCGCTTGAGCACGGACTTCCCTTCCACCATTTGTAACACCTCTGCAGCTGAACAAGAAAGTTCCGTATTTAAACATCAAAACCACTCCTTCAAATTTATGAATGTTGCATTGATTTGTATTGCCTTGGCACCTCTAATATCCATGGTAATTGATTATTCATCTGCTATTAGAATTTTTTTCGAAATGGAATTTGTATGCAGAGACATTAGGTATTTCTGAACAGCAGGAGAGATGAAAAATGAACCATGCCCTCACTGGGACTCGAACTTCAAACCTTTCAAATACGCGCCCTGTGGGCTGACCACTACATAATGAAGGCATGCGAAGAAGGTGGAAAAATACTTTATATGTATAATATTAGCTCATCACATATGATATCTAGTAATGTATCGTATGCAATGCACAGAATTACCAAGGCGATTTAAAGACAGCAAACTAAAATACATAATGATTCAATAATATTGTGAAGATCCTCTCAGTTGGCAGTGGTGATAAAGGTCTTGAATAATTGTAATTATTAATTTGAACGTAGTTATTTCGCTGGAGTCGCGACGGATATGACCTTGGAAATACCATCCAAGTCTTTTGCTAGAAACCCATCGTAGAACTTAAAAAGCATCTCAAACTCTGAGGCCACAATTTGGAACTTTTTCTTCCTCGAGTATTAATTGATCTGTTATAACAAGGTTCTGGAATGCGAATCTAGAGGATGTGACTTATTGTCGCGAATAAAACATGGTTGTGTATTGTGAATTGTGTTTAAGTATTATCTTGATAATACTGTTTGTAGCTTTGGAAGGTTGTGGTTTCAGTGAGTAGACCTGTCTCATCGTGGAACATGTTAGGAGAATACCGTAACTCCGTAACATAGTTCATTTTTTAGCCATATGAGGGGAGATGCAAGTTCACAGCATGTCCGAGTCATAAATATATTAGCCCATCCGCTCAGTCAGTTACGATACCCTTGCCTGGTGATGCCACATCGAAGTGAAAGATGCAAATCTCTGTAGTTAGTAATACGAAAGTTGTACTGGGTATAGAACCAGAATACGTGCTGAAAAGGCATCGTTAGCTTTGAAGTCAGCCATCGTATTTCTTATTCCGAGCTTTGGTTTGTCGGATGCCATTGCATTTTTTGCTGTGATGCAACGGGTATGAGCAGAGGGAATGAAACATCTGATCACGTCCCAGCTCCCTACTGGGATGAAAATATTTCGGTATTGCAGCAATTCAGGATAGAACGAACTGCTTTTGCATAGAACAGTTTTGTTACTGGCAAGATAACATTGCTGATGGCTGTTGGTTACCGGCCGCAGTGGACAGACAAATCATTAGAATTTTTGAAACTAAGTTTTCAAATGAAAAATTTAACTTTAGTGTGCGCAAACATGCATATGGAAATTTAAATGTAGACTTGACTAAAATAAAGATCTCAGTCTACACAAATATGCAGTCAATGTTACCATAGTTCCTATATATAATCCTCTTTATAGAATCCTGATGAGTTCGGAATTGGAGTTTAAGTGAAGGGAGATTAATATTTTTATTTTTATATTTTTATTTTTCTTATAATTTTTATTAATTTTCCCTTTTCGCATTTTTATTTTTTGAGTTCATTCAACTGATGAATTCTTATAGTAATTTTGATTTGTATAGATACAATATGAAACCTCTTATCCACGGTTGCGATTATAAATAAATAAATATATGTATGTATGTATGTATTTATATATATATATATATAAGATATAAGAAAATACGATAGCTGCTTTAAAAACTAATTGGCTATCTCAAAATTAATATTCTAAATTTGGTGATCTCTCCATAAATTCATGTATTCTCACGAATTCGAGATTTTTCTACTTTACTTAACGCTGCTTGAAAAGTGCAACCAAAACTAATACTAACGAATCATAGCTTGTCTCTAGAATCGCACCTACTCTGGTATTAATACTCCAGCGAGCTAATTACGTTACCTGTGTTTCCTAGCTTCTACCTTGCTAACAGCTCCCCACTTTGCTTCCCCGTCTAAAGGGATGTCGCCCCTGTTAATCGGTGTATATGAGAAATTATTGTAATTGCTTATGATCCAAAAGTATATTGTTTACGAGAAATGAATCTAATGTCCCTAGAAATAAATACGATAATTAGCTGAACTTGGATTATGTCAACATCTTCTTCCATCTTTCCACTCGACTAACGAAAGCTGTTAAAAGTATCGGTGTTAACTTCGCAGCAAAATATCCACCCTCAGTTACGACGACTGCAAGCTGATTTTTTCTTCTATGTTTCCCGATATCATTACATATATATATGTGTGTGTGTGTGATATTTTAAGGCGTAGGCAAAGGCATGAAGACGACGATAACAAGACCAATTTCGGCGAATAACCGTGTTTATTTTTACACATTTCAAATCATCTCTTTGGCAAACAAATTATTTTTCAGTCATCGTTGAATACAATATATTTTTATGTAACAGGAAAAATGAAACGATGTTATTTCAGGCATGGAAGCATAGCGACTGACAGTTGTTTGCAGGCTAGAAGCCAGGAAGAAAAGGAAAGGGTAATTACTCGCGACTCAGTACTCATTTGTCGTAGGTGCATGTATGAATCTAAATCGTGATAGGTTAATTTTAGTTTCAGCTGCCTTCTCAAGTAGCTTTATCTAATTTGGAATGATCTCGAACTTGGGAGAACAGATGAATTTAGGTTGGAGAACACCAAATCTAGAATGTTCATTTTGAGGTTGCCAATTATTTTTTAAAACAGCTATCGTATTTTGTTATACATATATATAACAAAATACGATAGCATATATATATATATATATATATGCGATATTTTTTTGCGTGTTACTTGAAAGTAAAACTATAATTGAAGAAACCGATACCATTTTCATTTGGCAGTCGTAATGGCTGAGGGTGAAGGCATGAAGACGAAACTAATAAAACTGAATTCGAAGACTTTTCCCATTTATTTTTATCCACAGCAAATCATTTTCTGTAGACAAGATATTTTTCAATCATAGTTAAATACAAAAATTTTTATGTACACAGGTTAAAAAGTACGATTTCATCTTAGACAAGTAAGCATAGCAGCTCAGAGGTTTTGCAGGACAGAAGAAGTTAAGAAATGTCAGTGTCATTGCTAGCGAAGCAGTATTTATACTAGTGGGAGGCATATATACAGCTAAGCTGTGATTGGTTAATTTTAGTACTCTTTGCAAACAGCGTTGTGTAATTTGGAAAGATCTCGAACTTGTGAGAGAAGATGAACTTAGAGGGAGAATATAAAATTTAGAATAGTCAATTTTGGGGCTGTCAATTATTTCTTAACATAGCCATCGTATTTTTCTGTTTTATCACAGCACTTGCCTTTTTCTGTAATTTTCATCTATGTTTAGCTAAAATTTCCACACCATAATTTATGCGCTTCCTTAATAGTATGAATATGTATTTATGAATATTGTTATTACTATGTATGTCTATACAGCACCGATGATTGGTAACTGTTTGTAGACAAAATGGGACAGTTCTACATCTTCCGTTCTGCTGGGCCGATTGACGAAATTAGAATTACGTTTTTAATAAGCGTCGAAAGCGTGACTTAAGATATGTACTAGATTTATATATAGCATTGTTCTAATATAGGTATTTTGACACAAAATCGAAAATGAGATATCAATTGTTTCTCTCTATTTCGATTTTACGACTGAAATTATGCCAAACTGCCAAGTTTTGTGAAAATCACTCGAGCAGTTCTTAAAAATTTAGCTCTCAAAATTTTAGCTCCTGAATGATAATTGAATTTGATATATATTTATCAATATCTCTTTCTTTTTTAAACGTATTTAATTCTTCCTTTCACATTTCGAAATTTAGGTTGTAAAGTAAATGTATTTCTGAGCATACATGCAAAAATTTAGATGTTTTTTTATTTAAAATTTTTTAAGATATACGTGAATTTACATATTGGCGAGTTTTGAAATTTGGCATATTTGTTATAAGTGCTAATAACGCAGATGTGGTTTACGCCCTTTGTTAAAATTATTTGAAGGTATGAACGATGATGTGTTTTCCTCTCGTGGGCACTGAAACAAGGGAAAGGAAAATAGGTTGCTATAAATTAAGAATTTCGCCAAGTGAATTATTCCTGGCGCGAACTGAAAATGCGCCAAGATAAAATTTTAAATTTCTCCACAAATTTCTCACCAAAAACTACAAAATATAATATCTACGTATAATTTGAGTCGTAGAATCGAAATATTGAAAAAATTGGCATGTTAGTTTAGAAAAAGTCAGAATTTGTGTCAAAATACCTATTTTAGATTAATGCTATATATAAATCTAATATATATCGTAAGTCGTGCTTTCTAGACATGAAAAACGCAATTTGAATTTCGTCAATCGGCCCAGTAGAACGGGAGATATAGAACTGTCTCATTTTTTTTCCCGCAGTGTACATATGAACGTAATTGTCCTGATCGTCATTAATGTGTATAAAGTTTTGATTGTTCAAATTAATAGGTACTAATAATTATTAATGATATAGGAATTAGCGGTGTTTATATCGTTTAAGTGTTGCGGAATGTAATTAGATGACCTTTGACTTTTCAGATTTTCTCCCTCTGGCATTGGAAAACGCGCAGTCAGGTCGTTGGGAGATAGATTGTCTGGTTCAGTCTAGACTTAAAGAACTGGTAAACTACTACCCCAGTGGGCCAACTTCTCTGATCATGGCGAAACGTATCTGACGCGCGTAAGCTAGTAATAACTAAACTAAATTTTGCTATTGATGCCTACTTTGTATTTTTAAATGCTTGATAGATTTATTGAGTAATCGTAGATGAGGTAGGACTGCATCCGTAGTTCGTCAATAAACACTGAGTACCTGTATTAATTTCCTCAGCATTTCTTAGATTTTATTCGGTATAAATGGGGTTATGGAATATGAAGATTTCACAACCCTCTTCTTCCAAAAATATCTCAATAAAACTTTCGACAAACTAACATAATATCGACAATAATATAAATCGACCAAAGGATGACATTCATTAATTATCTGATGAGTACGGTAATAGACAAAGCTTAATTTAATGTAAAATGATCGATTTCCAAATATTGGTAAATAAGGAAGTTTTTACTGTAGTGTTTCGGTGAAGAATGAACATTTAAAAGACTATCTGTTCTTCACCATATTGCTGCTTTCATAAAATCTACAATTTACTGCTCTTAAATTTTAAAATAGAAATCTATTTTAAGAGCAGTTTAAATTCACTTTCATGTATGAATGAAGTTATCCCTGACAGGTAATCAAATAGCAACTGGTTAAAAATAAACTTCCAGTATTATTGATCCTTAAAATTTTACTCTCCGCTCTAGAGGATAAAGCTGTATTATACATGAAAGCATAAAGAAGAGAAAGTTGAACTTTGGGTAATAAACTAAATAAGAATTACAAATACACCACATTGTTCTCAATGGTTGGTGATCCTTTTTTCTGCGGTGCAGGTTAATCCCAACAAACAGAGATGCAGCTCGCATGTAATCTGTGCGTGTGGTGGGGGGGGAAGGGGAAAAACCAGAAAAAGAAAATACACACGATATGCTTGTCTAGCACATGGAAATAAGATTGGATTCCAAACCTGCCAGTTTCCCTTTTTACGTTAGTCTTGAAGCGGAAACATCCTTTTTTCAAAGAAATCTAAAGAGAAGACAATTTTTCAAAAAGAAACAAATTCTAGTCACGTTTGAATTCGCTAAAGCAGTGGGCATGTAATCCTTTCGTTAATATTCTCAATTCGTAGAGTAGAGATTTGTAAGGACTTCTCAGTTTGTGCCAAGGCTATAATTTGATATCTCGTAGCGGGGGAAATAAAAAAAAAACCTTCAAAATCTGTATTGTACTCTAGATCGATCTGAATAATGAAATCCTGCAATAAAGCCATACATTTCAATTTTCCTTTCTATATTTATCAATATGAAACATTTTTGGATGGATAAATGCTTTTCAAAACTGAAAATATATTCTGTTTGTCATTCGGTATTCCTCCTTTTGGTCTTTTGATTATCGCAACTTGCATCTTTTTTCTCTTGACTTGCGTCTCACGCATTATCCCAGTTTAGATCTAATAGGTGATTGCAAAAATGACGTCAGACTGAAAATAGCTGGAAACTCTTGGGAAAAATTTTACCTTGCTTTTATAAATTTAAGAAATTACGACCTTAAATCTTATCTATGGCATCTTAAGTAGTAACGTCATTAATGAATACCTGCCTCTAGAAAGACCAGATATTAACTGAGAATAGTGAAACAGTTCTTGGTAAACACCCGGCTCAAGTATTTGAGGATTTCAAAAGTGAATATTTGTTCTGTTAATTTAGTAAATGTTAACTAAAAAGCCAACTAACGTTTACAAGTAGTTCATATTATTTCTATCATATTTAGCTCAAAACGACAATTATTAAATCTTGATCATAGAATCTTGATTCTGTCGTTCTCACAATAGTTATCTTTTCGCATGTGTAATTCACCATTTGGATACCGAATGAAGTTTTATAAAAATAATGTTAGTTTTTCCGCATCCGTCATTCTGTCATTTACTGCATTAACGTTTGTAAATCAAATGGATCATTTCGAAGAAAACAAATTTGAAGGAAAGTACGTGTTGCTATCTGCCTTACTTTTTGTGTATTATAAATATGTAATTAATCTGTGTATTATAAATATGAGTATTAAAATGTCGCCTGGCTTACATTGCTTATAAAACTAAGGTGGAAAGGTTAAGCGCAGTCATAAAATTAGTAAATTTAATAGTTAAAAATTTTTAAAAATTTAATGAATTGAAGAATAAATTTAATTTTAAATAAAAGTTTGTTTTTAATTTTGTGAAAAAATGGAAATTACTCTTGAATTTAAAAATTTCAGACTAAACGCAGTTTGTATAAAATGAGGAATAAATAAAGATGTGAAAATGGCAAAGGGGTGTAGTAAATGTCTCCGCTTATTTTGCGTAAAATAGGACTGTAATAGAAATTCCTTAGGTTTTTCATTTTAAAATTTTGATTTTTTTGTACCATTTTTAGCAGTTTTGCCATTTTTTAAGCTCTATATATTTTAAGAAAACTTATTTAGCATATTGCATTTAATTTGTCCAATGCCACGTCGGTGGATTGTGAATTCTCGTAACACTTCTTTCTATTCATTAGTCTCATAAAAAATTCGTATTGCTATTTATTATTAAACTAATTTCTTTTCCTAATTTTAAGCTTTTTGCTTCTTGAGGTGTTTCATCGTTTAGGTTAATAACCTGCGGTTCTCAAAATTCTTTTTTGTTTCGTATCTTTAAATCTTTCAAATTTTTCTACCTTTAATTTTTTTTCCGTTTAAAAATTTTTGGTTCCATAAAACTTCACTGTGATTTAATTAACTTTTTTAAAATAATTTTTATCACTCTTAATTATTTTTAATTTTAATCCATTACTCTTAATTTAATTCTTTTTATTTAACTACTTTTAATTTGACATTGTTTAATTTGAAAGTGACTCAGTTGAGATTTTTATTACAAGCAATTACTATTTTTAAGACAGAAAGTTGAAATATTTAAGTTAAAACAGAGAATTAAGGGACTTGTTCAAATTAAAGTTGGTATTTTGTAGTGCACAACCATGAAACACTTCGTACTGAGACCTACACCTATGATTCCACAATTCTGCGTTCGCAAGGAACGCTATACGTGCTGTGGGAATTAGCCACTGAATTCGCATGACCGAAGTTCTGCTAGCATGCTTTGGATGCACTATGTCAATGAATTAAAGTGCATCAAGTCCTCGTTTCAAACTTCCAGCAGCTTAGAACATTCTTAGGAGATGTTTGATTCCACTATCAGATATTCCAAGCCTTTTCAGGATCGCGACTACATTTTAGGTGCTCGGGCCATAGTGCGACCCCAAACTCTCAGGCATATATATTTATGATACATTTGGACCCCGGTTATGCAGTATTCCAGCAACCTTGCTACCCTCAAAAATTTTCACGACGTCTAGTTTGAAGGTTCATACTGTAGACGGTTTAACTCATAATATGAGAAGACTTTGTGAAGAGTCCATGTCAGCTAAATATGTCTTCCAGAGAAAAGATTGCGAGACCTTTTTCTCCTGGTCTGAAATTAGCAAATATCTTTAAATATTACTTTTTACTTTTAAACAGGGAAACATGTGCTTACAAATATTTATAAGAAATGTAGAAAGGACAAGCGTTTAATTTGATTTTAATAGTTATTTTTCATTATCTTTTGAACATCAGTTATGTTAAAGAGAGATTGAAATTTATTGAAATTAAGCGTAACAACTTTGCTTCTAACGCATACATGTTAATAAAACTGGAATAAAACTAAAAATAACAAAAATTGTCTTGCTTAATTTTATGTTTAATCTTGCTTAGAGCATTACGTTTAGCACTCAGTATAACATACCTAGATGTCGATGCCAATTGGCAAAGGCAGAAAATCACTTATGGATTAGTTGTAAATTGTTAGTATGGAAATACGTAGCTTTTTACACTGTTGTACAGTTGATTAACCTAAAATCAGACCTAAATGATATAATTAATATTAAAGCAGTATCTGTAAGAGCCATACAATATAATATAATAGACATAAATGCAGTAAAATACATTTCTGAAGTATGATAGATTTAGTGTAGTACAAAATATTGCACATTGCACAAAGTATGTTAGGTTTAGTGTAGTATACTAGAACTGTACCTACAAATGGTGTACATCATATTACCACCATACAAATGTGGCAAACAAATTGTTACGCTTATTACAGCACCAAGCAATGCATGTAAACATTACGCATTATAATGGTGAATAATGATAAATTATTTACCAGTACATGTCGCCATGCTAAAGAATGCTGTGAGATTTACATTAATGTAAATTTCACACTGGTAAATCTGCCATTACTAAAGAATGCTGTGAGATTTACATTAATGTAAATTTCACACTGGTAAATCTGCCATGCTACCAGATTTATCTTTGAAGGTTTTTGTGTAAGATGTTTTTTATCTTGTCTAGTTAAGAAAAGAAGATTCTAATTAATAAAAAAATTCTCTTATGTCACTTCATCTCAAATGGACCTCTTATTTTAATGCCTTTTTGCGTTCATCATCATCAGAAAAATGGTCACTTCCCTTATCCATTTTGAACTGTTAAATGGAAATTCAAAAATGATTAAAATGCCTTTGTAATATTTTAAACTACAAGAACAGAATAAAAATTTTGAAATTATTTGACAAGAGAATAATTTAAAGTTAACCAAAAATAAATTTCCAGCAAAGCATTTCTCCAGATTAAATTTTCAGCACAGTATATGTATGCAGGTTTGTTTTTGTAAGAAAATGGTTTCATGAGTTTTGAAAATTTTCGCTCAATTCCTTTTTCAAGAAGGAATATAATTTAAATACTACATTGCTTATAAAGAATTTTGTTTTCGTTATCATTCCTCGTTTTTCCAAAAGATTTATATTCAAGAGTTTTCTAGTGTTTTCATCAACGGCATCAAGACTAATTACAAAGCTCAAGAAGTCATTTAGAGAAAATCCTTTAATATCTGATTTGATTAGGTATTAATTCTCAGCCGAAACTTAGATAATTAGAATCTTTTTATAAACTAATTTTCGAGAAAACCTGAGAGTCTATTCATAACGCACTTTAATGAAGAAAGGATATTCTTTCTCTCTAAAAACACACTTTGAATGTTATTTAAAAGAAACACTTTGCCTACAGCGGTTTTATGCTTAGTATATTTTTGATTACATTGAAAGAAAAACAGCAGTTAGAAATGTCCACTAACTCTATTTAGGATTCTGTGATCAAAATTTTCTTTCAAAATAAGTAAAAAATAAATATCGTTAGTGATCAATAAAAATACTCTAGATAAATCAGCTTGCAAAATTAGTTAATTTATTTTATTAAACATTTTCTTACTTCTGGATTAACCCCTTAGGATATAAATTTAATTAAAGACTGCTACCTTTTTTTAGTGAATTTTTGCAATCTGAAATTAATTTGCACAAAATTTCATTTTTTTTAATTCAAGAGGAAAGAAAGCAGGTAACTTGTTCTTCGGTAGATGTAATTTTGGAGAACGACTCATTCCTAAATTCTTCAAGTAATTTCTTTGAAAATTGACTTTATAATACGTACAAAACATTCGAAATAACAGATCCCAAGAATCTTGCGAAAAATTCAATATTCAAAAGCTTGAATCTTCGGGTTGTTTTCTTCACTGAAATCTCACGAGTCTTAACCAAAACGTTTACTAAATATTTTAATTTAAAACTTTAGAAAACTTACTGATATATAATACAACCTAATAGTCTTACTGATCGTTTCAGTGAACTTGTTTTTCAAGGGTCACCTTGCAGTGTCCTTGAAGGCCATTCTCATAATTTTCTGGAGAAAATTTAGCGTTTCAGTTTTTTTCAATGTATTCTGTCAAATTACACTGAGAAAACAAATCCAAATTTAAATTCTTTTATTTAATGTTTTATATTTTACGTTTATAAAAATCTGAGCTGTTACTCAATGTATTTTGTCAAATTATACTGACAAAAGGAACCTCAAGTTTCGAATGTGTTATTTAATGTTTTATGTTTCATGTTTATAAAACAATTGAGCTGTTACTCAATGTATATTGTCAAATTTTCCTGAGAAAATGAACTTCAAGTCTCAAATGTTTATTTAATGTTTCATGTTTATAAAAAATTGAGCTATTACTCAATGCATTTTGTCAAATCAAATTGAGAAAATAAACCTCAAGTTTCAAATGTTTTATTTAATGTTTTATATTTTATTTGTAATACGTCTTTTACTAAATTTCACTTGAAGCTTATAAATATATATAAGCGTATTTAAAAAAATATTAAAAACCTTTTTTCCCATTAAGCCTAGATATGAAATTTTGTTTTAATTAAAAACTTTTAATATTACATAAATATTTTTTGTAGTGAATGGGTGTGTGTATGTTCTTATTGTAATTCTTATAGGGAGGTTTCTAGAAATTCGAGAAACGATTGCTTGGAAACATGAACTAAATGTTTTGATGCTGGTGCATTACAATTCATAACACGTGCTTCTCCGTTTCATTAATTTTCTTCCTTTTAATTTAGAAATTTTATTAGTTTTTCGTACTTTGCATTTTTATTAGAATTTTTAATCGTTATTACTTTCTCTTTATTTTTATACCTTCTGTTTATAACTGTTATTAGTAGCATTACAATTTATTTTAAAATTTAAGCTCTAAATGAATAGAGACATTGAAAGTTTTGCAAATTTTTGTGTTTGCGTTAAAGCCAATACAGGTCTTCTATTGGATAAAAATGACGTCATCTCCTTTGACTTCTATAATTAGCTTAATAGCTCAGAGCAACGTAAGTAGAAATAGCCAGCATAGACGAATTGCTGTTAGGGTACTGGCAATTTTTAATCCCGTCAATTAATACTGTCGACAAAAAAAAAAAAAAAAAAAAAAAAAACTAACAATTTAAAAAAAAACTGTATCTTCGAATACAAAAGTCATTAAAAATACTGGAAAAAGCAAGGGAAAATGTAAAAAGAAAAACTTGTTAAGAAAGAGTAAATGTTTTCACGTTTATCGACTTACGAAACCGACTTTTCAGGAATTGAAAAGGGCCAATATGTTAGTCGAAGTAAGAGCCACAATCAATAGACAAATTTGCACAAAAATTACACAATTTACATTTATACATATTACGAATTTTTCTTACTCCTAGGCTGCAATTCCTCGTTTTAGGTTTAAGAATAGTCTTCATAATATGATGACAGATCGTAGACTACTCCAGCTTTCATAAAGTAAATTCATTGATTTTTGCTACTACTTGACTTCTGTTCAAATACTTTTAATAGGATCTAATTGGTTATAAATATAATTTAGTATTACATTTTTTGAAGAGAATAGTGTTTTAATTAATAAAATTTATTGAATTTGAAATCTGTTCTCTTGTTATAAATTTTTACTTCCTGGTGATTGAAGACCAAAATAATCTAGAGCCGATTGATCTGAATTGGCCTTGTTTAATTAGAGAGAGGTATAGATGTGGATGTAGATACATACGAAAATACTTCATAAAATTTCTTTGAAAATTCTGTATGCGTATTGATACATAAGCATAATGAAAAGTACAGTTATTTATGAAAGTAAAAAGGATAAAAATATTTCAGAAACAATTTACCTCAAATACTTAAATTCATGTTTCTTACTTCCTTGCACGAAGTAAGAAGGAAGTATCGTAATCGCAAAAAATTTCAGGTATTATGTTTCAGCGAAAATATCCATTTTGACCGCTATCGAATGCAATTTAACGATGTTCTTGCATGGCATCTGTACGTAAAGACAGAATAATAGGACTCTTTTCCCCCTAAAAAATTATAAAAGTGACTTAAAATAGATTCTGAAGAGATTTTTTCGTGGCGTCTGTATGTACATGCGTACGTATGTTTGTATCTAGCATAACTCAAAAACGACTAACCACAAAACGTTGAAATTCTGTATATAGGACTACTATAACATGTAGATGTGCACCTCCTCTTTTGGTTGCAATTGGCCGCACCAAAAGTATATCTATATCCACTGTATTACTCGTCTTAGTGAGCTCAGTTTCTTTATTCTTATATGTTTGTAAATTTTGCATTTTTTGCTTTAAAGATTATTGAATTATGTTGTTCTTATCTTCCGGTTAAGGTTTTTATGCCTTTAGTTAACCTGCGTGTCATAGTTGCAGAATTATCAACAATTTAAAAGTTGTTTAATTGCGGCTAAGCCTAATTATTTTTAGCACAGCAGTCAGATTTGTTTACGTTTGAAACTTAGCAGAATAGTAGATTTGTTGCCAATTTAGAGAAACTAAGCTGCGGCAACAAGAAAGTTAACGCCTTCTTTTAATATTGCGAATTAAATCATGCTTAATACATTCTGGAATTTACTTGAGGAAATAAGTGTTTAAGATTTTCTTCATAATTTTTAATATAGACATTTGAAGTTTTTATGTATTTTTGCCTTGTCGTAAAGCGAGAACTGAATTAATTGAATGAGAAATACTGAATCATCTGCGACAAACTGTTTATTTATTTATTTATTTTTGTTTAATACATCGTTTTGGATTTCTTATAGTTTTTGAATAGAACATGTGGCAACGATTAGATAATTCTTCAGATGATATACATAATTTTTGTGTATTCTGAGTTATAAAATGAATAAGATGTAACGCTGTTAATTGATTCTAGCGCCAGAGTGACGCTATGGTAAATAAATATAGTGAATTTTAAAGAGTGCATTTATTCTATTGTGGCTTATGTGCTATTAACGAAATAGAGTTAATTCAATCCAATAAGTTTAAATGAAATGCAAAGTGTGCATAATTTAATATTCCGTACAAGGAAGTCACGTGGTGTGCACAGCAGATTTTTTACATCTGAAATTTAGCAGAATAGTGTATTTGTTGCCAATCTAGAGAAACTAAGCTTCTTCACAACACAGATAACACTTTCTTTTATTATTGCGAAGAAAATCATGCTTAATCAATTCTGGAATTTATTCGAGGAAATAAGTGTTTAAGATTGAATGAAAAATACTGAACCGTGTGTGAAAAACTTAATTGAATGAGAAATACTGAACCGTGTGTGAAAAACTGTTTCTTTCTTTTTTTCTTTTTGTTTGTTTAATTTCTTTTATACATCGTTTCAGATTTATTATGGCATTTAAATAGAACATGTATCAACAATTAGATAATTTTTCAGATGATATAATTTTTGTACACTCTGAGTTATAAAATGAATGAGATGTAACACTGTTAAGTGAACCTAGCACCAGAGTGTCGCTATGGTAAGCAAATATAGTGAATTTTAAAGAGTGCATTTATTCTATTGTGGTTTGTGCGCTATCGAGGAAGTGGATTTAATTCAATTCAATAAGCGTAAATGAAATACAAATGCATATAATTTAATATTGCGTACACGTCATGTGGTCTACACTTCAGATTTTTTAACTTATGCTTCTGATTTAATTATTTTACATTTAATTTTATGCAAAAAATCAATTTCTATTTAATTGTGTAAATAACTTCAAAATGGCAACACTATTTTGAATTATTATTTACAGTCTCAAGATAAATGTAGTCTTTTAGAGCAGCTTCTTCCTGAAGTCGTGGCGGAGAAAAAAAAAGATTTCCTTTCATTCAAAAGATATTTTTCTTCTTCCAGAAGAGTGTTAGGATACTTGAAAGGAGGGTAGAAAATTAGACTTTTCTTCCCTTGAAAATTACTACCCGTAGTTTCATAAATCATTTTATTCTTCAGAAGATTTATTCATTTCTTTTAAACTTTGAGAAATACTTGTTTTCCGTATACTTTTCTTTAGATATTTTCCTTTGAATTTCTTTAAATATTTAGTTTATTTAATTTGTTTGCATTTGAATGTACTGAAAGTAATTTTCCATTCAATTAATGTACTGCCCATCGGAAGTGTACTGTATATGCTTTACTGATTTAAAAAATGTTTATTCGCCAAGACTTAAACAAATATGAATTAAAAACGGTATTAAAAATCAAAAATTTATTTGGTAAAACTGGAAAATGTTTATTTTCCGTCTTAAAATTTGTTTATTTTTGTACAAGGATTATTGAGATAATTAGACTATTTTATGTTTAATGATGTAATAAGCTGTGAAATAAGGTATTACATATACTTAGTTTGTTTTTGTTAAGAGTATTATTAGTTTAATGACGTTGGTTGTATGAAACAGACACTCAGAAAAGAAGTTAAAGTTGTGAAAATCTACTGTCTTCGTTATCAACGCAATAACAATTAATTATTTGTGAAACTACATTTATTTTGTAATATACATTTATATATTAATCTTCCATTGATGATAATTTATTAACTTCATTCTTGAACTTATGCTCGAAATTCGCTAAAAAATTAAAAATATTTCTTGTTTTATGGGTTAATTCGAACTCCAAGTTTTCGCTGAATAATTCTTTTAGAGTTGCTGTTACTGACTGTAATTAGACTGAAACATATTTTTAGATCCTGTCATCTCTCTGTTTATACCAATGTTCCACATAAGCGAAATTTAAACGCGAGCCATTAAAAAATAAGTAAAGATTTAAATTATTAAAAAGTACTAAATCATTTAGTTTGTCAAGCCATTACAGACATATTGAAAAATAAATTAAAGATTTTACTTTTTGACGAATGACAACATTTTGAGAACTGGCTGTTTGCATGACTGTGTGCAAGCGAAATTAATGATCTTACGTTTTGTGCAAATGCAAAACTTTTCAAATCGAGTAGAATCATAAAAGCATGGTAGCGCTGTGTAAAGTAACGTTTCGAACTATTCGAATGCCTTAGAATATTTCTAACAGCAGTTAAAAAAATTACGCAGTGTGATCTTTGCACTCAGATTCCAGATTAAATTTTAAAAAATAAAGTTTGAAGATAGTGTTATTAATTTAAGAATCAGTTTCCAGAAATTCAAGTCCAGAATAAAAATCCCATATTTATAACAAGCTTTCAAAATAACAATGCTAAACTACATAGAAAAGAATTTCCATGAGACTATTCCTTTTACGTTAAGGCCTTATGGAATGCGTATATTTAAAAGAAAATGCTTAATTACTCAAGACGTAGCTGTACTATTTTTTTCTGGATAGTTTGCAAGAAATATTAATCAATAACAATTTTTATTTTGCCGTCACACAGAATTCGCGCAGTGGAAACAAGAATACTGTTGGTGTATTTCTTCCACCTTCGTCGCATGCCTTCGGGGTATAGTGGTCAGCACGCTCGACGCGTATTTTAGAAGTTCGTGGTCCTAATCCTGGCGAGGGCATTGCTCATTTTTCATTACTTCTGCTTCTAAAAAAACCTAATGTCTCTACAACTGTTTCCGAGTTACAAAAAAATTAGAAAGTAAGTAATACTGTAAAACGTTTTCGTTTGAAAACTGTTAAAATTTAATTCACTGTTTCGAACTACGTCTCTCATTGTAAGTTTTTCTGTTTTACTATGCGATGTGCTTCCATCTTTCAAGGGAAAACAAAGGTTGGTCTACGTAACTAGTTAGTTTGATAGAAGTGCAAATAATTTAATCGATAAGCACACAAGAATCAGCTGCATAAGGAAGAATGCTTTTGTAGAGGAATTTCTAATGAAAGCTGTTTCGTATATTCAATGCATGTGATGAAAAACGTTTTTAAAGTAAATGAAGCACATAATATGTGACGACGGAAGCGCCTTTTTTTGTTATATTGAGAGTGCAAATGTGCGTAAAATTTATTAGTGCGTTGATTATGTAACATTGTAAAACAATATTTCTTAATAATTTATTTTCGGTGGAGGTAATTTAATTTTAAGCAAGTTATTATTTTATGCAGATAACAAAAGTTCTGCTGCAATTTAAAATGAGGGAAATAAAAACGTAAAATTTGTTTAAATGCTTGTATATCTTAAGTTACTTATTTTAATACTTTAATAAGCAACGAACGTCTATAATTAGAAAAATAAAGTACCTTTTACTGTTTCCAAAGTATTATTCTATTTTCAAGTACATCAAAATCATATTATTTTATTTCGTGGTTGATAAATGTTGTTGTAACTAACATAACGCAGAGTAACCCGAAAAATGGATATTAGATATTTCTTACATCAGTAAAGGATATAAACATTCTGATAAACATTTTTAAATTTTCAGTTTTTAAGCTCATGGAAATGTTATTCCTTTAAAAGCATTTACGCAAGGACTTTCTTTCTTCCCTTTTGCTGACACACGTCCGTGATTTCAAAAGGGTTGTCTTTCTTACGACGAAAAATGTCTTCGAACATAAACAGTCGTCGAGAGTTCCTTATCTTTGCTTATTTAATGATAAACGCGCGATGTCGCGGTATTTTTTTTTCGCCATATCGGTTTTTACGTTTCTGTCAAAATAACACAAAATATTCCTTTCACTTTTGCGATATTTAATATCTGCACATAAATCTGAGGCGAAGGAAAACGGATGTAAATCATAGAATTTAGAGTGAGCTTTTTTTTTTTTTTTTTTAGTAAAGAGTGTGGTTTTTTTTTTTTTTTAGTGCTAACAGATTTCTGGGTCAAGCGCAGCAGAATTCCAGTTACATATACTCAAGGTAATCATAGCATGACTTGTCCGTATCCTTGTTCTTTATAGGCGAAAATTTAGTTAAATCTGTTATTACACGTATTTACAGTCAGACCAGACGGGCCGACCAGACGGGCGCAATCTTGCTGCCCTTGCTAAGATGAATTTCGTGACTTGTTCTGATGTTTTTCCCAGATAAGTAAGTCCCAATACATAATTAATAACAAACTACTGTAGGATGGCATTGTCCACAACAATGAGATGATCTACAAGCTGCGTGAAAGAATTTTTGTTTTGGACGGTGACAGAAGACAGACGATTCCGCCATTAAGACGATGACGCGATTAAGGCGAAAGACGCTTTCGTGACATGACATTCTAAAACGCAAACTTATATTCATGTGCAAATAAGTTTGTTGTAACTATGAATGTTTTCATTAAGTATTCAAGTTATTTATAAATCAAACTAGTTATTGGAAGCCCTTAGACAGTATCTCTGAAGTAAATTCACAGACATCATCCTCCTTGATAGCAAGTACTGATCCCATACTACCATTAACAATTTACCTATATTTTAAGGCAGTTTAACCTGGAGAATAAGTTTTAAGATGCTATTTAAATCAATATTCAAAACAAAAAGACGTACGTTTTTTGTTGGCATCATTCTTGTTTTTAAAACTGCAGCATATCATTTGAGTTTAACAAAGAGTTAAAAAATTATATTGCGCCTTTCTTCTTTGTCAAGTTCTCGTTCAGTCCAGAGATCTATGTACATTTCATTGGCAAGTGTTTAAACTGAAAAGAAGAATTGTAACATCATGACTTTTAGTAGACACGTTTGGCTGTTGCTTCGGCGACCAATCATGCCTTGCATCAGAAGTAAGAGTACTAGTTGATATTGGACCGTATTAGTAGATGCATTTTGAATCTAGAACAGGATGTCCTATTCAAGTGTTATTTGTAACCTTGAGTAGGAACACTGGTAAGTTAGCCAGTTTAATGATTGTGCGTTTCAGTCAGTAGCTGAAACGTAGCCAGTAACCAGTCGAGAAGGCTTGGATTTTATTTGTTTTGCGTTTGTATGAGTACGAAAGAGAGGAAGGAACGTAAAGATTTTTCAATTCTTTTGCTTTCGCAGACAGTTGAGGTTAAGGGCGATAATTCGTTGATAATAACGTTTAAGGATGGGTGTTTGGTACAAACATTTAGTCAGTCTGACCTCTCAGACGTCAAATTAGGTAAAAATGAAACCTCAGTTTGTCTCAAGGGCTTCATGAAAACATTTTTTGTTTATGACACACAAAAGCATAAGTATATTTCACACATTGTTGCGCGTGTACGGGTTGGTAATAGCTTGAATGCAAAACCGCTGATAATTTGATAGAATTTATTTTAGCAACAAAATACCCTTCGCAGCTGTGGATTTACACAAAAATACTTGTACAGTTTTTCCCAGTATAACAGAGTGCAATCAGTAATTACACTTGAAACTACTAAGAACGTTAAACACAACGCAATGCTAAGCGCATCTAAAGGCCGAAGCTCTTTCGGATATCTCAGTATTTCGGTTCAGCTCTGGACTAACAACTACTCCAATGATGTTCTCTCCGGTCATATATAGATTTCCCACAACCGCCCGGAAATCTCTAGTAGTTCTCAAAATTACTGGAAGGTATATGAGGGCCGGATACGGTTGTAGTTACATGGAGGGTTTATTACACTTATTCAGTTACAATATCCATTACAGTTATACAGGGACCGGATCGAAATGTTGCCAAATGGCCACCAAGTATGGCGACGTTTTGCGATTTCTCTTCAAATTTGGCTACAAAAACTGGTCTCCAAAATTATCACCAGCTTGGCGATATCTCGCCAATTTAGGGAGATAGAAATTTGCTGAATTTTAAATAGACTTGCCCATGTATTCTTTTTTTTCCGGCAAGCTTTTGTTTCTTTCAGTTTTTCATGTTGCATTGTGCAGAAAAAGTACAACAATTTCACAAATAATTCACTCAAATTATCTATATATGTACAAAATTCTTAACGACGTAATTCGTAAAACAGAGTGGTTAAAAAATCTGCCAGCTATGTCGCATGCACACCTAAGTTTTCCTCCCTCTCAACTCTTTTCTGGTGAAATGTTTGCGCGCATCCGCGCCAGTGTCCACCAGTTAGCTAAACTTCGCTTTCCTTGACGCGTTCTCGAATATCACAAAAACTCTATAGATTTCGAAAGCGATCTGAAATAGCTCCCTCTTCTTCAGATTATTTTTCTTTTTGGTTAGTTTACATTTTGCATTAATATGTTTCCTTTCCAAATGAATTTATTAGTACAGATGTTACTGTGAAACAGAAAATTAATGGTTATGTACTTGATTTACTTTTATAACTGAATAATTTTACTTTTAATAAAGGATTTTGCAAATTTTATACGTATATTATGGATTCCATCTCCGTCGTTCTGCAATAAATAAACTTAATTTTTAGATAGGCTCGTTTGCTTCGCAGTCCACCCCCAGTTAATCGAGATTTAACTGTACTATTTGCTCTATTTTAATATATGTGCTTTGTACAAAAATTTAATAATATTGACAATTATATAATTTTTGTCGAACTGGCGTGTTCTTTTTCCATTAAACAGAAAGCATATTTAAAGACATAAATGCACAATGAGACTTTAATGAGGAATAAACAACCTGGGAATACAACCTATTCAGATAATCAGGAAATCAGATTATTGGGCGGCCTTTTTTCTGTAACTGTCTAGAAAAACTTAACTCCTGTCCCATTGGAAAAGCAATAAACATAATATGAATTACCCATTCATTATTAAATAATGCTAATTTTTAATTCCGATAGCGAAGTTACGATAGGCTGCAATATAGTATGATTTGGTGTTATAAATATTCACAATAAGTTAATCAGTTCATAACAGGTTTTATCATTATTTTGATTTATAAATAACGATTTTCTTAAAATACGTTTTACAAATATTTAACAACTAGCGGGAGTACCTGATGCCAGTTAAGTCAGATAGAGAGTAATGCATCTAACGACAGAGAGAACGATACCATAGTAATCCTTGTCTAATAACGATGCAAAAAAATACACTTTTGAGACTGATGCGATATGAAACCCACATAAAAATTTCGATAGAAAAATAAGCTCATTCTTTCTCCTTATATCAGATACAATGGCAGGCAGTTTTTAATGATTTTCGTCTTTCTAATCAAATGGGCGTAAAAGCACAAGTTCCATCCAATATTTCACCTATATTCTAAGTCGATTAAATGTGATAAAACATTTTTCATAATTGATCAGAAATCAATAACGCGAACAAATAAACAAACATTCTTCTTCATATGCATACATTTTGTTAAACTTAAAAATATTTGATTAACAAACTCTACGATTTGAAAGCGAGCAGTAGCCACACTTTTAGAAATAAAGCATTTTTTATCTCCAACGCGCGAGACTGTTGCAACTCGAAAAAATGAATGCGAAAATTAGAGCTTTCAGAGTGTTTAATTAATATCTCGACTGATTAAATTCGTACGAAGATGGGAGTAGTTGAAACGGCTTCTTACGAATTTTGGAATCGGGAATAATGTATTTAATGTTTGATAATGCTATTTTTATTTCATCGTAAAACTTAGAAGTTTTTTATTAACAAACTCTAGGATTTGAGACTGAGCAGTGGCAACAACTTTCAAAATAAAGAAGATTTTCATCTCCAGCTTGCGAGACTGTTGTCACTCGGAAAAAAGAGGGCGAAAATTATCGTTTTTCCCAATTTTTAATTAATATCTCTGATTTTAGCTCTTTTTTTTTCAAAAAAGTGCATGTTGACCTTTTTCAGGACCCAGAAAAGAATTCTAGAAAGTTTGGTGAGGATAGCTATAGTAGTGACTGAGTTAATTGCGAACAAACAAATATACAGACATTCTTCTTTATAGATAACTAAAACAACTGCAGAAAGGTGTTAGACCTTATAAACCTCTGATATGCATTCATGTGCATTATCCATGATTTTATGTTACTGCCCCTCACCTTAAAAGTAAAAACAAAAGTATTTCTCCATGTACATGCATACCTGGTTTAGAAATAATTTTCGAAGTGGTATATTCTGATCCACTGGTAGTTTTAAAAAATGCTTGACTAAGAATACAATAGAACTTGGAAAGTTTATTCTATGAATAAGTTTAGAAGCTTTTTCTGTTTTTTCCCCATCCTCATCCGTTATCCAACCATGTCCGTACTCCCAACGTGCCGTTCTACACTATTGTCACTGCTTCTCTTCCTCCGCCGACCCCTTGTGAGCTCGTCCATCTTCTTCAAGGATGTCAGGAAGACCAGCACGTGGCTTTGACTGCATTTCATCACGTCGTAGTTATTTTAGTATCATTTACCTTGCCTCGCTCTATCTTGAGGAAAATCGATATTTCAAAGTTTTTGTGCATCGACATGTTTTTCGAATATATCGGTGGGAAACAACGGAATTTTTAGATTTTATTTTAATTAAAAGAATATGTTATTCAAAGAATAAAGATACTGCTAATAATAGACGTAATTCTAAATTCTTAATAGATATTCTTTTCCAATTTTGATCTTTTACTAGCAGATTTGTATAATACTTAGAAAATTGTAAAAATGAAAATACGTCATAAGTATATACAGCAATGTTTTTCTTCAAAAGGATGTTGTTTTGACTATTCGTTATTTACATATTAATAACCATTTTAAGTTATTTTTATTTTAAGTGTGGTGGGATTTATATTTATTTTAAATAACCAGTTAAATTTAATTTTAAGTTACTTTCCTGTAACCCTTCATTCCCCTAATGTCAGCGCCAGAATATTTAAATTTGGTAGCGCGCGTAAGAAATGCAAATTCTACCAGTGGCAGAAAAAGTTTAAATATCGGCGTTCCAGTAGGAAAAGTTAGAGAGAGTCTGGGAAATCTTTGTGCGTGGTTATACGCAAGCTTCCGCTTAGCAGTTATTGCTGTTTAGACGTGGCTTAATAGCTATTATCTTGCTGCCACTACAATCTACGCGCTGTAGGATACAGATTGTGTGAGCCCTATAGTTTAATTCTACTACTTGTGAATATCTCCAATTCTGAGTTTGATTCTAACTGTTTCAGTTATCGCCCAAGCAGAGGCGTAGTATGTTAGCGTCAGGTTGACGCATTGTAAATAATTTAAAGAGTCTAATAAAGGGAAGTTTTAACCCTTCTTCAGTGCAATCACTATTTCTCCGGATTCTACACAACAGATAGAACCTTACAAGTGTTAAATTTTAAATGAAAACGTATCGTAAACAGTTACTTGAATTTATTTCTTTGAATTGTCTTTAAATATGTATGTTTTTTATTTAAATAAAATTAAAAATTAATTATTTTTTGTATATTTTAAGTACTTTTCCTAACTTTGTAGTGCAAATTTAGTTCAAATGTCAACTCGTGTCCTTGCATTCCGTGCATTAATTTAACAGGTAAAATTTTAAACACATAAACAGCTGTTTAATGACAATCCACTCAGTCTTGAATGTTTGTTTGATAATTCACTTCTAAGCTAGTAAATAAGTGCATGTTGCAATACTTGCAAATTCTTTAAATTCCTTAACTCTGAATGAGTAGAACTATCTGAATGAGAAGAACTCTGAATGATTAAGAATTATTCTTTTCAAATTTTCAGTTAGTTGACATGTAGTCTTAATATCCATGGAATATTGTTCATATAAGAAGAATAGTTTGAATACATTTTTGCCAAATGACTAACCTAAGTGATGAAAGTTAAAATGATTTAGTATCACAGTAAATTTTTAGTTTTATATGCTCTTACTAATGCAGCTGTATAATGGCTTATGGAAGTGGAGAAATGATGAAAGGGTGTAATTAACTAAGCTTCAAATATATCTTTGCAATATCTTTTGTCGGACTTACTAGAGACATAGTTTGTAGCATAATAGCTGTTAAACACATAAACTTCTGTATCTTCTATATCTCCTATTCTACTGGGCCGATTGTCGAAATTCAACTTGCGTTTTTCATATCTCGAAAACGCGATTTAGGATATGTATCAGATTTATATGTAGCAAAATTCTAGCATAGGTATTTTGACACAAAATCGGACTTTCCCTGAAATAACGTACCTATTTTTTCGATATTTCGATTCTACGACTCAAATTATGCCAAGTTTTGCAAAAATCGCAAGCGTAGTTTTTAAAAAATTACCTCTCAAAATTTTAGCTCCTTCAAGTAAATTGAATTTGATATATATTTTTTAATATCTCTTTTTTTATTAAACTTTGTAGAGACATTAGGGTTTTAGATTTTTTTTTTTTTTTTTTTTTGAAGCAGGAGACATGGGAAATGAGCAGTGCTTTCCCCGGGATCGAACCACGACCTCTCGGTTACTCGTCGAGTGTGCTGACCACTACATCACGAAGGCTTGCGAAGAAGGCGGGAGAAATACTTTATATGCTTCCCCTTTTAAAGGGCGACTGGGGATTAGAGGACACAATCGCCAAATCCTGGTGGTGGAGAATCATCATCCACCACCTTTTTTTTAGTTCGAGCGCCACTGTAGAGACATTAGGTTTTTTTTTTGAAGCAGGAAACATGATAAATGAGCAACGCCTTCGCCGGGAATCGAACCACGGACCTCTCGGTTACGCGTCGAATGTGCTGACCACTACACCGCGAAGGTATCCGAAGAAGGCGGGAGAAATACCTTAAACTTACTTGATTCCTTCTTCTAGAATTCAAAATTTTAGTTCTTTCCAAATAAAATTCGCCCACTTTGTATAATTTATTCTTAAAATTTGTGTTTTTTAACTAATTTTTATAAATTTTTCGAAAAAATGTTTGAATTATAATCTATAAAATGTTTACCAGCGTCTTAAAGTAGATGTATTTCTAAGCATACCTGGAAAAAATTAGGGTTTTTTATTCAAAATTTCCTAAGATATGTGTAAATTTACATATTAGGACATTTTGAAATTAGGTATATTTGTTATAAGCTATAATAACCCCAAATGTGTTTAGGCATTTTGTTAAAATTATTTGAAATTGTGAACGGTGACCTTTTTTTCGCTCGTGTACAATGTAAAAAAGGAAAGTAAAATAGGTTGCTATAAATTAAAAAGTTCGCCAAGTGAATGATTCTTGGCGCAAAGTGAAAACAATGTGCCAAGATAATTTTTTAAATTTCTCCGCAAATGTTTGGTCAAAAATAACAAAATTTAATATCTAGGCATAATGAGTCGTAAAATCGAAATATGGAAAACAACTGGCATGTTATTTCAGAAAACGTTCGATTCTGTGTGAAAATATCTAAATTAGAACAATGCTATATATAAATCTAATAAATCTTAGTCAAGCTCTCGAGACATGGAAAACGCAAGTTGAATTTCGTCATTAGGTCCAGTAGAACGGGAGATATAGAACTGCCTCCCCCCATTTTTTGTGCAGTGTACTTTTTTGTGCATGTGTTAGTAGTCAGTCGCCTGTGTGTTGTTCTGAATGTAGCGTATATTGAATACATCCTCACATTAAATTTTATTGCATTTTCACTGTGTCTAGTTATCATTTGTGTGCCATTCTTGGATTTAATTAATTCACAGAGGTCAGGCTAAAAACGAATTAGTAATATTTACAATGGATACGATAAAATTCTCTCGACGATAGTTATTATAAACATTTCGTAAATTATATATAGCTACATTACAGCTACCTTTGGCTGACAGCAGAATAGGTTTATGGGATTCGCTACTTTGCGCCGTCATTTCGAGAATAGCAAAATAATTTCAAGATTAGACTTTATTTTCAAGTATTTTACGTGTCTTTATTTGCAATTATATTAGTTTGCGTACAAATTTGTTACAATTACATTAGTATGTGTTTATAGTATTAGAAGAGAATGCACAGGAATATAGAATATAAGCAGAAAATATGATCCGCTAATTTAAAAAAATTATTCAAAAAGGAATAAATTTTACTAAAATGACTAATTTAGCTACCTAATTCAACTAAGATGAACATTAAACGCAAAACATGCCCTAAATGCGATCTAATTAGTATGAACACCTTACACTTTTAATGAGAGTTATGTATTATAGTTTAAAAAGATGAATTAGAGTAGATGCCTGATTAATCTAAGTAATATTAGAAAAGATGTGTACGGTTAACTCAAATTCACTTGCAATTCAACAGTAGTTTAAAAACACAGGAAGGAAGGATATCCTATCTTATAATCAGCAGAAATAAACTATTACTTATTTACCTGCACACTCAAGTAGTTATGAGTTAGAATTTAATATTCGCAACTGTAAGAAATTTGAAACATACGATTTAAATTTTACCCACTGTTAGTTTTATTTTAACTACTTACCTGTATGTCTTATCTCGTCACCATACGTGCTCGCACTTCAGATTTATGAAGCGGCATAGATTTAAACGAGGATGGAGTTTTAACTGGAGACTTAACCGCTTAGCCCATCAACGGCTGAACAGTTAAGTTGTATAGACATTAGGTTTTTTTCGAAGCAGGGGACATGAAAAATGAGCAACGCCTTCGCCGGGAATCGAACCACGGACCTCTCGGTTACGCGTCGAGCATGCAGACCACTACACCACGAAGGCATGCGAAGAAGGCGGGAGAAATACCTTATAAAGTCACTAAACATTCGTAGGATTCGAACCTTGATGAATGGGCTACTGCACGAGCGTTTTCTTGGTTTTCCGTATGTGTAATGTATATATGAGAGAGTTTCCCTTAGAAAGTCCTCCGCTAAGGCATCCTTCCCCTTAGGCAGATACTGAGTGCTTTGTCATAATAAAATAAACCAAACCTTAACCAGAAACCCAGTGAAATTTGCTACGGAGTACTGACGCCCAGTTCAAGAAGCTGTTTAAATATACTATTTTAGAATTAACCGAATTAACCAAAGTGTGTTGTAGATTTGAGTAGGTTTTTGGCAGTCGTAATTAAGTCTTAAACTTCAGGATGTCAGGCAGGTGCTGTTGAAGTTGACGAGAAGTTTAATTATTTCCTATTCTTAGCTGGATTATCCGCAAATCATGGCTAATAAAGTTTTGTGTTAATTTTTCACTTTAAGTCTTAACGTGCAGATTAATAATTAAACAGTTACAGAGATGATAACTCACCAATCTTTACAGGTAAGTTCTTATAGCCAGAGTTTTTCCTTATGGAGAGAGGGGGAAAAGGCAATGTGACTTTGGGTGTCTTTAAAACAATGCATTTCCTAGAATTCAAAACTCGGGCCCTTGACGAACATTATGATTTTACTAATCATCAAAATGAAAGACAAACAATATGAACAAATGAAAGTCGAAACAAACAAATGAACAAGAAACAAATGAAAAACAAATGTTTATTATGAAACATAAATGTTTATTATTAAAATTATACTCGTCAGAAAATGTTTGTGGCATTTCATTTGGCGGTGCAAAATAACTCTTTTCAATTTTATTTAACACTATTTAGTGCTCAGGTTGTTCTATCACCCGGCGTCATTATAGTCTAGTTCCATAGGGCCGCGGCCTCGCGACTCAGTTTTTGAAAAACCTCTAATCATCCTACATTTTCTCATAATCCTGCTTTTCCTCATAAATAAAAGGAAAATAAGCAGTGGGGACTTTTGCAAGAATGTTTTACTTGAGCCCGAAGTCTGCCTTAATCGGATCCTACCTACCTCAAAGTATTTTGGTGTTTCTACATTTGTGATATAAAGAGCAGTTCATGTAAGTTTCATGCACCGAAAAAAATTTATATTTATAAAATACAAACAAAAAAATGTTTAAAAATCTGAAAGCTTTAAGATTTTATATTACGCCCAAAGGGGCACTTTTTTTTTAAAGTTTTGTGTGTTACCTTCATCTATTAAATATACTGCTATTCGCACTTAAACAATAAAATTCAATTCAACGGCAATGTCGCGAAATAATTTAAAAAGAGCATATCTTTGGAATTTCTGATACACAGTCTCGCGCGCTGGAGATAAAAAGTGCTTCCCCCCGTAGAGTGTTGCCATTGCTCGCTTTCAAATCGTTCAGTTTCTGAATCAAAAATTATAAATCATAAATGATTCATGAAATAGGTAATAAAAAAAATTCCACATTCGAAATTTGGGCTTCCAGATGCCATAGTTCGAGAGGAGGATTACATTTTTCAAAATTTGGTGGCTATAGATATCGTTGTTTTATCACAATACGAGAAACATATATACATTTATGCAGATTCTTCATTATTTAATTTATTTAAATATAATAATGCAGGGCGATAATATTTGGTGGCAACAATTTGAAAAGTGATTCAGTTTGTTAAAGTTTTCGATGTAAAATGTCAAAACGAAATTAATGGCTGGTAATTAAAATTCTGAGCTAACGTATTTTGGGCTAATAAAGTTTTTACAAAAAAGTTGTCTTATTTCTATTTTCTTTTATTCTTTCTTTACTTCGTACAAGGAAGTAATATAATCACAAAAAATTTCGAATACCATATTTCAAAGATAATATCCAATTTGACCGCTATCGAATGCAGTTTAGCGATATTTTTGCGTGTTATCTGAACGTAATGACAGAATAAAAGACTCTTACTCCCCAAATGAATTATAAAACCGATTTAGAAGGGAGTAAGAAGAGATTTTTTTCGTGGCGTCTGTACGTACGTACGTTACGTATCCCGCATAACTCAAAACTGAGGAGCCTCAGAACATTGAAATTTTGTACATAGGACTGCTATAACATGTAGATGTGCACCTCCAATTTTGGTTGCAATTGGCCGTAACAAAAGTATATATATAATTTATTAACTAAGTATTAAAGAGTATATTATCTCCCAATATAAAGTTAGTAGAAGTATCTGAATGAAGTAATCTAGAAACATTGAAAATTGAATCCCGAAATTTAAAAAAAAAAAAAAAGGAACTTGAAGTTAAATCTTGTAAAACAGAAATGGAACCCTTGTAATTGATAATTAATTAATCAATATATATACATACACTCACTCTGTTAGTCGGCTCAGAGTGCTCATATTTTTTCAATTCTTATACGTTGGTAAATTACCTCGTTTTTTGCTGTAATTGATCGAATTATGTTGTTTTTATCTTTCGGTTAAATTTTTGTGCCTTTGGTTAATCTGCATGCGGTATTTGTAGAATTATGAACAATTTAAAAGTTATTTAAGCCTAATTTTTTTACCATAGCAGCCATGCTTGTTTACATTTGAAACTTAGAAGAATAGTGAATTAAATTAGTTTCTCCCCCTTTAGTGTCTTTCTGCCGTTGTTTTAAATGTATTTGATGTTTTATTTTTTTTTTAAATCTTTCACATTTTTAATGAAAATATCTTGCGTTTTTATGTATTTTTGCCTTGCCGAGAAGTGAGAACGGAATTAAACGAATGAGAAATATATCTGTAATTAAATTAGAGGAAATAAGTTTAAATGAAAGGCAGCAAAAAATGCGTATAATTTAATATTCCGTACAAGGAAGTCATAAGGTGCATACATCAGATTTTTGTATTTATTAAACGTATTAGTTAGCCTCGTATTTTAAACTTCATTGTGTTTAATAAATGAACTACTTCTTGGAAATTATTAATACCCAGTCAACTAAATGTAATATTAATTTAGTATAATTTTGATTATGACAAACAGAGAAATCCCATGATCATCGAAATCTTACGGGAACAAAATCTTAAGCAAAATCCTAGGTTTTTAAAATCAAAATGAAAAGGTAAAAAAATTGTATATTAATCATATCCTTATCAATTTAATTAAAGTCACCTGTGCAGAAAAATCTAATTTGAAATGAACGAATTTCAATCGGAAACTCTATCTAGGTATATTTTCTTATTTATTTTTGTCTCAAATTTAACGAAATCCGTTTCATTTAGGTGAAAACATGCGTAAGGAAACTGATTAAATTAATTAAGCAATAAAGCAATCTCTCAAAACTACTTTGATGTTTATATTTAGACTGGGGGCATTAAAATGTGATAACGTACAACATCTAAATGAAATTAGTTTGTAAGAGGTATAACACATAAGCAAAATAATTTTACCTATCCTAATGGCTTTTATTCCCCTGTTCTTGAAAATTATAACGATTTCTTTAACAGATATTAATTTTAATAGTAAAATAAATCCAAAACCACCTAGTTATTAAAAACCAAAAGTAAAGATTCATTATTAAAATAAAGTCAGGTTTGTTTCTTAGAGATCAAAAACAAAAATCGAAAGATTTTGTTTTGCGTATGCCATAATCGTTAAGTTTTTAAAATGTACACACAATTAATATTAAATTACGAAATCTTAAACAAACAAAATCTGACTTGGTACAAGTATCTAACGCATTGAAAGAAAACGATACCCATAAATGTAACATAAACAAACTCTTTATTAGTTTTTTTAAATTTTCAACATTTTTAAAAATAACCATTTTTGCCAAATTCTCTTATTTGTCGTAATAGGCTTATGGCGATTATCATACTCTCTGTTCATTAAATTTATACAACCTTTTGGGTAAAAAAGGAAAACAAACGTTCAGTACACGCTCAGAATTATAAGAACAAATAAAGTGCATAAACTCCCCGTAGATTAAATTGTACTACTTTGAATAGTAAAAATTATTAATCAGAACGGTTAATTGCATAGACTTATAAGGTATTTCTCCCGCCTTCTTAGCATGCCTTCGTGGTGTAATGGTCAGTACACTCGACGCGTGTCCGAGGTTCGAGTCCAGGCGAAGGCATTGCTCCTTTTTTAAATCTCTAGCATCGAAATAACCTAATGACTCTACAGTGGCGCCCGAACTAAAAAGGTTGGTGGACGATGATTCTCCACAACCAGTATTTGGCGACTGGGTTCCCTAATTCCCAGTTACCCTTCAAACGGGGAAGTATATAAGGTATTTGTCTCATCAGAAGATGAGAAGATGCTAAGAAGATCAGAGAAGCTCATCAGAAGATGCTAAGAATAGCATGTCTTCGGGGTGTAATGGTCAACACACTCGGCGCGTATTCGAGAGGTCCGAATTCCGGAAAGGGCATTGCTCATTTTTCATGCTTTCTGTTTCAAAAAATACTCTGCAGACTCATTTAATGTTTCTTACCACATAAAGCTGTTAATTTGAAATAAAACCGCAAAGTAAGTGAATCGAGATTACGAAATTTTATATAAAAAACAAATTATAAATTTGAAAAATGAGAAACAGCAGAAAGGTATCTTACCTGTAGAGTGAATCGATATTTTTATATAATAAGGAAGGGAAATCTGACCAAATTTGCAACGCTGTTAGCGGGATTCGAAATTCGGACCTTCTGTTTGCCAGCCGGACGTGCTTTCCAATTACACTACGAAGACAGGCTGCGAGGATGGAGCAAAACCTTACATTTCTTTGGTAAGAAAATCTGCATTATACTTACAATATCAGAAATAGTGTTAAAAGCATAACCAATAACTATAAATATACCTATCATTGATATAAATTTAAAAAAAAAAAGCTAAACTGAGTGTAACGCATCGCGTTAATCATTATTTCACTACTTATTTAAACCTCTAAAGAGCGTGACCAAGATAATGCACATGGCAAAGACCTGAAGTCTGACTTCATATGGCCCTTTAGTAGTTGGTGGGCTGTAGAGTGGCTGACGAGTGTAACGTACTGATTGTCTCTCGGCAACCCATAGATTTTCTCAGTAAGTGAGATATGAGAGATTTGCAGAATGTGCAGGACAGAACAACAATGGTACCGCCTCTTTATCGAGAAATATCAGGACAGTACAGACAACAAACGCTCGTGTATTTATCTTGTTGAAAGATAGCTACAGTTAGGCTTCGAATATAGGGCACAGTGACGAGCTTTAACACGTCAGATATATAACTGTGGCTGTTCACATTACAGCCTATGCGAACAATAGGTGGCCAGAATGTACCCTCATTGGCACCCTATACCAGACTAGGTGCCTGACCCGTATGACAATGACGAGTGCAAGATGGCGACGTTTGTTCTCCTCAGTGCCTCCACATACGAATGTATCCACCATTCAAGGAAAGCTGCAACAATGGTTGATGTCTAACATTCCGTGGTGTTGGAGATATCGCCACACTGTCCATGCGGACACTTGTCGTCTTGCACACAAGGCAAGTTTCTGACTAGGGTGCGTGACGTGGCTGAAAGATCCTGCAAGGCCGAGAAGACAACATGTCTGTCCTCTCAAGCATTATGGCAGGGGGCCATTGAGATCCTTCAAGGCATTCAGCATGGCTTTCCTGCAGTCATCGATTCCATATTCTCCTTACAGTAATTGGATCCCAACGAACACTAGCAGTAATGTCGTCGAACGAATAAATTGCAGTTCTGATAGGCCACGACGTTGTGTGTTGTAATTCCGACACTCTGGTATGAATTTCTTCTTCTTATACAAGGCATAACACGACTTATAAAGGCGTAACACGACCTTTACACAGACAACCGACGTTTAAATGTGATTTCCAAATGAGAACTCCTCTATTCAATTATCCCATTTATTAACAATTTACATTGCGTTACTCATATCTTCTTTCTGCGCATGAGCTGGAATGTTATTCATTTCCATATCCCGGGCTTGTAGCCTTCATGCAAATTTGACGTTTCTTTCATGCTCCTTCATGGTGTAGCAGTTTCAATGACAATTCACAATATCCTGTCTAACAATAATTTATATATTCAAGACATAATCCAATGTTTCGATGACTGTTGTTACGTTTTCTCAAATTTAACGGTACTTTTTATTAGTTCTGGCTTACATTTGTATATCGTCAATAGCATTTCAAGTAAATGAAAATGAAAATTCTGTTACTTTTCTTATATGAAACCCGTATGTTATTTTCATTCTCTTTACTAGGCTAAAAGCGCATATTCAAGTTGTAATTGGATTTTTATCTAGTCAAGGTTTTATCAAACGTTTAAACCCTAAATATTCAAAACATCAATTACGTTGAAGAATTACGTTGATTTTGATGTAGCACCAAAGACAATATTATATTAATTAATATTCGCATTAATTCTCAGGCGAAATAAACTACAGTTTTAGGCTATAAAAGTGAATTTATGGATTAGAATAGAACTGGATTTACATTCCCCGATTAATGGAATTTGAGGTTACACTGGTCCGAAATCTGCTATGTAAGCATGATTTGCTTGTGTCATCATTCTTCTTAAATATCCACGTTTATTATATGGTTCTTTCAGGACTTTGTCCCTGTTTTGCTTTTATTAAAGAAGCTATTTCTGTTATATGCATAAATGTATTTACACTCAAGCTAAAGGTTTGCCTCACAAACGATACATATCTGTCAAGTAAAAAATGAAATAATTAACAAACAAAATGTCTATCATGAGAAAAATAAAATCATAAACAAAAAAAAAATCCGAAAGATTTCAGATTTTACATTACGCCCAAAGGGACGTTTTTTGAATGTTTTCGGTGCTACCTTTATTTATTAAGTATCATATTCTTCACACTCAAACCATGAAATTCAATTCAACAGCTATATCGCAGAATTATTTTAAAATGAGCATATCTTTAGAATTTCTGATACGCAGTCTCGCACGCTGGAGATAAAAATGTTTTTCTTTCGCTCAATTTGAAATCGTTGAGTTTCTTAATAAAAAATTCTTTAAAGTTTTACAAAATATGAAATCGATAATAAAACAAATTCCAACTTCCAAATGTGGGCTTCCAGATGCCCATATTCGGAGGAGGATTATATTCAAAATTTGATGGCTGTAGGTACTGTTGTTTTATTATAATGCGAGAAACATACATAACATTTACGCAGATTCTTCGTTATTTAATTTCTTTAAATATAACACTAGGCGATAATATTTGGTGGCAACAATTTGAAAAGTGAAACGGGCATTTAAAGTTTTCGACGCTAAATACAAAAACGAAATAAATAGCCTTCTGAGCTGACTCTCCTTTGGGCTAATAAACATAACTGTAAGGTGAAAAAGTTAATTTTATGTCTAAATTTGATTTAATTATGGAAAAATAGAAATAGAGTATAGAATTAACTCTGCAAACATAGAAATAGAGTAATGATTAAGAAACATGGCTGCACGTTTGAAATAAATGTAATGTGTTACTATACATTTTAGAGAGATGATAATGAATATTATATTAAACTTGGAACTTTAGTTTTCCTTTTAAAATAAAAGTCATTTACCCAGCCTAATGTCCTTAGCAAAGATGAACGAAAAGGCTGCAGTTAGTTAGAGTAGGTGATTGCATATCGAAATGAAAGCGAAGCTGTGAAATTAGCAACATAGGATTTTGACGTAGCCTTATTGGCATCGACAGAAAACAGAGAAAACAGGTACTTACAGAAGGCAATCTTCAGAAACGAATATTCCATGGAAGGACTCGTAATACCACCGACGCAGCGGTATCAAAAATTATTGTAGAGGAGTTCGCATGTAAACTATGTGAAAAACTATAAACTGTGGTTGGTATCGAAGTGTACTTTTCTTCAGTTTGAAGATACTTAATTCCTAATCGCCCTGTCTCACATCCAATAGTTCACATAATAACTTACATGCCATAGATGGCGTTTAGTTATGTTATCAAATGATTCAAAACTTAGATTTTTAGAGACATTAGGTTATTTCGCAGCAAGAGACATGAAACAGGAGCAATGCCCTAGCCGGGACTCGAACCTTAGACCTCTCGAATACGTGTCGAATATGCACCACGAAGGCATGCTCAGAAGGCGGGAGAAATACCTTATATACTCCCCTCCCCCTTTTAAAGGACGACTGGGGATTAGGGGACCAGTCGCCAAATCCTGGTGGTGAAGAATCATCATCCACCAATTTTTTTTGGTTCGTGCGCCACTGTAGATTTATTAGACTTTTTTTAATAGTTCAAAGGGGCTTTGTCCCTGAAAGACTACTGTTTTCGTTTTGCGATTTTGCGTCGGAAACATTAAATGTCGGTTGACTTTTCAAATTATTGCCACCAAATATTGCAGCCCTGAAGAGAAAATTAAAGAAATTAAATAATGAAGAATGTGCATAAATGTATGTATGTTTTTCGCATTGTGATAAAACGATGGTACCTAGAGCCATTGAATTTTGAATGACGTAATCCTGCTGCGAATATGGACATCTGGAAGCCCAAATTCAAAATTTGGAATTTGTTTCATTATCGATTTCCTATTTTGTAAACATTTAACGATTTTTTGATTAACAAACTCAAGGATTTCAAAGCGAGCAATGGCAACGCTGTACAGAAAAAACATTTTTATCTCCAGCGCGAGACTGTGTACCGGAAATTCTAAAGATATGCTCATTTTAAAATTATTTTGCGATATTGTTCTTTAACTGAATTTTATGGTTTAAGTGCCAAGAACATGATATTTAATAAATAAAGGTATTACATAAAATGTTAAAAAAACGCCCCTTTGGACATAATTTAAAATCTGAAACATTTCAACATTTCAATTTTTTTTTCAAGATGGAAGAGTGAAAAATGAGCAGTGCTGTGCTTGGGACTCGAACCTCGGATCTCTCGAATACGCGCCGAATGTGTTTACCATTACACCACGAAGGCATGCTAAGAAGGAGAGAGAAATACCTTATAGGATCATTTATAATTCATCCTGTAAATAATATTTTAATATAATATAACTGATTCAGGATTAAAATATTAATTCTTAATCTAAATTCATAATTGTGCAATAACACATTATGAAGTCATTTGTTGTTGCTTATACGTGAACACGCAGCTGCAACAAAGCTTATTAGTAAGACCGCAGCGGGTTAATTTATGTCTTAAGTTTTGGCATTTTCTTACACTAAGGTTATCCCAGTCGATTACTGAATCGTAACTCACCCCTAAAATATGACGGCTTTTAAATCCATTCAGCAGCTTGGTACTCATCATAATTTCAATTTCATGCTCCAGAGGATACAATTTCACGCAGGTAGAGCTAATTTTAAGGCTCTGATATGCAATCTCTTTCGATGCTTGATGGAAGAGCCTCACCCACGAGTCAGAGTTTACATTTCTAAGAAGCTTTTTAAATGAAAGTTTGGTCTAAAACCGCGTTACGGGTGAAATGCCATGACATTTTAGGAGCAGTTAATCTCTAAGTACATAAGCTTAAGAAGCTTGAGTAATTCTGCTCTCCGATGAATGCAACCGGATGATAAAAGAGGAAAAAGGAAGGGACTAGTATCATTAGTACAAAGCTTTTACTTTTTACCCAATTCTATGCTAAAAAAATCTTTAAACACCTTCCGATTTCAACAGACTACACTTATTTATTTTGATTATCATTATATAATTTCCTTTTCCTAATTGGTGTAATAGTATTATTCGCATGAAAAATCGCACTTTTTTAATAATTCTTACTCTCACAGTTACTTTTGGCCACCGGTCGATATATACCTGAAATATTTTTATCTCTGCAATAAAGCATTTAAACAAATCCGGCCCTAAAATGTTTGTGTTTGAAGCAATTGTGATAAAAATATTAAAATTTCTATTAAATTTTTGAATCACTCTGGTGTGTAGATGCAATTCATAATTGAATTATTGGAATCGTGTAGTACATATTTCACTGGGCTTAATTTCCTTTTCCTTGCTCTTAAGTTAACCAACAGATTCGTTTAAAGTATCACTTTCCTTTTATTTTCTTGCATTATCTAAACTCACTTCAGATAATGCACGTAGCCAAGATAGTGTTTAAACGACAGATAGAAGAGTTAGGTGTGCTTCCATTTCCAAAATCTTCCTCGGAATGCTTATAAGGCAGTTTTATTAGAAATTATTATCTAGTCAGCTTTGAAGGAACATCATCGAAACACAGGCAAGCGCTCCAGCGTTCTTATCAAATGAAGGCATTTGAAGAATCTCTCTTTTGATGCAAGTCCTTAGATCGGCTGTACATCGTTTTAGATAGCTTGGATTCTTTGAAAATTTTGCCAGTGTGAATTTCGCGGAGGAGAAATCTGAAAAATAAAGGCCTTTGAAGTATGATAAGGATCTGTTTCTACTAAAGCAAACCCAAATTTGCTCAAAATGTGACATAGAGTTGAATGTTAGAAAGAGGATTTACCTGTGCTTACACTGCAACACGAACTACACTCTCCGAGACGATGGCAAGGTCATACATTTTCTATAAAAACCACATTAGAATTCTTTGGCTGCTAAATTTAAGTTCCTGCAAATTTCATGCACTTTTCGTGAACTTTCTTAACACAGTATAAGGTATGTCACCTGCCTTCTTCGCATGCCTCCGTGGTGTAGTGGTCAGCACGCTCGGCGCGTACTCGAGAGGTCCGTGATTCGAATCCCGGCGAGGAATTGCTCATTTTTCACATCTCCTGCTTCGAAATAACCTAATGGCTCCACAACAGGAATATAGTAATTACTAGATATTCTCACTGGGTAACTTCTTGGCAGGTCATAGCCTCCCTACATGTAAGCTGCAGCCAGAAGTTACTGGTTATTAAATTTGGTTGAATTTCTAATGGTAAATTTGAGATTTATACGTAACAAACACTTGTGATCATTGCTCTTAAAATACAGGAATGGTGTGTGTTAATACAGTTATATGTTAAAGATTTGTAAATATTTCCTAAGCAGATTATATGAAAAAAACTTGAATCTTTGTTGTATTTTCCAAGGGTAGTTATTCCTACGAAAAATGGAAAACAGCCTAAAATTTGCTTAAGGAAGAACAAGAAGTAAGGTTGTATTTCTCAGTATAGTTAATAAATATAGTAAATTCGATCCTCAAAATTCAGAATGTTTGCAGTTGAAAGTCTGCAAAATTTTAAAGAAAACATACAGTAAAGTTGTTAATTATAAAACTGTATTATTAAAGTTTATTAAAGGAGGTAGCTTACACTGTCACCTATTAAAACTGATTAATACACATTTCACAAATTAATTTATAACGTCTTGCATTCATGGCTATCTTAAACTGAGCTCGGCGTTAGAAGACTGTTTAGTGAATAAGCAACAAGCCTTTAAAGTATTACAAAATGAGGAGAAGGTTGTGAAGAACCCTTTGTTAATTTAAGTAAAGTTCACAGATGGCAAACACTTTTGACGTAACTCAAAAGGTAATGAATAACTTAAAGTAATGAAATTAAGTATAACCTAACGGCTTCGCAGGTTCACTATACAGCAAGTTGGCTTTGACTCGAACTCAGCGTAAATAAGCCTAATTGCAAGAATAGCTAAACGGCAAAGAAATCTAATAGCTTGATAATCAAAGCTAACAACGTGTCCTTCAGGCAGGCAGAACACGCTTTGACTTCACCTTTCAAAATCTTTCCTTAAATACTAACGTCTTCCTACTACATTTGAATACACGCGCGCCAATTAGTTTGCATTCTGAGAAGAAAGTGTGAGTTGAAAGCAAAGGCGATAGCTAAGCTACTTCAACATAAAATAACTGTTAAGTAAATTGAATAAATCCTTACACACTTTAAGTAATAGTTTTTGCATTTCTTATATTACGAAAAACAAAATACTCATTTCTTTATTATATAGCCAGCACATTTAATATAAACAAAGAATCAGCACCAGAAATTGCGCTAAACAAATCCATTTTAAAAATATTTACTAACTTCAAGATTCACATTTCAACCTTCCTTAAATATTTGAAAAGTTTTTATCGATTTATTCATGGTATTAGACTTTCAAGATGGTGCCTTGATGCAAGATGAAGGAATTCCTCAGAACAGGAAGTTTTCTACTCTTAATTACTTAAATTCAATTGAGATTTCAGCTTGGAGCACTCACGGATTAAATGAGTTTCGACGTCCAAAATGAGCATCACTAAGTGCACGACTTAGTGAAATATTTATTTCCAGCGAGCAAGCCGTACATTAAAAACTCATTGGGAATGGGTGTGTGAGGACCTAAATGGACCTGAAGTCAAATATCGATCAATTACTTACGCGTATACTCACTTCAAATGGGTGCACTTCCATTCCAGTAATGCTGTTTCGCTGAAATGGCCCTTTCTGCATTCGTTTAGTTTGTTTTACTGAAATGGTTCAGAAACAGTTGCTTCTTTCTGATATGTTTTCTTCTATGGAATATAAGCATTTCCTTCAGCATCTTGCCATCAAAGGACGGGAATTATTGTTCATAAATTATCATTACTTTTTGTTTTGTGTGCAAGTATTATTTCATGCAAAAAATTGCAGATCTTTCTATTCTAAACCTAACGTATAAATTATTAAAATAATTCAATAATACGAGTAATAGTAAGAATGTCCTTAGTGCATGCGATATATTGTACCATAATAATTACGTCATAGCTACCAACCTTGGTATCTGAAAAATCGAGAGATTTTGGTTGGTTTTCATGCTGTGCGGCGAAGGAGCACATTTCAGAATCACTTTACAGTTCAAGATTCAGATTACTGAACTATTTGTAATGCATTTTTAATGATAAATACATTAATATTAAATTAAATATTCTAAATTTTACGCTGTTCGACTAATTTCATACTTTGGCTAATATCATGCTTTGGCTAATCTAATGCCACTCTTCGTCTACTTTTTATGCTCTTTGGTTAATTTATGAGCTTTGAGAGATGGAAAATGACCAATACTCTCGCCGGGACTCGAACCACGGTCCTCTCGAATACGCGCCGAGCGTGCTGACATTACACCACGCAGGCATGTTAAGAAAGCGGGAGAAATACCTTATATACTCCCCCTTTTAAAGGGGAACTGCAGATTAGGGGACACAATCGACAAATCGATTCTCCACTACCTTTTAGTTCGGGTGCCATTGCAGAATCATTAGGTTATCTATGAGCAGAAGGGATGAAAAATGAGCAATGCCGTCCCCGGGACTCGAACCACGGACCTCTCGAATACCCGCCGAACTTGCTGACCATTACAACAGGAAGGCATGCTTAGAAGGCGGGAGAAATACTTTATACGCTTTGATACAGAGATATAGTAGAACGTCGATTATCCGAAATAAATAAAGTCATAATGGTTTCGGATAAACATTTTTTATACTTAAAAAATGAAGAATTCAAGAAAACCATTTATTCTGAAGAACTGCACTATTTATTTGAACTAAATGGAAAATTATTTTCGAGTATTAAGTATTTTATTTCTACAATAAATTATATATTACGTAAATTAAACGGAAAGCTTTTAATAACAGTTATAAATAAAATTTCCCTATTATAATCAGCAATTAGCAAACTTTCTGTTATCCTTTTTTAAACAAACACTTAATTTCCATTAATTTAAATAAAAATATTTTATGTGTAGTAGCTACCCTTAGAAAAGAAACACTCACAAAATTACGCACACACAAACTGTTTTGCAGAACCTAAAATACTGAAACAAACTGAATGAAATAAATCCCTCTGGAAGAGGTAAAGCTAAAGAAAGTAAATGTAGATGATTATAAGAATGTTACAGGGAATCCCACATATTTCAAAGCGTTTTAAAACTTCGTATAAAATCAGCAAACAGGTGTTTCAGAGTGTGATTAGCATCTAAAGTGATTACAAATGTAGTGGATATTTTTTAAAGGAAATTTTCACTGAGAATGTGTAAATTTAAATACTGTGGTATCTGAAATGGAAGCGTATAAATGTTGTTTATATTTGATATTTTTCAGTCTGTTTATAGTGGAACACTAACTATCGGCCATCTCTTAATGAAAAGTTTATCTAAACGTTATTCTTAAACGTTATTCTCATACTCTTTTGTATCTCCCAAAACGAAGTATACTTCTGTAATAAGCCTTTAGTTTCAAAGCATATTCTTATATGGCAATTTCTTGATTTTGTATAGTTTTTTTTATGTGTCCAAATTTGCGGGACACCTTGGTATATTGTACCCGTAATAAGTAGAGGTACTGGCTTCCTTACACGACAGTTCTCAAATAAAGCGCTTGTTATTACACTTCTGTATTAAAAAGGAATAATTCTTAAATTTCCCTTTAGCGAAAACATGTATTAACAGCTGTAATTAAGAATAACACAAAGCAGATAGCTTCGTAAAGGCTAAAATATTGAAGCAGAAACAATTAAATTAGCAATTTGATTTAGATAGTATTAGGGAGAGAAAGAAAATGAATGCAGCTATGGTGTGTTTTAGATTCTTTGCTATGCAAGAATTAAATTATCGAATACAAGAAGAAAAGCGACTGAAAAAAATTTCCAGATATTTTTATGTCTATATCTGCGTTTTATTAATGGATATTTTGTGAAATCTATGTCTTTGCCTTAAGCAATTTTAAAGACATTTGATAAATGACATACTGATAATTAATATTGGAATAACTGAAATTTCTAATAGCAGTTATGAGCTTCAGGTAAGTACTCCGTTTAACTGCTTATTTAAGATGAAACGTTTACGCTTAATGAATTAGCAAAACTTAGCTTTTATTTGTCATTCACTTTATCTGAAAATGTTGTACGCTTTTCGATAAAGTAATGGCATGTTTGTCAAACTGCAGGGGATCTTTTCATTTGAAATCAAAGTCAGGGAAAGCTACATTTGTTTTTAAAAATGGCAAAGACAGATTCAAAGAGGAAAGAAACGTTTTCAATAAAGTGAAAGCAAAACATTTCAGAACACTTTAGAAGTCGTCCGATAAATGTCGGAAACAGTAGACAACTTTCTTTAATTAATTATTTTGCGTTGGGCACATACCACTTAACTCTAAGAAATTCGCTGATGTTGAACTAAGAAGAAAAACATCTTTTAATGGATTTTAGAAATATCAGCATGAAAGAAATACAAATAAGCAGGGCATAATCTATGATTATGTGATACAGTGCTTTTCACGCTAATAAGAAAATTATATTGCACATTTATTTTTTAAATTAATCAAGCTATTGAATGACCACCATAATTAAATTAAAAGGATAAAATCCGTTTTATAATAACGTTATTGACAATGCGATGCAAAATAACAATAATAACCATTGGGCTTTATAAATTCGCTTTTCTTACTGTCAGCTAAAAAATGCGTTACAAATCACAGCAAAAAGCAAAACATATACCATTGTCTTCAAAGCGTGAACTGTGCTTGTAACAACAGTACCAATTGCATAAACTTAATAATGGCATATCGCGTCGCTTAAAGCATTTTAAGTAAAATTTAAAAAATAATAAGACGATCTGAAGCATTATACAAAATCAAAATATTAGTGAAAATGTATGAAAAAATTGCAAAATAATAAAATCTAAAACGTGTAAGAAGCTAATGTTCTAAAAGGTTGAAGGACTTGATAGGCAAAGAGCAGAACTTGATAGTAGGTGTTTTTAGTTCTCCACTGGCAACTCGCATGCTCACATCTCGAACGTTATTATTCGGTCTGGGATAGAAACAAATTATTTTATCCAGTTTGCTTTAAAGGGGTGGGATATTTTCTTCCTTAATCAAGACTAAGTCATTTACAAACAAATTTTCGTGAGATTTCTTCCACTTGTAAGGTTTATCCTAATTTTATTAACAGTTATTTTAAGTTATGCACCTATCCTATCTTCTAGTTTCAGCTTACAATTTCCTACCAGAATGTAATTTCAGAAATGAATGCAAATGAGTAAGAGTATTATTTAACTCGATGTTTCACCAATTTCAGAGACAGAGTCTGATTTCCTGACTATCACGCGTTGTCTTTTGGCTACGTCTCTCTTAGATATTACTACGCTCGGCCATACTTTAGGCCCTTGCTTGGCTTCGTCGATTTAATTAATACTTAGGGGCGAACTACTTAGAATCCTGATAGCTTCGGCTATACCTTCAGTTAGTTTTAGTTAAGATAAGTTAAGTTTAATTTTCTATCCATTTAAGTTCCAGCCCAAGTGGAGACTTTGCTGTATACTCTGAGTTAGAAGTTGATTGTATTTTAGTTAACCCTTCTTAAGTATTCCGTGTTTGTTCACACACTTAAGTGATTATTCGCTTGCTAGTGTTTTGTGGCGTTCAAGGTTTTGAACACTGAATTAAATAAGTGAAACCCCACACGCTTATTTCCATGTTGAAAATCAGAGAGATATTTTCGGCTCCATTTCATACAAAAATTTTGAAAAGTTAGTTATCTCACTAGGTGCGGTCAAGTATGGTTTCAGTTGTTTTAAATTTTCTTCAGGCAGTGACGTGAGAAAGGTACAAATAAGTGCTCAGATGTGAGAACTGTAATGGCATTTGGATCATCAATAAAGATATGGATGTAAAGGCTTCGAATTCATGCAGGCCTCAACCTACGTTGTCAAGGTTCTGAGTTTAGGATAAACCAAGATCGCTTCTCCTTTTGATGTTTGAAGATGATACTTCATAGATTTCGCAGCGGATTCCCAATGTCCTCCAAAATGTGGTGCGACTAAAGGAATGAAATTCCATCTTACATTTTCTGAAGTCAGGAAAAAAATGAATATGCTAATTTTTCTGCCTATAAGAAAGCTTTTGTATTTCTTTGCTAGCAATCTTGGAGTTTTTCCATAGTCACTAAATATTTCCTTTCATTTTCCTCTCCTAGCTATAAGTCGTTTTAGTGCTTCCAGACCAACCTTAAATGAAAGATCTTTGACGACTTCATGAACTACGCGCATGGTAAAGCAAACAAAGATGACACTTGAAAGCCTTTTGTCCCCGGCCTCAAAGAATGTAGATTTTATTTTTAAACAAATTAAATTACTACAATTTTATGTTTTCTGTATTGCTAAATTTAGAATAGCTGAATGGCATAATATTTGTGCAAACATACGAAGCTTACACCAGACTGAATTCAATTGAAAGTCAACAACTTTCAATCGAAATCCTTACGACTAAAAATATTCACAAACTAAATTCTGGCAAAGTTCGAATTCTAAAAAAGAGATATTTACAAACTAAATTCTCGCCAACTTGCGAATACAAAAATCTTGCTTTTAACAGCCTTTAGCAACTTTGAACCACATGATATAAATTGAACTCGCATTCTAAATAAGCAAAGAAAGTTTTCACTTATCTTTTTGATTTTTATAATCCTCCATTCTTTTCTGGCAGAATTCCTCCCAGGTGGGACATCTCAAATTTTGCCTTTTGATTTTCCGTCTTGGGCGGCTGATACTTTGAGAAAGAACTGCGCCAATTGTATAGTCTGATGCGTCTGCTGCAATTTCTAAATTTTGGTCCCCTTCCGAGAATTTAAGAACAGGGGCATTAACTAGGGCGTGTTTCACTCCTTCAAACGCCGTGTTCGCCTCAGCTGTCCACGTGAATCTCGCCTTTTTCGTTTAAGAACCAGCAAAGTTTCAAATATCTTTGCGAAATCTTTTATGAAAACTCTGTAATATGAACACATGCCCAAAAAAGAAGATAATTTCTTTCCCGTATTTGGAGCTGAATAACTCTTAACCGCTAATATTTTGGAATTATCTGTTTCAGAACCGTTTTTTGAGATTTTATAGCAGAGATACCTGAATTCCTTGCAGCAAACTTGCACTTTTTTGGATTTACTTTGAAGCCGACTTCATTTCATTCATGTAAAAAATTCCTCCAATACTTAATGTGTTCATCTATGGTTTCGCTGGTGACAATAATATCATCGAGATAGATAACTGTGCTTTTGCCTAACACAGGCCTTAAAACAATGTCCATAACTTTTTGAAATGTAGCCGGAGCTCCGCTTAAGCCAAACGGCATACTCAAAAAGGCATCACGCCAGACATTGTAATAAAAGCTGTTTTCTCAACATCTTCGACATTTACTGGAATCTGAAAATAGCCTGACGTCAGGTCTAGTGTAGTCATACACTTAGTAGAACAGTTTTCCCTTATAATTTCATCAATTATCGGGAGGAAATAGAAGGTATTTCATTATGCTAATTAACTTACGGTGATCAACCGCGAATCTCTACGAATTCGGATCTGAGGTCGGCAGCCCATTTCTCTTTTTGCACAAAACTACTGGACCTTGCATAGGGGCTGGTACTTGGCGTAATTATCTTGTACTCGAGCATTTTCTTAATGTGCTGCTCGAGAATGTTTTCCTTCACACGGTCATACCTATAAGGCTTAGACCGGGCTGGGGGCGCCTTATCACTGTCAGTACTGTGTGTTACAACTTATCAGAATACAGGTTTTTTATTAAACAATTGATAAAATTTCCTTACCAATTTTTTCCTTTCTGATTCTTCGAGATGATTGAGATTCACCTCCGACATTGCCCTTTCTTCTTTTTCAACGGTGTCCATTTTCACCTGTAAGGTACAAGCTTTGAAATTAAGTTTTGCGCTGGCTGCGCGTAAGAAATCAACCCCTAATATAACTGCGGTTAACAAATTCTTTACCACCAAAAAATTTATTTTTGTCACCTGGTTCTTTATTTGAACATGCAGCCCCACTTTTCGCCTTGGGCGGCAATCACCCTTTGTCTCGTTGTTTTAAATAATCTATAGCGACGAAAATGCTTTTTAAAGAAGTCTTGCGAAAGGAAGCGGCATTGAGCCACGGTTCTAGTAGGACGGTAGTATGAACGTTGTTGAGTAAAATATGGGTCTCTGGCAAAGCCGAATTTTCTACGACTACCGTATTCAGCGTAATGTCTGAGAGACTTTTCTTCCCAGATGGGAACCGGGCCCTCTTCTCGGCCACCGAAATCAGTTTAAACTGTTCTTTTCCGCCCCTTGGTTCTGCTGCTTTTTATTTCCCCACGCTTTGGACTGACAAGTCTTCTTCTTATCTGGTTTTTCAACTTTCCCCGCTTGCCGATACGGGTTTAGCTTCGAGGTTTCTTCTGCGAAGGAAACCCTGAATACCGGCGAAAGTTGCTTGCACGCGCATTTTCCGCCGTTCTCCTTCTCTGAAATTTTACTGCTCATTCGAATAAGCTTTCTAGAGTTTGCCGGTTTCTGACTTTAAGAAAGTCCTGAGTTGGCGGAAGTAGACAAGGCAACATGACTTCCATTATGTCCTTGCCTGGCCTTTTTCCATACAATAAATTAAAAATTTTGATCTTCCTTAAGATAAAAGTCCGTTATTTCGTCGAAGTTTTTTTTTAATACTTACTAAACGACGCCGACTCGAGCTTCGCACGGTCTTACACAACTGGAAATGCTTTCAATAGCGATGTTTTAAAATTTTTCCAATTGTATGTTTCTGAACCTGGATCCCTCAACAAACTCTTGCCAATATTTTTATACCGGCTGAGAGCTTCGCCTTTTAGGTTCGACGTAGCGATGATAATTTTCTGCAGCTGGTTCACTGGATATAATGTGAAATTCAGGTCCAGCTGCTCTAGGAAGTCATCATGGAACCTTTACCGCCGAATACTGAAGCTGGTTTCATGGCAGCTCTCACCGTTTCCACGATAAATCCGAATCCCTCCATCGGGTTTGCTTGAGGTTGAGAGAACTGAAAGGTCGGAAGGGTCAACGTAAATTCTTCACTGCCTAGCGGCATGGTTCATTAGGAATGTATCGGGCGCCAAATGTGCGGTTCCACCCTTATTTCACAGTTACATGTGGGAACATCTTACACCGATAAGCGAATAATCGCTTGGTGTGTGGACAGAGACATAAGACTCAAGAAGGGTTAATTACCCTTTATTTCTCAAAATAAGGATAAACACAGTCGGCTCCTATCCCAGAGCGTACGGCAAAGCATCCACTTAAGAATTAAAGCTTAACTAGTGCTTAGCTAAAAAGATATAGCCGAAGCTATCAGTATTCTAAGTAGTTGGCCGCTAAATCTCAATTAAGTAGGCGAAGCTAACAAGAGTCTTAAGTACGGTTGAGCGTAGCAATAGCTTAGAAAGAGATGTAGCCCAAAGGCAAACGCGCGCTAAAAAGTCTGACTCTCTAACGAGATTAGTGAAACATCGACTCTTAAATACTATTCTTACTCATTTGTATTAAACGTGCTTGTGAAATGCATTCTGGTAGGAGATTGTAAGCTGAAATTAGGAAACACAGGAAAGTGTGACAAACTTAAAGTAACTTTTGTAAACGTAGAATAAATCTTACCTTAGCGTATATACAGGGTGTCCCAAAACGACAGCATAAACTCTGCACAGCTAGATTCCTCTTTGGGAGTTCATAAAAACTGCCCAAAGAAGCGTTCCTGTGCGATCCATAGTTTACGAGAAAAATTTGAAAAACAAAGTATGACGTCACTGCCGGTGCAAGACAAAACACTTTATTGAACATTTCAACAGCAGTATATGCACAATTTAAAGCAGATGTTCAAAGCCTTCGCCGCGCATATCGAGGCAGGCTTGAGCACGCCGTGGAATGGCTGTCATGACACGTTGCAGCATCGCGGGGTTCACCGAAGTACAAGCAACATGCAGACGAGCAACTAAATCCATTGGTGTTGTCACTATGTCTCGATACACCAGTTTCTTGAGATGGCCCGTAGGAAGAAACAAAACGATGTAAGATCTGGCGAACGTTGCGGCCGTAGAACCGGACACCCACGTCTGATCCAGCGGTCGGGGTATTCCATAACCAACCAACCACGTACAGGAGCACAGAAATGCGCCGGAGCCCCATCATGCTGGAACCAAAGTCCCTGTATTGCCACTAATGGTATGTCATCGAGGAACTCGATTAAGACCTCATTGAGAAACACCAAATACGACTGTCCCGAGAGCCGTTCAGCCAACAGATATGGTCCAAGCAGACGATCCCCGAGTATGCTGGCACACACGTTAAGGGACCAACGTTCCTGATGTTTCTGCGGCAGGATTGCATGCGAATTGCCCTGAGACCACATTATCGTCTGGAAGGATATGCCAATACTGTTGCTGATACATCCAATAAAGTGTTTTTTTCTTGCACCGGCAGTGACGTCATACTTTGTTTTACGTATTTTTCTCGTAAACTATGGTTCGTACAGGAACGCTTCTTTGGGCAGTTTTTATGTACTCCCAACGAGGAATCTAGCTGTGCAGAGTTTATGCGGTCGTTTTGGGACACTCTGTATATATCTTAATATATATATATAACATTTATATCTTTGCAGGAAAAAAGGAATCTATAAAATTAGTGATTTTGGTTTACTCTAGAGGTCTTTCATGTGTTCTTAATTTAGCAGCGTACATAAACATATGTCGTTTATAAGGTTAATATTTTTCCAGGCGTTGTTAGAATGGCTCAGAAGCTAAAGAAAAGAAGCTTTTAAATTAAGAATTCAGGGACTTCTAAAGGTTCTTATGATGCAGCAAGTAGTAACATAAAATTGAATGAATATGAAACACAAGGAATCCTCTTTATAACGACCACCGGGGTCTTCAGAGGATTTTATTCTACTTTGGTTTGGTTTATTTAATTATGGCAAAGTACTCGAGGGCTATCTGCTTAAAGGAAGGGATATCTTCATGGAGAATGTTCTAATGGAAACCAGTTCGTATGTATGAGGAAAACCACGAAAACGCTAGTGCAGCCAGCCTTTCGCCGGGATTCGAGCCCCCATACGAATTACTAGTTTCAGCGGCTTTAGAGCTCGGCCACTGGTGAGGCAGTCTAGATGCGATCCTATTAAAGATGTGATGTTCAATATTGATCTTTGTTTATGTTTTAAAAAAATTGGTTACTTTCATAAGTGGTCGTCTTAGGAAAAATGGCTGTATGAGAACACTCAGTATATTTATTTTCAGCTAATGAAAATATTTTCAATTGAGTTAACAACATTCTATTTAGTCAACTTCTCATTATAATTCGCTTATCCTAAAAAAAGAAATAAAAAGGTTAAGCAGATTATTATATATTAATAATAATTAGTTTTACTGTCAGAAAAGAAAATTATCTTTCAAATGTACTAAACTGCGAGAAACTTTGTTTCTTTTGTAAATATGCGTAACTAAAAGAAGCAATAACAATATTCATTAAATTCTTCTCCTTAATTCAGTCTTAAATTTCTTCAAAGAAAAAAATCGCACGGAACTGCAGTCAGAAAATCTAATCACAGGCGTAACAGACTTCATCCTCAAATTTAATTATGCAGAAGCAAACATGTGTCTTTTTTATTACAGTGAAAAAGTGTCACCATTGTCATTAGTTTAGACTTTTTTGTGTGTCTTCATTGCTTTCTCTTACCTATGCCTTATCGTTTCAGAAAAATTCTTCATTTCTCAGTCATGAAATTCCTTAAAGATTTTTTCGGAGTATTTAATTTGTTGTACTAACAGAAAGCTTGTTCTTTTCGTCAAATGTCGCATGCTAGAACTCATGAATAATGAAAAACAATTTGTCTTCTTCATCTTTGTTGCTCTGTTACTAAAAAAATATGCATGAAATTCCATAAGAGTTTTCTTATTATTTTTACTTTAAGAGGACTTGTTTTACTTGTTAAAAATTAACTCCTTAATTCAAGCTAGACATCTTTTAGCATCATTCCAACAAATAAAACAACAGTTCTCCGAATAAAGAATTAAATCAAATATCAGGTAGATAAAATATTTTTGCTCAGCCATAAAGTGTATTTTCTGAGTTGGGAAAAGGCATGAATGGTATTCACATATTCATTTAGTAATGGGTGCGTCATAAATTCGTACAAAGTTCAAAAATTCGTAATAAAAGAAGCAATGCACGGAAAAAGTTTCCGGTCAGAAATACATTGGATTTTTTTTTCCATGAAAAAAACGTTTGCAAAAGTAACCGACAGAGGAAATCACAACACACGTCATACTGAGATGTTTAATGCAAATCAGGCTATCAATAGAACACTTGGCTGGAAACGGATTGGTCATTCGAAGCCGGCAGCATGCTTTCTTTATCAGATCGGGCGTGGGCGGTTAAATTGCTCTACAAGAATGATGAATCCACAACTGTTACATTGCGAAAGTTTCGCATGGAGAAAAGACTGAAGGCGCAAAAACCTACTATTTCATTGAATGCGATACGGAATTTAGTACGACGTTTTGAGGAAACTGGGAGTTTGAAGGATCGTCAGCGAAGTGGCAGACCACCCTCAAGAGCGGACTGCGTCCATGTGGTACAAAGCGTCATGAAAGATATGGTATACGGGAAGTAGCAGTGCTCATGAAGCTGAGAGAAGAACGCGGATTCCGGAAGCGTTGAGTCGACGTATTCTGCACGGAATTTTGAATCTGTACCGATACAAAATCCAGCGACTTTACCAGCTATTACCGGCAGATACAGATGCAAGGCGAAAGTTTGCTACATGGGCGCTGGCACAAATGGAACGTAACCCACAATGGTTGCTGGACGTCATGTGGACGGATGAAGCTCACTTTTCACTGCATGGTGACCGCAGTACGCAAAACAGTCGTATTTGGGCGACGTCCAACCCTCGTGAATACCAAAGCCAGCCACTGCATTCTCCTCATGTGACTGTTTGGTGTGGTTTCACCACGTCTTTTATTCTGGGCCCTTTCTTTTTTGAAGAACACTATCCAGAAACCTGTGCAGTCACTGCAGCACGGTATCTTACGCTTTTGCGTGACCACGTTGGGCCTGCAGTGCAGGAAAGAAATGCCTTACTTGTTGTCACCTTCATGCAGGATGGTGCCCCGCCCCACATTGCACGTGACGTCAAGACGTTCCTGTTAGAATCTTTCACCGAAGACCGAGTGATAAGTCGCGGTTGTAAGATTCAGTGGCTCTCAAGATCAGCAGATTTGACCCCGACAGATTTTTGGTTGGGGCGATACTTAAGGTCTCGTGTGTACCGTGTACTCGTACCTACCGGGGCTTCTCAACCACACTGGTGAAACTGAAAAATGCCATTCGACTGACCTTCACTGCCATCGATGGCAATTGCGCTGTAATGGGCGTAGTGACGCGCCTCACTTTCCTATTACCTTGTGGTGGTGGTAATGTTGAACATCTGTTACGATAAAATAAATGCATAGCGTCATGTTATTGTGATCTGTTGGATTGCCTGTTTCTGTTTGCGTGATTTGAATAAAACGTTTCAGTGTGTTGTTTGAGCGCCCTCTGTCGGTTACTTTTGGAAACTTTTTTTTTTGCATGGAAAAAAATCCAATGTCTTTCTGACCATATTGGAGCAAACAAAAAAATTTTCCGTGAATTCCTTCTTTTATTACTAATTTTGAACTTTGCGCGAATTTATGACGCACCCGGTACATTCAGAAGACAGAAAAAATTATTTTTATAAAGAAATAAGATAGAATTATACATTTGAATGATTTTAGAGTTAGATTTGACTATTTGAATGATATCAGCTCCTAAATCTATGCATACACAGATTGCTGTCTGTTATTCACTTACTAACCAATAATTTTAAGTGTCATATGACTTAGCGTACGTTAATTTACAAGGAAACAATTCCAATTTTAAGCTCAATATTTTTGAAAAATACAGAGGAATCTACTCATCTAAAAAAATGTAAGTAAATAATTATATTTGGAGATATAGTACAATTTGAAAGCTTTCAAAATTTTCAGAAACCTGTTTTGAAAATTTTGAAACCTTCCAATAGCGCTGTATAAAATTTTCAAATTCAGTTTTGAAAGTTATTATATTTACCAATTTTTGCACTTAAATTATAAAGCAATTAATGAAGCGATAATGAGCGAAAGATATATATGTTGGCTGTCAAAACACACTAACTTAAAAGGAAAAATTATGAAAAACTTATGAAAATGTAATCTTCGAAAAATTAGGTCAGAATATATTATTTATTTTAGTACTGCATAATATCTCAAACTGTAGTTACTTTAATTCGACACAAAGAATGCATACATTATAAGATATTTCTTCCGCCTTCTTAGCATGGCTTTGTGGTGTAACGGTCAGCACACTTGGCTCAATATTTTAAAATTTTTTTATGCGTATTCGAGAGGTCCGAGTTTCGATTCCCGGCGAGGGCATTTTATGGCGGTAGATGATAATTCATGGCAACAATTCCAATGGCTCTATTGAATAATAACTACTGAAAGAAAGGAAAATGGAGCTGGCATGAATTCAGCAAAATTACGCGTATCATATTTCAACAAAAATATCCATTTTGACCGCTATCGAATGCAATTTAACGATGTTTTTTCGTGATATCTGAACGTAACTACAGTATCAAGGACTCGTTTCCCAAAAAAATTATGAAACCGATTTAAAATAGATTCTGAAGATATTTTTTCGTGGTGTCTGTGCGTACGTACTTACATACGTATGTATGTATGTATCTCGCATAACTCAAAAACGAGTAGACTTAGAATATTGAAATTTTGTATATAGGACTGCTATAACATGCAGATGTGCATCTCCTATTTTGTTTGCAATCGGCCGCACCAAGAATATATATATATATAATTAGAAAGTAATACACGAACAAGAGAGACCTATGTGGTATTTTTTTTTTCGGATTACTTTTTTAGTATTGTATTATTGTTTTTTCATGGTATAACTTTTTTACTCTGGAACTACAGTACCAAATGTACTTTTAAGCAATAGCTTTTAGAACCTTCCTGTTCTTTACAAATATATATATATATATACATAAATCCACTCTCGGTCACATAAATCTACACTCGGTCAGTGAGCTCAGCTTACTTATTCTTATATATTGGTAAATTGTGCATTTTTTGCTTAAAAATGACTGAATTATGTTGTTCTTATCTTCCGGTTCTATGCTTTTCCGGTCTAAAGTTTTTATGTCTTTAGTAAATCTGCATGCAAGATATGTAGAATTATCAACAATTATCAAAAGTTATTTAAGTGCGGCTAAGCCTAATGATTTTTCGTATGGCAGCCATATTTGTTTACATTTGAAACTTAGGAGAATAGTGGATTTGTTGCCAACCTAGAGAAACTAAGCTTCGGCAACAAGAAAGATAACGCCTTCTTTTATTATTGAGAATTAAATCATGCTTAATCCATTCTGGAATTTATTCAAGGAAATAAATGTTTAAAATTTACTTCGTAATTTTTAATATAAATATTTTGAGTTTTTAATGTATTTTTGCCACGTCGCGAAGTGAGAACTGAATTAATTGAATGAGAATTACTGAATCGTCTGTGAAAATCTGTTCCTTTCTCTTTTTTTTTTAATTTTCTTTATACATCGTTTTAGATTACTATAGTACTTGAACAGAACATGTGGCAACGATTAGATAATTCTTTGGATGGTACACATAATTTTTGTACATCTGAATTATAAAATGAATGAGATGTAACGCTGTTAAGTGAACCTAGTACCAGAGTGTCGTATGGTAAAAGAATATAAATAATTTTAAAAAGTGCATTTACTCTATTGTGGTTTATGCGCTATTGACGAAGTAGATTGAATTCAATCCAATAAGTTTAAATGAAATGCAAAATGCGTATAATTTAATATTCCATACAATGAAGTCATGTGGTGTGAACATCAGATTGTGGTGTACACGTCAGAGGAACGGAAAGGCTATGTAAAGCCCTCAAACTTGAGGCACGTGCAGACGTGAGACAAAGAAGAAAATATACACTAAAAACAATTATTTGTTAGGTATGTAAATTTGAAATGTTTTATGCCCGTAGATGATAATTCATAGCAATAATTTCAATTGATCTATTGAATAATAACTATTGAAAGAAAGGAAAATGGAGCTGACGTGAGAGCATTATCGTGCTATGATTCTCTATTATTTTAAAATAGGATTAAGTCAAGAAGAACGCTTTCAATAATTACAGTTAGCACATGGAAATTAAGCTCCATCTTGCTCCACTGGATCCAGATGGTTTAGAGGACTTGACAGAGTTTGGAATTATATCCACAATGAAGAATCTTATCATCTGTGATCTCAGAAAATGTTTCAGCAATAGGAAAAATGTTAATCAATGATAACTTCTATACCTACTATATACTACTAATAATAATTGGTGATGAAACGTACATACCTTTTTTTTGATGTTCCAACATATCAAAAAGTAAAGTAAGAGATTAACCGATAATAATGAAAAAACAGCAAGCTATGAAAACAGTAATATAATCCGTTTTCTTCTGAAGCAGAAAACTAATAAAGCCGTCAAGTTAGAGGGATCGAAGACAATTACGCGTAACTGGTACACCACTAAGTGCTTTCCAGAAATTCTTCAAGAAATGAATATTAGGAGACTCATGCTTCGCCATAAAAATGTACCTTCTCATTCAAAAGACTGGCAGTCGAATTTCTTGAACAAAAGCGCATCAAAATCATCCACCCTATTTTCCTGATCTCCGTTTGTGGGACCTCTGACTATTTTTAATATAAAGCAAAATTTGCATGGCCTTCGCTTTCATTCAAGACTGGCGAAGCTATAAAAACATATTTTTCATCGATTTGGTTTTAAATTCGTCTGTAAATATGCATTGATTTGGGGAAAACTACTTTGAACTCAAATAAAATTTGGTATGTTTAACTCGCACTATTCACTATAAATAAAAAATTTCGGAATGACCCTCGTATTATTTGTGTTGTGTAACACCAATTTGTAATGTCTCACAGGTTTAGTTTGTGTATAATAGTTTATACTGTAAGACAACAAAGTAAATTTTAAATTAGGGCCTCCTTTATAACAGCAAGTCATATTGAAGGAATATTTAGCAGTTCTGTCTTTATTTTATCGTCACATCAAGATAATCTTCAAATGTTCACTACTGAACACTTTTTGACGGGTCGTTCAATTATTAGCATGCTTACGTGTGATTTTAACTGTTCGATATATAACAGTCACAAAGAATAACAATATTGACTCAAATCTTTGCATATGAAGAAGCTGGCTCAGTATTAACTTAAATAATTTCCAACTGCGATTTAAGAAGGCGTTCAGTTGTCAACGAATAATGTTAAATTCTATACTTATTCAAAGAGATGGAACGTCTCTGCGTAATGAAATAAAATGAGTCCTGAAATAATATCCTGAAATAAAATATTTGTAATAAATGGAAAAGTAAAATATGTTGCATGAGAAAAAATATGTATAAGTTTTTTGTTTCCAGCCATTTCAGAACAAATAGCTTTGCAAAATTTAATTATCGATATTTAATTATAGAATACAAATATTTAGCTGTATATTTTTTTCTTTATAGATATTTGATGAAATTTTTAATAGCGTAGTGTTCGTTTTACTATGTTAGCAGTTTGTATTGTTAATTAATGAGTAACGTTTGTTTTGTCAGTTTCTTTAAAGTTAAATTGTCAAGATACATGTTGTCAGGACTGAGTGTTCGGTGCATATTCTTGGAAAACATCTTCGTGAACTCCTTAAGTCCTGATCTGGAACAGGGAGCTGAAAAAGATTAGCTTTGTTCTGGTGTAGATACTGTGCTGGAGAATAACTGCACGTGAAAGGGATTTAAAATCCTCTTTTATTAAATCACTATTATTTACACACTTCCCAACTCGGGAGGGATACAAAAAGTAAAAGACCACACTTGGGTCTAAAATGAACAATTAATAATATTTAAACTGAAGCTAAATAGAACTTAAATAGTCGTTGCTCGCAGAGCTATACGCGAGGTTGGCCTCTAACTAAATGGTGCGTATCAAGATTTACTAATACTGACGCACTTGGATTTATTTCAATAAGCAATCACGTAAAAGCACTATGGCTTAGAATTTAAATGCTAGCTGGTCAGGCGAACGTCGAATAGAGTGACCGTGATCTGAGACTAAAAGCTCTCTCACACTGAGAGGTTTCTACCTCTTGCTTAAATAGTCGTTGGCTTCACTTCAAATTAGCATAAGCTGAAAACGCGCGCTTCTTCTAACGGGAAGTTGAAAATGAGAAGAGACAGAGAGATTTAAATTAAAATAGAACTTTGTTAGTTTAACTAAAACCTTGCAATGTGACATTATTGTAAGTATAGTGTAGCAATGTGACATCATTGTAAGTATAGTGTAGCAATGTACGTTATTGTCCATATGTTAATGATAGGAAGTAATTCAAAGGAGCAATAAAATATATTATGTCCCTCACAGAAACAGAGGAAACAAGTGATATTTTCCTTTAAGTTTCATCCATGTTTGGTAAGTCTAAAACATACGGGATCCAGCTATGTCTAGACACTAATAAAATTCAGCTTTGGATATACATATATAACACTAGAAAACACTTTATTTCATAAATTTCACATAGTGGAACAAAGAAGGGCAAATGGAGCAATTTTCTGCTATTGCATTCAGTATAATATAGTGAACTCGATCTTTAAATAGCCTATAATGCAGGTACACGATATGTTACGTGACGTTCCATTAACTGGAATAACGATAAGTTGTTTATCCATGTGAAACTCCATTTAGTTTTAATTACTTACGATCCAGCAGAAGTCCATTAAAATATTAAGGGAAGAATTATGTATCGAAGAGTCTATATGCCAAACAAAGTAGAACACAACAAACAGTTGAATATGATTTTTGAGAAGTTAAAATGATTTATGATCATGCATTAAATGCTTTTATCGTGAGTCAAAGTTGACATTCATCCCTTTATGTTTCGAAATGCACTTATTTAAAGATCTGAAATTTAGGTTGTGAATGCAATATGCATTTGCGTTTACAGAATTAAGATGTTTAGTTTTAATGTCCTCTGACTGAAGAGAAAATTTCATTTTTAAACCCCAAAAAGCTTAGTTACTATAAGTGAAACAGAAGTTTTGTTCAATATTTAAGTAACTTGTTCCAGTGAGATAAAGAAATAGACTTTTCGATTCTGCGATAAAAGCTTTATTCTGCTTAAAGTTTTGCTTTGTCTCCTATACAGCAAGGGATATTAGAGAAATTCCGATTCTGTGTTTACCAGTTTTGCAGATGAACATAGGATAACAGGTATGTGATCTTCTTATTTATTAATACTTTTATTGGAAAACGCAATTCTATAGTTATATTCTTACATACTTCAAAATAATATTACCTCTTTCAGCATTTCAGAGTTCTTCAGAACAAAATATGCATGAATGTATAACGTCTGGTGTTCTTTGGAAGCATGAAATATACCAAACGTCTTAAGGACTAGAAGTGAATTACCATTATATGTTGCAAAGTACCACAGAGATAGGGGAAAGATGTAAAGGACCCATTTTTGACTCCGGCAAAAGTTAACAGAAGGCCTCACTCGTGCCTACAAAATATAACCAGCAAGTATGGCTTAAGTTAAACTAAGTAAGATGACTTGTAGAGTCATTAGGATTCTTTTAATGCTGGAGAAGTGAAAAATGAGCAACGCCTTCGTCGGGGCTCGAACAGCTGAAATACGCGCCCAGCGAGGTGACTACTACACCACGAAGGCATGCGAAGAAAGTGGGAGAAATACATGACAGACTTAACTGGGTAAAAGTAAGTTGGCTTAAAGGCCACACGATTAAAGTAATATGCAAGTTGGCTCTGACCTTAAGTCAGCCTAATGGCGATAATAACGCAATGGCCTGATGCCCTCTCAAACCTTCCTTTAAATACTATCTACCTTATCTGAAAATCACGCGAGCTAGAAATTTACATTCTGGCAGGATAATGGAAAGAAGAAGGATAGGAAAGCAAATTAACATAAAATAACTGGTTAAAGAGCTAAGCGAAACCTTATAAATGTTTTCAGTGCTAAGAATATATCTAAATGAGAAAGATATTTCGAAGACTATGCATCAAAACTTCAGATGACCTTTGCCTTTAAACATCTTACAGAAAGAATTCTTAGCAAACATTTATTTCACATGAGTCGATAAGAAAACCATTATTTTGCTTCATTTACATAAAGAGAGAGAACGAGAGCATTTCCATCCATTATCATTTATTTATTAAATGAAGATCAACAACTGCCAAACAGCACATAGTTAAAACTTAAATCGAAAGAAGCCTTACGCTCATTCTAAGAAACTTAACTGCTTAAAGGAAGGAAAGGATACCTTTCTCTAAGACTTTCAAAGATAAAATGGTTCATGTTCTTGTTAAATGTGGGGATAATGATAAAAATACATATCGTCTGGAGCCGAGCTCAAGACCATCCAATAGTATTTTTCAATCGGCTGTTGGTGAGTTAAACTTTGATTAGTCGTAATTAGCTACTTGTGCCCCAAGGTATCAGAATCAAGTTCTTTACATTACTGCTTGCATTTTATTTTTGATGCCTTTAGAGAATGTCGACGAAATGTACCAATTACTAGCATGCTAGTAGATTTAGTCCTTTGAGCTGAAAATATTTAAAAACAGCATATCTTCAGAATTTCCGATGGACAGTCTCGTGCGCTGGAGGCAGAAATGTTTTATTCCGTACAGGGTTGCTACTGCTCGCTTTGAAATGGTTGAGTTAGTAAATCAAAAATTCGTTAAAGTTTTACAAAATATAAGATAATAAAACAAATTCCAGGTTCCAAATTCGGGCTTTCAGGTGCCCATATTCCAGTGGAGGACTACGTTATTAAAAATTTGATAGCCCTATATGCCATCGCTTTTTCACAGTGGGAGGAACATACATACATACATGCAGATACTTCATTATTTAAATTCTTTAAAAATAATACAGGGAGATAATATTTGGTGGCAATTATCTGAAAAGAGATAAGAGTAGTTTACAGTGTGTAAACGCAACGCATTGATTTTTTTAAATATTTTATTTTTCCTCGAGTGGCAACGTGAGATTATTATGATGGAAGCCGAGCTGAACGATAACATTTTTATGAAGCGCGCATAGTAATATTGTATTTTCAGTTGTACCTTTTTAATGATATGTAAATAAGGAGCAAATGAAAGATTTATTGCATAACTGCAGAATGTTTAGTAGTTTTAAAGAAAGTACCTAACAAGTGGATGACGTAAAAACCCGTTTCGAGACTAACAGTGCCTTCGGCTAACACTTTCGGGCTGAAAATATGTAACACAATCAGAGTTTTCAAACATTTCAGTCCAAGCAACAAAGGGCATTTTATTACTATTTCTACTTAAAAGGAGACATGTCTTCGTGAAAGACTTTGTAAGTTATTTCATTTTATAGATGTTCTTTCGGCATCTTCCTAGACTAACATATCTCGATGTTTAAACTTTCCTTTTGATTAAGGCTGAGACTTCGTATACTACAAAAATACAATAATACTGCTTCATAGCGTATTCATAATATAATAGCGTATTCATATTTATAGTGTATAGCAGGAAAAAAAATGAGAATTCTGTTAGCTGATCATTAATAATAATTAGTATTAATCTACTAGATAATTAGTGTTACCTTTTAGTTGATATTATTAATGAGGTAATATACACACCAGAAAGGGAATAATAGCCTCCTTTTATAAACGCATATATCAAGGCAATATATGCAATGCGAGCGTACTTCCTAAGAGACCGAAACTTGACTTGGAGATTTTAAGTAAATACACTGGAAATCCTCTTCAGAAAACTTTGCCGAAAATCATTAGATATTCATGATGTTTACTCAAGCTAATAGCTTGTACTTTCTTTAATCTTTTCAAAGTGAACTCACTCTTAGCTTCAATATTAACTTTTAGTGAAGATTAAATAGCTTACCAGGACATGGCAGGAACATAAGTACAAAGATTAGACGAGTGAATGCTAAAAGATCTGATCTCTTTGTCTTTGAAGGTAATCCTAATGCTTCGAAATTCACTGGAAAAAAAGAAATACTTTCACTTCAAAATGCACGGCTTAAAAAAGGAAACTTTTACGCTTTTTACTTTTTACTTATCAAACTGAATTATTTACGTTACAGAACAACAAAATAGTTAAACTCAGTGATTTGTGTTCATGTGCAATTATCTTAACAAAAAATTATAAGTGAATATAATTTCTATCACGTTTACTCTATGGTTTTTCCCATTACAGCAACATTTGTTGCATTTACAGTTATGTGTTCTATGCACTAAACAGACTCTTTTTTGAGTAACTAAATAATTAACAACATACTTTGAAGCGTTTAGTTTTGTAGTGTCCTTAAGTTATATCGATGCAGGAACATGAAAAACGTGCAATGTCCTCCCCGGAATTCGATTCCGAAACTCCCGAATAGGTGTTGGACGTACACTGCGCTCCCCCAAAAGGGGGGACAGTTCTATATCTCCCGTTCTACTGGGCCGATTGATGAAATTCAAACTGCGCTTTTCATGTCTCGAAAGCGCGACTTATATAGCATCGTTCTAATATAGATTTTAACATTTTTCTGAAATAACATACCAATGTTTTTCCATATTTCGGTTCCACGACTCAGATTATGCCTAGATATTAAATTCTGTAATTCTTGGTGAGACATTTATGAAGAAATAAAAATTTATCTTGGCGGATTTTTTCAACTTGCGCCAAGAATAATTCGCTTGGCGAATTTCTTAACTTATAGCAACCTATTTTCCTTTCCTTTTTTTCATTTTCCATGAGCGGAAATAAAGTCGTCGTTCATACTTTCAAATAATTTTAACAGAGTGCGTAAACCACATTTTCGTTGTTATCCCTTATAATAAACATGCCAAATTTTAAATTTATCAGCAAATTTATATATCAGCAAAATATTTAAACATATAATATATATTAGAACAACGCTATGTGTAAATCTAATACATATCCTAGAATTTCGTCAATCGTCCCAGTAGAACGGGAGATATAGAACGGTCTTTTTCTCCCCCCCCCGCAAAGTACATCCAGTTATACCACGAGCCCACACCTAAAGAAGGAATAAAATACCATTCATACTGCCCCTTTTAAAAGGGTGGCTGGGGATAAGGGTAGCCAATCACACAAAATGATGTCCGTATCGAATAATTTCTACTATTATGATGAAATTAAAATGTTTTGACGCTGATTAAGATGATGCTTATACTTTGCATTACACGGACTCTATAATACGGACACCGCTTTTGCTAAAATGCACATGGCACAAAGGATACATTACTGATAAAACGTTTATCACATTGGTCTAGAGCAGTGGCATCAAACCGATTTTGTCTTAGGGCCTACTTTTAAATTTCTGTCGTGCCTCTCGGGCACCTGATGTTTTATGCTTCGAAAAGTTTCATGGAAATATTTGGTTTTACTAGATGATTGTGTTTCCAAATAATAAGGAAACTTAATGCGAACCTGCAAAAAATGAAGAAAATCCATCAATAAAAAGCACAAATGTAGTGTAGGTTCAAACTAATTTTATTTCAAATTTGAAAATAAAAGCACATACAAATTATTAATACAAGAAAATATAACTGTTAGATAGGTCATTTTTAGTTAGGACTGCATGAGTTATTAACCTGCTATTAATGAGATGATTACAGCCGAAAACATCGTGAACGAGTCGCGCAGAAAACAACACAAGGCGTAAACGTCGTGGTATAAAACATCGTGGGAGAAAGCAAAGAGAAAACATCGCAGTTCTAAACTATCGTGGCACAAAATAGTTCACTCAAATATATAAAATATATAAGTAAAAATATTCCTCTTTCCTTCTTGTGCTCCGAAATTATTATGTAAAAAAGCACTTAACAATTTTTAAAACCTGAAAAACGCATTATGTGCGATGTTATTGTCATGCGATGATTTTTGCATATTTTATTTTTTACCATGATATTTTCAAAGACGATGTTTTTAAACTGCGAAGTTTTTGAACTGCTTTATTTTTAACCACGATATTTTGTACCATGATGTTTTAGAACTGCGGTGCTTTCTTTTTGCTTTCTTTTCTCCCACGATGTTTTGTACTACGACATTTTCGGCTGGCGTTGTTTTCTCCACGACGTTTTTGCCGCGTTGTTTTCGTTTTTGCCGCTAATGAGATACTTGATAAGCAGTATTCTCCAACAAGTTAATAACATTTAGCGTACATCCTGATACACAGCTTACTAGCATCATGCTATTTTTCGCATTCTGTGAAATCGACATATTTCTGTTCGTGCCTTTTTTATTATTTCAAATTGGGACGAAGTCTGCTCACAGCGGTATGTTGACCCAAAAAAATTCACTGCTAGTGCATACCTACAACTTTTTTTGTGTTTTAGAGTCCATTAGTTGAATGTTACATTTTCAATGTTATATCAGTGCGAAGAGTAATAAATCTCTAATTCAGCCTTCGATTTGTTAAGAAAACTAAATTTTTCCATTGATGATGTCACTTCTGTTATGTCTAATACCAGGAAAGGATTTTTGTGAACAATAAAATGGACTCAATAGAAACCTTTTCTGAGCAAATTAGCAGAACGCTTTTCATATGCGTAGATGGATCTATAATAAATTCCGGATCTAGAACTGACGGATAATGTTGATAGTCTTTCTCCAATAAGTTGTTCTTCCACAAATCTATTTCATACAGAAACGCAAATATTGAGATCATCGTTTTTGATACATGTTTTTCTTTTCCTTGTAACGTGGTGTTTGAATTTTGCAGTGACATCAGCTAAAAATTCCAAGTCAGCAAGTCATTCCGTGTCATTCAATTTTTTAACATAACTGTCTTTTGATATGAGAAAAGTTTTAATCGCCGACAGCGTTCCAGCAAATCTTGTTAAAACTTTTCCTCGGCCGCTTTGCTTGTTGAAACTTTTCCTTCAGCCGCTTTGCTTTTGCAGGTAAATGATATCACCATACTCAATATCTAGCGATGAAGAAAAAATTAAAAAAGTAGATGATTCAATGTCCATCCTGGTACTGGAAAAATTTTAAATCGGACTGTACACAGTCTCGTAACAGCTGTAGAACAACAGTGTTGCCATTTCATTTGCAAAATGTCAGCAACTAGCATATTGAAACCACTATCTAAAAGTGATATGGCAACTAGACTACAAACATGTTTAAAAACGAAATCTGGTTTAAAAACAATTGTTTAAATAGCATGTAAGTTTGTGAGTTTAAATTTGTGTTATTAACTTGAAGAGACGTTAGGTACTTTTTGAAGCAGGAGGCGTGAAAAATAATCAATGTCCTCGCCGGGACTCGAACCACGGACTTCTCGAATACGCGCCGAGCATGCTGATCACTACACCACAAGGCATGCTAAGAAGGTGGGAGAAATACCTTATATACTCCTCCTTTTAAAAGGGCGACTGGGGATTAGGGGACCCAATCGCCAAATCCTGGTGGTGGAAAATCATCATAACCGCCTTTTTTAGTCTGGACACCACTGTAGAGACATAAGGTATTTTTTGAAGCAGGAGAAGTGAAAAATTAACAATGACCCAGCGTGCTGACCACTACACACAAGGCATGCAAATAAGACGGGAGAAATACCTTATAACCTCATTCTGTATTCATAGTCTACCTTGGACTTTCTTTGTTACAGAAAAAAACACTTTCAGTACTTCACACAGTTAAGTTATTGCTTTGAACGAAGATAGTTTAAGGATTAATTAAGGTGTTAAAGTGAACTACTGGTTTTTCGTTCAAAGAATACGTAATTTATTTAGGTAAGCTATGATTTATTAATCTAGACGTCAAACAACAAAAATCAGTGTTATATTTACAAATTTTCACAGGACTAGTTTCGATGGTTTTACCGAATCATTAACCTTAGCTGCCAAAGTGAAAATTATTTGCGTCATTTGCACTTCTGAATTTCTTCATTTGCCTCGAAACTAGTTCTGTGAAATTTGCAAATATGACACTGGTTTTTGTTATCTGACTTCTAAATTAATACTTGTTCGACGTGTTATTTTACCTTAACTGTGATTTATTATTTCGGTCTCAGAAATTCTTTTAAAATAAGCAAAATTCTTATTATTTCTTCCAGTTTTATTGCACGTTTAATGACTTTTAATGCACAATATTTTTTGTCCTTGAAGTATTGTTCATAAGGACACTTAGCAAACTTTGGTAAAAGTCATTGAATAAGAGAAATAATTTGATTCCAAATGTAGTAAAGTAATGTGAACTTAGAAACCACTTAAAACAGTTTTAAGAACTTAAACGCTGCTATTTACTGAATCTAAATTGGATTCCTTTTGCAGAAGACGCTGTAATTATACCCTTTCGTCGGCAGAAGACAAGCAGCAACGTTATCTTTGAGATGAAAACCAATCCAGTCCGAAGTGCACTTAAACATCTTTCGCCGTTTTAAGGAGAAAACTGAACATTAATTTCTGCATATTGATTAGTACTTCGAAATCTAACTTTCCCTGTGCTGTTTTATTAATTCTCTCATTCAGTTTCTAATTTAATGAAATGTCTAGACGATTATAATTATTAATTTTTCAATTTCCAGAGTTCAAATTGCTTCCCTAATTTGTGGGTATCGAATCGCAGATTTTTAATCGTATCATTTTCAAAAAATGATATTTTTTTTAAAAGTTTTCCTAACACATTATTCGTGAGTAAAGCTGATATAATTAACTAATATTATATAATTATTAATCAAACGATATCCTTTCCAATAAGAATAAATTGCTTTAATTCTTTCTTGAGAAGCGTATGTCCTTAAACTCACTTAACAAAGTTTGGTAGAAATTGTAATGAACTTCAAAATCAATCCCTTGTGGGGATTAGAAATTCTATATTTATTTTGCCTAAGGCTCATCTTAAAACTGAAATATTCAACACAAATTTCCATCGTTTATTTGAAAGGTAAGGAAATAAAGCACTTTCAATTCATAATAATTCAAAATCGTCTAAATAAGAATCTTTTCTTCTTCATGGGAAACCAAAATACACAGTTTTTATTTCTGTCAATTCTAAAAAAAGACAAAATCCTGACTTTAAATACGCTAAAGGAAATGAAATACATTGACGGAGAGAAAGCTGACTTAGAGCGTAAAAATCCGGTAGTAATTTCAGATATCTAAAATTCTAACGAACATGTTTAAAAGTAACTTAATTTACTCTGCTTAAACTCGCTGTCTGAGAGTCATGATAGCTAAGATGATCATTTTTTAACCTTTTGATGGTCATCAACTAGCAGAGCTCGTATCCGAATTGGACGCAAACGATCACAGCTCGTATTACAGATTTACGACTGACAGATACCGCACGTATTTGGAAAGAAATAATTGCTTAATCTCACAAACGCCGAAGGGTTAAACAATGAATGGAACGAAACATCAGATTCGTGACACATATTGAAGATTACAGAAATTCTGGAGACCGGTCCAAAAGCTAGGCATTCTAAGCAGGACAAAAAATGTGATTCCTAGCTTTATGCACATACACTGGAATCATTACAAATAAACTGGATATTTACGGAAGACTTGTATATGCAGACACCAGATTACAAAAGCGACCATTGACCATATTCCGCATCAACGTACAATCGGTCACAGCCAGCGAAACAGCACCAACAACCCTGCCACCAAAAGAAAAACAGTAATTCAATTAGCTTCTCATAAGCTTCTCGAGAGTTGATTTTATTATAAGACCAGTCACTCCCCCACCTCTACCACGCTTCTAGACATAAGCATTATTGATAGAGCTTGAGAACATCATAACTGACACCTAAACCATACATCCAAGATTTTTTAACTAATGATCAGGATTTACCCTCCAAACCAAGCCTAGGCTACCTATAACCATCCAGTCACCAAGTGACCCATGTCATCATTCATATGCGCTACGATGCACCACAGAAATGCATCATCAGTTTTCCCTTTGAGTGCTGGCACTTGTGCAGCTAGATCTCAGTCTTCTTGAGATATATTGTCCTTTGGTTTATTTTATACATCGTATGATAGTTTTGTATTGACATGGTGTTAATATTACCTGTAAAATTCCACTTACTTTGTAAAGCTAATCAGCCTTTTTTGCTTCTGCATATTACTTTTTGAAATAATAACTGCAACCTTGTCAGTAAGAAATCTCCGCTGGGATGGAAAATTCCGTTTGGTTTAGATCTGTGGTCGACAACTATCTCAGCGGCGCACGTAAACCTTCCAGTGACCACTGCTGCCAATACATACAGTAGGTAAAGGAAGTATTATAGGCAACTGGCAATTGCCTATAATTGATCACATTAGGTGATTATAAACAAACATAACAAACACAAAGGAAATGCTTGACAATTTTAGCTGAGCGCAAAGAACACAGGAGGTAATAAACAAACAAATCTAATAAAACTTTCAATTGAATGTACCTTTTACACAAAATATGCAACAAAAAGGTAAATTTGCATGACAAAAAAGTATTGGCAAAGTTCTAACTGCCATGCAAAGTTTCTTATGTTGAGGTCACGTGTTTCGACTCATAAGAAACTCTGTTAGTATAAAGTTTGCAGTACTACTTAAAAACCTTTAAAACGCTATTTTGCTATTACTGTGATATAATGGTTTCCAAGTCGAAGGAGTTGGATGTTAATGTTAAAAACATGATTATTCAGCTCAGAAATTAGAGTTTAACTTATCGTGCTATAAGACTACAACTAAACATAAGTTTATTAACTGTTAGAACTGTTGTTCAAAAGACAAGATCAACGGAAATAACATTAGAAGTGGACGGCCTCGAATATTTTCTGCAAGGGAAAATGTGGCATTATCAAAGAGGTTAAGAAAAACCCTAAAATAAATGCAGCCCAGTTAGGCAAAGGTGTTGCTAATACTTGGCATAAAACCTTTAGTGTTCAGACTATACGGAATGTTTTATAGGAAGGAAGTTTTTATGGAAGGGCAGCTAGAAAGAAATCTTTCATTTCAGAAATAAACAGAAGAAATATATTAGATTTTGCAAAATCTCATGTAAATTTATCAAATGAGTTTTGGAACACAGTTATTTTGTCCGACGAATCGAAGTTTAACATTTTCGGGAGTGATGGACGACAATATGTGTGGAGAAAGCCAAACACCGAACTGGAAAAGCAACATTTAACATTGACTGTTAAACATGTTGGCGGGTTCGTCGTATTTTGGGACCGTATGGCAGTAAACGGAGTTGATAACCTGTGCTTCATTGATAGTATTATGATTGATAGTATTATGATTTCATTGATAGTGCCCAAAACTTGGTTTAGGAACATCATTCGTGTTTCAGTAGAACAATGATCCTAAGCATACAGAGAATCTCAGCTGTGAGTAGTTATTCTACAGCACTTTTCTCCAGTTTAAGACACCTCCTCAATCGCCTGACAGAAATCAAATTGAACATTTATTGCATACATTGGACCTAGGAGACAGGAAACATAAAATTTCCTGTAAATGTGAACTTAAGCATATACTCCAGCAAGAATGGCATAAAATTCCCAACAGTATAACCAGGACTTGGGTTTTCTCTATGAGAAATAGATTACAAGCTGTTATAAATGAAAAAGGTATGGTTACAAAGTATTAAATTTTGTTCCCGCATTTCACTGTATGATCTTGCCAATACGTTTTTGACATGTAAATTTACGCTTTTGTTCTATATTTTGTGTAAAAGCATATTAAAACGAAAGTTTCATTAGATTTGTGTTTTTATTGCCTCTTGCGTTCGTTTGCTAAAATTTTTGTTTGCTTCCTGCTAAAATTGTCAAGCAGTTCCTTTGTTAACTAAAATGATCAATTATAGACAATTACCAATACTTTTTTATCGACTGTGTGTACAGTAGAGACAATCCCCGCCAAATCCTTCTATAGTATCTCGAAAAGAAAGTCCACCTTCTCGTAGCCGTATTTCATAGCCTCATTCAAACTGAGAAAGCTACTGATACTGCCTTTTTCGTCTCCTTAAAGACAACTGATACTGCCTTTTTCGTCTTCTTAAAGACATTCTTGGCTCAAATCTCACTCAAGAAGGCAACTCCAGAATCTTCGAAGAATTATCGAAACTTTAATGAAGCACAAGAAGTTTTATATCGGATATTTGAAGCAAATGTGGCTTCCATGCTCAAAGTGGCACTACTAGCGCCATCTTTACAAGTCTAGCGCGAAGTTTGAATAGACTTCTGCTCGACATTGAAAATGCAACACCAAGAAGGAGTGGTCTGAAAGTGATGAAATTTATAAAGAGACAGAGACAGCAAGCAGCAATAAGTGATCTTTATTTCAAAATGATAGTCAGAATACAGAGCGAGAAGGACCACCGCGGACAGCGATGCACGAAGAAACACGTCTCTGCATCTGTATACCTTGCAGAGCATGTTGGCAGATGCGAGCACGGTATGGTCGGGCGTTATCCAGCTGAAAAATTGCATTAGGCAGCCTCTGAAGGTAAGGGATTGCCACCGGCCGCAGTACATTATCCAAGTATCGTTGGGCCGTAATAAAGCCCTGAATACGAACTAGAGGTGACCTGGAATCGTAGACAATAGAGAAAAAAACCATTATGCCGCGTTGTCGCGCGGTGGGGCGTTCCACAGTTACTGCCAGATTAGACCTGTCTCCACGTTGACGCCACACACGTATGCGGCGATTATCACGGGATAAATAGAAACGTGACTCATCTGAGAACACGATGTTTCGCCATTCTGTCATCCACATTGCTCAAGTCCGGAACCATTCTAAACGTTGGCGTCTATGCTGTGGTGTCAATGGCAGTCTTCTTAACGGACGCTGTGAGTGCAGGCCATGTTCAACCAATCGAGGGGAAACGTTTCTCGTCGACATGGGAACATCCAGGGTATCTTGCCCATGCTGCAGAATCGCCGTACAAGTGGCTTGCGGGACGCCACAGCTTGTCGGCGGATGCGTCGATCCACGCGTGCTGACTCACTCCGGCTGCACCTGCACTCCTCCTTCTTCCCCCATTTCCTTGTCCCACCCTCGTTCGCCATAGCCGATGCACCGTGCTCGCATCCATGTAGGTATCAACTGCGATTTGACATAAGGGCCAACCCGCCCTTCTCATTCCGATCACCATACCCCTCGTAGAATCGTCTATCTGCTGGAAGTGCCTTCGTTGACGGCGGCCTGGCATTCTCTCCTATTACAGGTATCCTCCTGGACAAAAACCAACTTTCTTCGATAATTCGTCTGGCAGAAATAACGACACGAATATTGCTCATTCTGCACATTCCTTCCCTTATATCTTACTTCACGTGCGTCGGAGAGCTGCGCATTTCACATCATTCGCACAACTCAGTGACGTGCGTCTACTCTAAAATTTACATAAATTTCTGACCACTCCTTCTCTGTGTTGCATTTTCAATGTCGAGCAGTGTATAAACACACCTCCCAAATTTTGTTTATCTAGTCCAACTCTTCTTGGTGATGTGATTTCATTTTCCATCTGTATATTCAATAGCTTTTCGGCTCTACTTACATATGAATTTAAATAAACTTAATTTTATTTACATGTGTCATATCCAGCGTATCCATATATTTTTTGTTGCGAATAGTAATTCATCTGGTCAGCATAAAACATAAGTATTCTAAACTATCACAGAATGGACAGTACTTTATGCCTGACACTTCATTTGTTGATTTATGTATCCAAAAATAATTGCCAATGGTGATTAAAAGAGAAAATACTTTTTGTGGATTTGCTTAGTTTTAGCACTTGCTCAGAAACCTGTATATTTTGAGTGGTCTTTCTGCCCTTAAGCCAGTAACCCTGTTGAGTTTTGCTATAATTTATTAAATAAACAAACAGTTCGCTAGTTTACGTATAGTATTAGCTCAACTGCGATCACCACTCTCAGATGAAATTTTCATTTACCTGTTCCCATGGACGTTTTAAGCTAATGAAAATAGGTCAGCGGTCTTGTCAGGAACACCTACGATGCTAAATATCAATTGGTTAACTGCAAAGATATTTCTTTCTTGAAATTACTTAAAAACAATAAGAAAGGAAAATTAACTGAGCTTTTAAATAGTATATCACCTTTTTATCCCAATTTTAAAACTTACAAAGAAAATTCAAAAATACATCACTAACCTCGTAAATTCAAAATGGGATTTTATTTGTTTTCATTAGTAGTAAATTTCCTTACCATTAAGAACGTTCAATCATATTGTGTGTGATGCAGCCCCACAGATTTTTAGAACTCCACCTGAGTCACTTCGCATGTGATTCTAATACATTTTGTTGTAAATATAATTACTACATTACAAATGGAATAAAATCCCACATATGTGATGTTATGAAGAAACTATCGAATCAGTTTTATTCCCTCCACTCTCGCGTACACCATTAGTCTACGAATTTTAAATACTATAGTTCTTTTCTGTCAATGAATTCAACTGGTTTAACAAATAACTAGTAGTAATATTCACTAACATGTCTCAATTTCTGTCTTTAAAGTATGGTGTCTATATTCACTGCCTTAAAATATTCATTTAAATTCCTTTTGAAGTTTTTATTTGTATTTACACAAAAGTATGGGCTACGAAGGATTCAAAGAGTTTACTAATGGAAAGCAATATCGATTTAGGAAGAGAAATCCGGAAGTTTTTTAAAAAACAATCACTAGTGGAGAAGGCTGATATTTTACTTAAAACCCAAGGCAAACAGACAACCAGATGCATGAAAAAAGAACAAATTCCCTTCTTTCAGGAGAACTTTGCTTTTAGTAAAGAACGTGTTTGATTGGAAGGGAGTAATTCAGGTGGAAGTTTTGCTAGAAGGAAAAGGCTTTAGAATGCTTATTTAGTAACAATACATAAACAATAGAACTCTGAACTATTTTGTTTGCGGCTTCGTCCCAGAATAGTAGAATTATCTTAACTTTTGACTGAAAAAGTGTACATAAATTCAACTAATTATTCTTTAACTAACCAGATTCGACATGTTGAGGATTACATGCCACTCCCTAATAAGTTTTTTTTAAGCCCAAAGGATTTTAGCCCAGAAGGACTATTGATTTCGTTTCTGCATTTTGCGTTGATTCACTTTTGCCACTATGGCCAGCAAATGTTATAGACCTGTACTATATTTAAAAAAATTAAATAATGAAGAATATATATATGTTTCTCGCATTGTGTTATAACAACGGTACCTAGAGCCATCAAATTTTGAATACCGTAGTTCTTCATCGAATATGGGCATCTGGAAGCCTTAATTTGGAATTTGTTTTATTATCTATTGCATATTTTGTCTGAAATTAAAGAATTTTTGATTAACAAACTCAACGATTTCAAAGCGAGGAATGACAACACTGTACGAAAAGACAAACATTTTTATCTCCAGCGCTCGAGACTATGTATCGGAAATTCTACAGATATGTCCATTTTAAAATTATTTTGCGATACTGCTGTTCAATTGAATGTTATGGTTTAAGTGAGAAGAACATGATATTTAATAAATAAAGGTTGTAGAGTCATTAGGCTATTTTGAAGCAAGAGAGATTAAAAAATGAGCAACGCCTTCGCCGGGAATCGAACCACGGCCCTCTTGATTACGCGTCGACCGGGCTGACCACTACCCTACGAAGGCATGCGAAGAAGGCGGGAGAAATACCTTATATACTCCCTCTTTTAAAGGGAGACTGAGGATTAGGGGTCCAAATCACCAAGTCGTGGTGGGGGAGAATCATCATCACACCCTTTTAGTTCTTGCGCCACTTGTAGAGTCTTTAGGTATTTTTGAAGCAGAAGAGACAAATGAGCAACGCCTTCGCCGGGAATCGAACCACGGACCTCTCGGTTACACGTCAAGCGTGCTGACCACTACACCACGAAGGCATGCGAAGAAGGCGGAAGAAACACTTTATAAGGTAACACACAAAACGTTCCCTCTGGACGGAATGTAAAATCTGAGAGCCTTCAGATTTTTAATTACAATATACTTTTTTTTGGCCCACATGACGTTAGCCCAGAAAGGTTATTAATTTTGCTTTTTTCATTTTCCGTTGAATCGCTATAAATGGCGTATCACTTTTCAAATTGTTACCACCAAATGTTAGAGCCCTGCAATATTTTTTAAGGAAATTAAATAATGAAGCATCTGAATAAATGTACGTATCTCGCATTGTGATAAAACATTGATACCATCAAATTTTGCATAACGTTCGTTTCCGCCGAATATAGGCATCTGGTAGCCAAAATTTGGAATTTGGAATTTGTTTTATTATGTATTTCATTTTGTAAAACTTTAACGAATTTTTGATTACCAAACTGAACGATTTCAAAGCGAACAATGGCAACACTGTACGGAAAAATAGCATTTTTTATTTCCAGCTCGTGAGACTGTTTATCGAAAATTCTAAAAATATGCTCATTTAAAAATTATTTTTCTGTATTGCTGTTGAACTGAATTTTGATGAACATGATAATAAGAAAATATTAAGAATCGGCTCTTACTACATAGATAATAAATTATATTAATTAATTTATATTATAGATGCACAACCTTACAAAGAATTTACGTAGACGGCTATACATTGACAAAAGTGCTTTTCTGAAGTTCCATGTTTTATAAATCAAGCCAAGAATTTGTAGATACACTTGATATAGCTATCTCAAGTCACCAGAAATTGGTAATAAGAAATAATGGAGAAATCAAATAATGTACTATGTAATAAATAATAAGTTTGATATGTGAGTAAAATTTGCAGCCTACAAACACGTGTTATTTCCTGCATCGGAAGAAGATTTCAATCTGATAACAAGAGACAATAAGCCAAACAATATAAGGTATGCAAACAAAAAATACTTCTTGTCAAAAATTCTTATGAATTATGTTTCTCCAATTTGAACATTTATTTAAGAGTTATATTCTCTATAAGTTTATTCACTGTAATTTAAATAATTTATTCACTGTTAAGTAGGGAATATATATTACTTTTAATTTGATTCATATGTAGTTTTCATTTGAATTAGTAAACTTATTTCCAAGTTTTACTGCAAGCATTTTTATTGCATATATTATAAAGAAATCAAATCAATTTCTTATACTATACGCAGAAGCAGTTCATTATGAAATTTTTAATTATATCAGAAAGCTAATACCGAACTGCTGCTGAATAAAATCTAATACCGAACTGTTGAGTTTTAAGTACGTATATTTATTGACGCGTTACATCAATTAAAATTTACATTGTATGTGAATAGTTATAAACAACCAAAGCGGAAGCATATTTATTAGATGTATGTAAGTTACTAAATAGTAAAACATGAATTTTGTTAGTGGCTTACCTTTTGTATTGACAAAGTGCTACACAGAACTTTCTGAAAACTTTTAGGTATTGATAAGAAATTATAAATAAGTTTCATTTTCACTTCTTTGTAAACTGTGTTCTTTCGCGTACTCGTGCGTTAAAAATTACGTATCATCCTACGTTTTTCCAACTTCATCCCCATAGGCACCGGTGTCATACTTTAAAAAGAATAAATGTAATAATGTGCCAGGTTCTTCCAATTACTTGTGTATGTTATTTTTTCATGAAATATAAGAGAAAATGCTAGACCTGTAAATTTTGAAGCTTCCTTTTATGTAAATATATGCAAAAATTACGTTATCTTAGAAACTGATGCAAAGGATAAACCATTTCAGTTCTAGATATGCTTCTGCAAATTAGAAAATTATTTCTATGTTTCTTCAAGACAACCAACTTTTTGAAAGCGAATTGACGAAATGTCAAATAGCTAGAATTATCGGAATTTGAGAAAAATTAACTGTCTCTGGTTTTTTGCTAGATATTGAAAAATTATGTTTGGAATCTGCTTTAACATTAATTCATATGGAAATGACTAATTTGCGGACTCATATATACGTTTGTATTCGAAGTGTTTGTAAAAATCTATCATTTCATATTTTTTCTCTTAATAATTATTTTTTATTTTTAAATTGTATATATTGTGTCTTATATGTATGAATGACTATCATCAAGATAAAATTATCTAAAAAACCGGTTGATTTTATTCCGACTTTTAATAGACAGAAGGTAGACAGACATATAATAATATTATAATCTGCAGACATAATAATATATGATAGTGCATATATATATATATATATGTGAGAAAAATAAAGAATATGTAAAAGATTAAATTAGCAACGTAAATTTCCCTTCTTAATTCTAAAAATAGTAACTTCTCTCTGCACTGCGACATTTCTAGATTATTCCATGTCATGCGACTCTTACATAATTCTGGTGATGTAAATGGAACGAAAACTCGAGCAGCCAATAGTAATTTTATAGTAATATTAACCATCCAATCAAAATGCATTGAGAACCAAAACTAACTCAGTCTGAATTAAGATGTCACCCTGAGCATAACGCACTTGCTTTCAAAGTTTTGGCCCAGCTAGACTTTTGTCTGTCTGCTCCTTCTATGTTACTGAAACTTTTTCTAAAATGTAAGCTTTTTGAAAAAGGCACATTTAATGTACAACTTGATTGTGGCCACAGCAAACTAAAATAAAAAAATGAAGATTGAATCTGCCTTTGCCTCCAATTTCTTATTCATTACGGATCAACACTTCTACGCCCTCAAAACTCCTGCTGGTCATTACTTCTAAGTTTGTTTTTATTATCACACACACACACACATATATATATAAGATGTTTAATAATACAGAAAAATATAAATATGTTAATGTATAATGGGATGTAATGGTGTAAGGTTTTAGTTTAAACTAACAAGTTTTATTTTAATTTGCCTTTTTCTATCTGTTCTTATTTCAACTTCCCGTTAGAATAAATAAGCACACATTTCAGCTTTATGCTAATTTGAAGTGGAGCCAAGTTTCTATTTAAACGGTAGGTAGGAACCTCTCAGTGTGAGAGAGCTTTTAGTCTCAGACCACTGCTACTGTGTTCGACGTTCACCTGGCCAGCTAGTATTTAAATTCTAAGCCGTAGCGCTGTTACGCTATTACTTATTGAAGTAAATCTAAGTGCGTTAGTATTAGTTAAATCTTGCTACGCACCCTTTAGCATAGAGGCCAATCTCGCGTTTATAGCTCTGTGAGCAACGACTACTTAATTCCTAATTAGCTTTAGTTTAAATTATCTGATTGTTCAGTTTAGACCCAAGTGCGGTCATTATTTTCTGTATCCCTCCCGAGTTGGGAAGTGGCTGTATATAATTGTGGTTTAATAAAAGAGGATTTTAAATCCTTGTGAAGTGCAGTTTTCTACCGCAGAACATAGCTGCATTCAGCTTCCTGTTCAAGAGCAGGACTTAAAATTTTCACGAAAATGTTCGCCAAGAATATGCACCGAACACTCAGTCCTGACAATGGTACAGAAGTATTATGACATATAATGGTACATGTGACAGAAATGATAAAATATAAAAATCAGCGTCTATTTCTGCTTCTAAAGTAATACTATGCAAAAAACAAAGGGTGGGATGGATTTAGACTAAAAGGAAGTTTGTTACGAAAATTGGATGACAGTAAAACAATGAGGAATATAGGAACTTCCGTTAGGTACAAGAATGAAGAAAATGAAAGGTGGTTCCATTATAAAAAGAATAATTACGAAATGACGTAACAATACATATGCATCCAGTCATTCAAGGAAGAGGAGAGACGCACTTCAAATTTTTTGTTTTAGCTGTACTTCTTTCTTATCATTATGGTCAGGAAATGCATTTTAATATGATAATTATCATGCAATTTCTTGCTATCTTTTTTTTCACTTTCTCGACTTCTGACAAATAAATGGAAATCTGTAAGACATCTCAATGCAATCTTCATATTAACAACATTTAAAAATTATCTTAATGTTAAATGCAAGAAAAAAAGGAGCACATCGATATATAACAGTCTGAACTCAGTTCAGTGCGATTCAAATTCTGGTGGCATTCATTCCCAGATCTTGCTGAATATGCGTGTACAAAATTGGTGTACTGGAATGATGCCATTAATAGAATACCAACTTTAAAAAAACGGACCCCTTTCAAGAGTAATCAGAGTAATAATGTTTTTCCTAGTTCATAAATAATCCTAAATGTAAATCGTAAATGTAGGTTCCTAATAAATAATCCTAAATGTAAGTTGAGAGTTCGTTAATTTAATTATACTAGCGCATACCCCCAGTGAAAATAAGATGTATAAAGTGTTCATTTTTACGCTGTTGTTTAAGCTAATTCTTCCAATTTTTTCTCATTGTTACAAAGACTTCTAACTATATAAAAGATTCTCTATGGAATTTTCTGATTAATCTTTCTATCAATTCTATTCTATATTAATAAGAATAATGCAAAGGATGTGAATTTAACTATATGCTCTAAAATTAATGACTAAAAGCCTACTTAATTCCATTCAATTTTGTCTCAGGACTAGTTCATTACACTTGAGATTTATATATATTTCCTTAATATTCCCAAGAAGGAAGTGTCAGTAAATTGCAAAGATGAGATACTTTGCATCTTTAAGTGGTTTTAGATAATTGTTCATTAGATACAAATAATTAAAATTAATTTATCTAACTTTATCGTAAGAATGATTATCATTATAGAGATTTATAGTCACGACATCCAAGGATTCAAATAACTTCGATTTACATAGTTAAAATATGCACTATAGAAAGTTAGAGAACGCTCATATGTTTAAATTTTGCACCTATGGGTCGTGCGGTAACCCGAAAACAGGTAAAATGAAATTTAACACTACTAACGAGTTCCCTTTGACAGAATTATGAACATGAAAGAGTAAATTACGAACAGGAAATTTTCGTAATATTTTAAAATATCATCCTGACGGTTTTATTCATGTAAGGTTTATACGGAAATTGGAAATAGACGAAACAGTCTCGAAGACTGCAATAAAGTTTAGAAGTACGTGCAATGATGTCTGCAAGATATGCATCAAACTACTAGAATGTGTTCTGGGTACTCTGGAGGAGGTATTCCGTCCTCTACTACATATACTTAATAATAGTAGCTAAACACATTCCATGATATGCATCCAGCCAACTCGCAAATTCTCTTTTCCTTATAGCCTTAGCTGACTATGGCTGCTCATTGAAACTACATAGGCATGCTTAAATGTCAATTGTTTGTTTGGCGCAGTTCATAGAATCGCAGAGAGCGTCTGCAGTGGAGATCCACTGAAATTGCGCCATGCAGTAACAGGAAAAGTTCTTATTCGAGACAACAAGTTTTTGGGATAGGACTTATGTAAATATCGACTATGAGCAAAGTATTCGAGAGACATCTTGTCAACCGACTGAAGTCAGTATTTCGATTAACTGTACGTAGGCTCGATTAACTGTAAGACGTCGGTGTGGTTCAAAGACGCCAAAGTCGACACCGATGGGTCAGAAGAAGAATGTGGCACCATTAATGGATATATATACTACATGGAAGCCATATTATAAAGATCTGGGAAAGAAAGCTCAGGCAGCACAACTCAATATTTCAGGCTCAGTTGGTTGTATTAAAAACTGCACTTGCCTATGCGCTGGCTAATAATTATTCCAGTATACTATATACACACTTTGCCCGTAATCTTCAAGCAATCAAAGGCATATACTGTAAAAATCCACTTGTCAGGGCTATACAAATGCTCTTAATGAATATACCAAAGAACTGTAGCCCAAACTTCAGTGCGCACCAGCCCACATCGGAATACTAGATAACGAAATTGCAAATGCAACAGCCAAGAAGGAAGCAACAGAGATCCACATACTCATACTTGATGTGCCTCTGCCAGGGGCCAGTTCCCCAGCCAATTCTAAAACGCTGAACTCGAAAGAGAATTACTGAAATGGTGGAAACATCTATGAGAAACAGAGCATACTGACAGAAGAGTCTACAGATTTTTTCCAAAAGTAAAATTGAATCGCCTCACTTTACGTAGTTTTTAACAGAGCGTGGGCTCTTCCTGACTTATCTGCATCTCTTTAAACGACATGACTTTAGACGACGTGAAATGACTAGTGCTCATCGGCTGCCCCGCAGCTAGTGGAAAGAAAGAAAGATATGAATCAATTCAAACTGCAAATGGAAACCAGATTTCCGTTCATTTGGTATGAAAGTTTTAGTTTTGGTTTAGTTTATTACGGCAAAGAGCACTAAGGCTATTTGTTTAAGGGAAGGAATGTCTTTGTGAAGGATTTTCTAAGGGAAACTTGCTCGTATACACGTTACACATGGGGAAACCACAAAAACGCCTATGCAGCCAATCCGTTCTCCGGGATTTGAACCCAGGTCGGAACTACGAGTGTTGAGCGATTTTACCGCTTGGCCGGTGGAGGACTGACGTGAAACGATTAAGGCGTAAAAGTAGTAAAATATGCAAGAATTATGGTAGCGTTCGGATGATAAATCCACTGGTAAACTGATTTATTACTACTTGCTTTCAATACATTCTTTTTCCAGCTAACTGAACGTATTGCTTTCCGTACCATAATAAGAGTACTGTTTTTAACATACGCAGTAAAGTGAGAAAAACCAGCTTTTGAGGCAAGATAAATCCTAAAATACAAAATCTACCATAGGAAAATGGTGTATAGGAAAGCTTAATTTAGCTCTCAAATGTTTTTCTGAAATCCTACAAATAATTTGCAATGATTGTTTAAGGCATCAGTTTCTAGGAAGTAGTTTTTAGCAGTATCCATTTAAAATTATTACTTATTGACTCAGAGTACAGAATAAATCATTCTAGTGGTTTTAAGAAATTTAACTCATTATCTTCTGGTAAGAATGGTTCAAGAACATTTGGTGCTCAATTGATCATGATTATGCTTTCAATTTTTTTTTGTTGCTGGATCATTTATTGTTTTAAAATTACATTTCCATAGAAATACTTTACTGAAATGTGTTCGCAAAATTTTACAGTTTCCTTTTTTCTGTCAACTACTCATTCTTTTTCATTAAAGAAGATGCTAACTATTCTATATTCTATTCTGTATTCTGCTTTTCCAAAAGCTAGCATCTTTCACTTTTTATAAAACAGTGTTTTAAGAGCATTGCCATTAAATCTGTGAAAAATAACAGTGCTCTTAATTTACCTGTCGTAAAAACAAAATCTACAAAGACATTAATGCATGCTTAAACATCTAAAAGCGTTGTTTAATGCGTTAGAAGAGTAACAGAAGCATTATTCTACCTATAGTATCTGTAAAAATAAAGAAAAAATTTATTAACAAAATTTCTGCTTTTCATAAAAATGGAAAATTTCTCTTTTCACTACAAATAATATTTTCCTATCTGTATGCCTTACCAAAATTTCATAAAAATCCTTTCAAATTTAGATTTATAGCCAATAGTACTAGAAACTTCAAGAAGAATTTTGATAATATTTTTACCAATCTACTTAAACGTGTAATATAGTAACTTTACTTGTAATATAGTTTTTGAACAAGTTAAAGCTGACGAAAACTTCTGCTGGATTATTTACGTAAAATTTACAATGTTAATTGCTAGGACGTCAAAACCTCTACACGTCTCTACCACTCTAAGAAATCTATGATAATCTTTTAGAAATGACAAAATGTTTTCCTGAAATACCTAATGTTCTGAATTTACAAAAATGGAAAGAATTTCTGCATTTTTCGATGAAAAATAACTGTATTAAACATTCAAAATTTCTTTCCTTGCAAACACAAGAAATTCCAATGGGAAGTTCAAATTCAACTCTGTAACTTATTTCTATTTTCTAAAGAATTTAAATTCCTAAAAAACATTTCTGATAATGATTTCGGTAAATTTGAACACATTTACAGGTATATTGATGACATTATAACTTTCAACAATTATAATTTCATAGAAAATAGCAAAATCTGCCCAAGTTGTCTAAAACTTAATAAGACCAATAAAAACCAACCAGAATTAGTTTATCTTGATCTTAGTATTCATAATCTATTTGTAGGATTTTATCAAATGTATTACTTATGAATTTGAAATTTTGGTCTTTGTGAAAAATTGGTTCTAAATTTTTTACTTTACGTCTTTACTAATAATTTTTCAGCAGCTTTATGCGCGAAAATACTGAGCTTGATTATGTTATGTTTTTTAATTTTTTTGTAATTATATATATATGTGTGTGTATGTGTGTGATATTTGCAGTTAATGGGCAATGAAAATGATGCAGCTTAGCCAATCAGAGACAGGATGTTGTCGTTGCGAGTGGAAGGCAGCAGAACTGAAGACAACAGAAATTCATTTTAAAAACTCCACATCTTTGTTCAATTAACATGGCAGCTCATTTTCTTTAAACGAAGATCACATATTCAATAATCATTTAAATAGTGATACTATTAAATTTAGAACCTCGACGTCATAAATATTTTTAATAAAGTGAAGATGAAGAGATAGAGCAAAGCGTTCGTATAGCATGAAATGGCAGAAAGTAATCTTCTAACGAAAAATGGCGCGTAGAGCTATTTATAGTAACGATTGCATAACAGGCCAGAGAGTTCTGGAAAGTACTGGTCTAGGAGGAAGGTCTTGAAATTGCGAAAAGTTAATTAGAGGTTGACAGTTCGGTAGAGCAAAGCCATCGTATTATATAATATATATATATATATATATATCACACATAAAATTAAGGAAGATAAAAATCTTCGGTTTGTTAATTCGACAATGAGTTTTCAGTGGACAATTTTCCACAGCACGTTTTTATTATTATTGATTTATAATATCTTTCTATGCGTATGTGTGTTACGATTTTTTTTGTCGACAATAACTTTTATATGAAACTTCGAAAAATTTCCATGGTTCATATTTAAGCTTGTTGTTATTGTCCTTTCTATGTATTTTATGGGCAGAAGAGTTGACAAAGCTTGAAGGAGGTTGGACTTCTGCGTCCACCCCTATTCTGAGGGAGAGCACCTGGGGGGGGGGCTCCGAGGTCCCCCCGCTCTCCTTCCACCAAACCACAGGAGAGGACTCTCGGCTCGCCACATAGTTAGACTGCCCCCATGCCGCAAAGACGCTATACATTTACAAAACACCAATGCCTTCTCCGGGATTTGAATCTTTATGTCAGTACTTTCATCCAATTGCAATGCGAAACAGTCACTGTATTTTAGTTTTTGAATAAGTGTCTCTTTTACGGAATTTAGCATTTCGTGAATTCGTCGACTTACCGAATCATTTGATAACGGAATATTATTAAGTTCATTAGCAGCTTTTTTTTAATAATGTTAAAACGATATCTTTAGCTGCTGGTAGGATCATGGTTTTTCCAATAGTATGTGCCTACCCAGTTTTGGCTATTATTAGGCTTACTAGGTAACTAGCTTCCAAAGCTTTTTCACCAGAAATAACAAAAACCTTTCATTACTTGTTTACTATTTTTAACCCCGGTAATTTCCTCTTAAAATATTCTTCAGATTTATACTATAAATTGGCATGCTCAGATTCAAAAGAAACGATGGTTTTATACTTTGATTGGATAGTAAAATAGCTCACTGCAAACAACACACTGAGGTGAGGGTCCATTTCATCTCCATTCCAAGTAAATCCAAACAATAAGTAATTTCCATTACATTTTCTATAAGCAATTTTTCTTTTCTTTTCAATATTCTTAGTGCTAGTAGATTCTCTTGGATCCATCGCCTGCAAATCATCACTTAGTGAATCCTAGCCATTTTTCCATTTTGAGAATCTAGGTTTGTTTTATTATATTTTTACAAATGTTTAAATGCGCAATATATTGCGAGTTTTTCAAAAACAAACGACGGTATTTTCAAACCGCGTAGAAAAGTACGGAATGCAAAGCAAGAAGGCGACAGAATACCTGCTGTTAGAGACTACAAATTGACGTAAAAAAATTATTCTAATTGAAAATAGAGCAATATGATGTTGGAAATGGTGACGACATTAAGTGTAGACATGCTAATAAATCCATCAACCCCCTAAAAGAATTAATGAAATTCTATTATCGTTTCATAGGGAATATTTTTATTTCCTATTTAATACAACACCCATTTCTATTAAGCCTTTTAAACACATCATTGATGACAAATTTTGTTATGGCAATGGCTAAAAGAATATTTCTGAAACTAAAAACGGATTGTTTTGCTAAAGTCCATGAGTGACTATTAACCTTGAATAAAGCTCATATCGCAGCAATTTATGAGTGTTAGAGAAAAAATTTAAACCAGATGTTGGAGTATTTAATTTTTTAATTTAATATTTAAAAACACTTTGTGTCTTTGCGTACCACCTATTTCTCTGTTGCGTACCACCAGTGGTACGCATGCCACCGGTTGAGCATCGCTGAGTTAAATGAATCTGTTTTGATTATTAAAATGTTCATTTGTTATATAGGCTGATGTAGATATTTAATACATCTCTCAATAAATTTAAATAGATATTTATTTTTGATTAAACCGACGTCAAAATAAATTTGAATTAACTGATGTTGTATAAATACAGTAGAATTTCAATTTGACCTTTCCGCAAATCTTGCTTTTCCACATGCATCATTCATCATTTTTTTATCCTGAATGAAACTCTGTATTAACGTTCTCTGAATTATAAATCTGACTAGACACTAGTTACATATTTCTTCACATGCGATC